>JAANYP010007542.1:0-58783 GCA_020465985.1 Centrapalus pauciflorus
AGAAATTGACTTTAAGCGCCGTGAAGAAGAACTTAGGTTGCGAGAACTTATGTTGCAGGAGTTAGAACTGAAGTATAAGGAAGAGATGTTAGCGAAGCCCAAGAAAGACCGAAAGAGGAAACATAGGCATGTGTCATCTGATGAAAGTGAGACTGACTCTTCCGACCATCACGTTAAGGTAGGACGTGAGTGTACATTTGTTGATTTTAAGAAATGTGGAGCTCGTATGTTTGCTGGGTCATCGGATCCTGTAAAAGCTATGGACTGGGTTGCTAATGTGGAGAAAGCGTTTAAACTCTCTAAGTGTAATGAAGAAGACAAGGTCACGTTTGCAACGGGAATGTTGGAAGATGGAGATGGCCGTTGGTGGAAGTCAATTACGAATCCCATGTCTGAAGCAATGGAGAAATCCATTACTTGGGATCAATTCAAGATTCATCTGAAGGAGAAATACTGCCCTCAGGATGTTAAGCGCCAGATGGAGAAAACCCTGCTATCGTTTCAGCAAGGTACAAGATCTGTAACAGACTATGAGCTGGAATTTACCAGGCTCTCGCTGTTATCTGATCATCCTGTGGACACTGATGAAAGGAGAAGGGATTTGTTTGTGGATGGTCTGGATCGAGAAATCCGGAAGTTTGTGAAGTCCGGTAGACCGAGAAGTTATATCGAAGCGGTTGAAATTGCTAGGGTAGGTGAACTTGAAATCTATCCTGAGCGAGCATGTCCTTTTATTGCTAAATCTAGTAAGAAGGAAAAATCAGAGAGAGCTGAAAAGAAGAATGAAAGTTCGAAGAAGGGAGATAAGCAGTCTTCCAAGAAAGCTAAGTCATATGCTGTGACCTCTGCGCCAAAGCCTGCTTGTCCTCGCTGCAAGCAAATTCATGAAGGGATATGCGATCCTGCGTTCGTTAAGTGTTACTGCTGCAGACAGAACGGTCACGATAGGTCAGAATGTCCCAAGCGCAGTGAGGCTTGTCGTAACTGCATCACGTTGGGGCACCATGCTAAAGATTGTACCCGACCTCGATTTGTTCCTCCGCCAGCATCTTCACCTCAGCAATCAGTCAAAGGTTCTTCTGCCCCGAGGAATCAACCAAGATCTTTCCAGATGACAGCCGATGAGGCAAAAGAGGCTGCTGACGTCGTCACGGGTACATTTCTTGTTAATGATATACCTGCTTTAATCCTATTTGACTCTGGCTCTAATCTATCATATGTGTCTGAAAAGTTTGCTAAACAGTTTGATTTTGCCCCAGTAATGTTACCTGCACCCTTAGACATAGAAACTGCTAGCTCGAATTTTGTAACTGTGAATAGAGTCTTTCGTTCTTGTAAGCTGGTAATCGATGACCTCTCCTCGGACATTGACCTGATACCGATGTGGATTAGAGAGTTCGATGTTATTATAGGAATGGACTGGCTAATGATGAATAATGCTGAAATCCTTTGTGCCAAAAGGATAATTAGAATTAGAACCCCCGAAAGAAGTGAACGTTATGTTTATGGTGAAAGAAAGACTCGGGATTTAGGTCTCATTTCTGTAATGAAAGCCCGAAAATGCCTAACCAAAGGTTGTTCCGCCTATTTAGCATATGCCATAGATGCTAAGGAAGTTAAAAAGACTGTGTCTGAAGTACCTGTAGTTCAGGAATTCCCTGATGTATTCCCGGATGACATCTCTGGATTGCCACCAGATCGTCAAATCGAATTTCACATTGACCTTGTACCGGGTGCTGCTCCTATCGCGAAAGCCCCTTACCGTCTTGCTCCAAATGAAATGAAGGAAATGATGAGTCAGTTGCAGGAATTATTGGAAAAAGGGTTTATTCGTCTGAGTACTTCTCCTTGGGGTGCTCCGGTTCTTTTTGTTAAGAAGAAGGATGGTACCTTTCGCATGTGTATAGATTATCGGGAGCTAAATAAAGTAACTATCAAGAACCGATACCCTCTGCCAAGAATTGACGACTTGTTTGATCAACTGCAAGGGGCTAGCTACTTCTCAAAGATTGATCTCCGATCTGGATATCATCAACTCAAAGTATTTGAGTCAGACGTACCGAAGACTGCATTTCGTACTCGTTACGGCCAATTTGAATTCCTAGTAATGCCGTTCGGTCTCACAAATGCCCCGGCAGCATTTATGGACCTCATGAATAGGGTATGTAGACCAATGCTGGATAAATCAGTGATAGTCTTCATTGATGACATCTTGATTTACTCTAAGTCTGAATCTGATCATGCGATGCATTTGCGAGAATTGCTAGAATTGTTACGAAAGGAGCGACTCTACGCAAGATTCTCCAAATGTGAATTCTGGTTACGCCAGGTGCAATTTTTAGGACATATTGCCTCGGGTGAGGGAATAGCCGTGGATCCATCGAAGGTAGATGCGGTTCAGAAGTGGGAAGCACCGAAAAACATATCTGAAGTTCGAAGTTTCTTGGGTTTAGCGGGCTATTACCGAAGATTTATCCGTGATTTCTCCAAGATTGCGGTGCCTTTAACCAGTCTAACGAAGAAAGAAGTTAAGTTTGAATGGAATGAATCTCAAGATCGAGCCTTTGAGACTCTGAAACGTAAGCTAATAGAAGCACCGATTCTGGCCTTACCTGAGGGTAATGATGATTTTGTAGTCTATAGTGATGCTCTTAAGATGGGATTAGGCTGTGTGTTGATGCAAAGGGATAAAGTAATTGCCTACGCATCAAGGCAGCTAAAGGCGCATGAGAAGAATTATCCGACGCATGATTTAGAACTTGCAGCCGTGACCTTTGCATTGAAGATTTGGCGGCATTATCTGTATGGGACTAGATGCAAGTTATATACAGATCACAAAAGTCTGAAGTATATATTTGACCAAAAAGAGCTGAGTATGCGACAAATGCGATCTATGGAATTGATTAAAGACTATGACTGTGAGATCCTTTACCATCCAGGTAAAGCAAACATAGTAGCAGATGCCCTAAGCCGCAAAACTGGACAAGACCATTATACCCGATGTTATGCTTTGACTTCTGTTGTTTTGGAGTCTGCCTTGCCTGAGTCGATTATTGCCGCTCAAACCGAAGCCATTCGGGATGAGAACTTGAAATCTGAACGTATGGTTACATATGTGACCCAGCTGACCCTTGATAATCGTGGTCTTAGACGGTTCATGGATAGAATATGGGTTCCCAGACTAGGAGGTATTCGTAATCAAATTCTCTCGGAGGCTCATATGTCAAAATTTTCGATACATCCTGGATCTACTAAAATGTATCAAGACTTGAGGACGGAATATTGGTGGCCTGGAATGAAGAAGGACGTGGGACGATATGTGGAAATTTGCATGACTTGTTTACAAGTCAAATCTGAACATCAGAAGTCGTATGGGGAACTACAACCATTGCCAATCCCGGAATGGAAGTGGGACCACATAACCATGGACTTTGTGACGAAGCTGCCCAGGACTAAGCGGAATCATGACTCTATATGGGTAATAGTGGATCGACTTACTAAGTCAGCCCATTTCCTACCCATACGTGAAGATGAACGCCTCGAAAAGTTAGCTGAATTGTACATGAAAGAAATCGTGACTAGACATGGTGTTCCATTGTCTATAGTATCGGACCGTGACAACAGATTTACTTCTCGTTTTTGGAAGGCTTTTCAGAATGGACTAGGGACTGAACTTAAGATGAGCACCGCTTATCATCCTGAAACTGACGGGCAAAGTGAGAGAACGATTTTGACTTTAGAAGATATGTTACGTGCCTGTGTGATTGATCTCGGTGGAAGTTGGGATACTCACCTGCCGTTTGTGGAGTTTGCTTATAACAATAGTTATCACTCAACTATTTGTATGCCTCCCTATCAGCTTTTGTACGGACGTCGATGCCGAACTCCAACCTGTTGGAGGGAAATAGGTGAACGCCCGATCTCTGGACCAGCAATTTTGCAAGAAGCACACGACCAACTACAGTTGATTCGACAGCGGATTCAGACCTCTCAAGACAGACAAAATAAGTATCACGATAGAAGACGTAAGCCAATTGCGTTTGAAATTGGAGATAAAGTGTTGCTGAAGGTCTCGCCAAGAAAAGGAATAGTAAGGTTCGGCAAACGGGGGAAGTTGAGTCCTAGATTTGTTGGTCCTTTTGAAATTCTCGAGCGTGTGGGACTGCAAGCCTACAGATTGAAGTTGCCTGCCGAAATGTCTGGGATTCATGATGTATTTCACGTGAGTAATCTGCGAAAGTGTTTAGTTGATGCTGAAGCTGCGATTCCATGGAAAGACGTGCAAATTGACGAGCAGTTGCGATACGAAGTAGAGCTTGAGCGTATAATCGATCATAAGGTTTCGAAATTGCGCAACAAGGAAATTCCAATGGTGTTAGTTCAATGGAAATACCATAAGGGATCTGCGCAAACTTGGGAACGAGAAGACGAGATTAGGCAGAAGTATCCGAAGTTATTCCTGTCTTAGTCGATTCCGAGGACGGAATCAATTGAACGGGGGAAGATTGTAACAGCCCGTAATTTATTAAATATAAATTACAGCAGCTGACTTTGGATAATAAAGCAATTTTAATCCAAATATTAGTAATTAACCGAAAATATGAATCTGTAATAGTTAATTATATTAAGTTATAATAAATTATGAAAAGTTGCCCAAAAATTAGCTGAAATAAAGATAATAAATTAAAATTCAGCTAAATGACAAATTAAAGACATGAAAATTGACTAAAATGAATAAAAGTTGGTCAGTTCCAGAAATTCAGTAGAAAATCTGATTTTTCTCTATTTTCTATAAATAGAGCCTTCCCTCCTCATTTTCATAGTTTAGCAAATTGAAACTCTCTCTCTCTCTCTCTCTCTCAGACTTCACCTTCTCTCTAGCTTTTCTCCTAATCGAACCATCGGATTCTCATGATTTATACGCCATCGGTTAGAGATCGTCGAGCTCTACACGAATCTATCATTGCATGTTAGATTTCGTCCGGATTTAAGGTAAAAATCGACCCTTTTTCTGACTTTAGTTCGGTTTTGTTGAGCAAATTCGAATTTGCTCATATCTCCTTCATTTGAAGCTGATTTGCTCCCGTTTAGGACTTGTTTTTGCTTGGAAATCACCTCTAATCGAAGGATATATCTTGGACGAAGGTTAGTAACCATTTCTCTATCATATATGTTCATATTTAGTTGATAAAACCTGGAAAATCGTTGAACATGTAGAACAGATTCGAAAATCCATGATTAGACTCGAAATTAGTTGAATTCGAATCTAACACTCCCCCTAGATTCAAAATATGCCTCGAATGTATTGTGTAATTCGAATCTGAGGATGCCTTCGAGTCTATGAACACTTTGAATCTATTGTTGGCCTTCGAATCTGTGAATGAGTTCGAATCTAGGGAGCTTCGAGTCTAAGTAGGTGTCTCGAATCAAAGTAGTTCGAATCTATAGATTCGAATGATGTGTGATTCGAATCTGTCTCCCTTAATTCGAGTTTGATTATGTTCCAAGCATAAGATTAATTCCTAAATCGGATTAAGTTATTAAACAACTTTAGGTAATTGAAAGTATCTTTTGAATATGATAAAAATCACAAGTTTCAAGTTGCATATCTATTATATGCACAATAAATTAACAGACTCTGTATGAACCCTTAGAAATTGTATGTCATGTTTCACCTTGCTAGTAATACGATTGGCTTTGTTTCAAGGCCACACATCTGTAATTAGATGGATCGTATTAATCTGATAAGAATAGACTCACTTTGGGACGATAGGAACTACCTTAGACTTGACAGATGACAATAACCTGAGTGTGTAACTAGGGTTATATAGATCATGTTACAGACTTGACATTAATATACCAGACTTGAAACTGAACTGCAGGAAACCGCCGAACTGACAGAGTAAACTAAACAGCTTAATTCGTTAAGCATTATCTGACTACGGACTACTGTGAGTGACAGATTTCATTGTTTACTTGCATATGTATCGATACTTATTGGTGAATGTCATTGACTGTATGGAAACTTCCGATTGATGCTGCATGTTTCTTTAATACTATAATGTATCATAGAAACGTATTTTGACATTTCTGAAGCTTGACATTTGAATTGCCTTGATTGCATGTTCACTTTTACATTTTATGTAAACACTTATCATGCTTACTGCTTACTTGATTGGTCATATATTTGCCGCTGCATACTGCATTATCCGACAGGACCGAATGTGAGATCTCCATTCACAGGAGGGAATTCTGCAGATTCCTTTCCTATATGACTTGTTTCCATACACTTCCCGTAGGGCTTCGGCCTTACACATGGGAATATTGACTGGGTTGCCTCCCAACCTTTTGCCGTCTCTGACGTATTGACTTGCCGACAGGAGCTGATTGTATGTTATATATGTGTGGCAACTAATGGAACTCTATTAACTCACTAAGCAATGTTAGCTTACTCTGTCATGACAACTCTTTTTCAGGAAAAGCTGATAAGGGCAAGACCATAGCAGGTAGTCCGTCCCAGGCTAAGTGAATCTGGACTTTGATGAATAGCAGACTTTTGGGACTTTTGTTGACACCTATTTTGAAAAGATGATGCGGTCTCGGGTAGCTTGTTCAGTCTTCCGCACTCTGATTGAAGATTTAGAAGCTAGTTTAGACCACCATTTGATCTTTAATATATTGTTGTAATTAAGTAATCAGGCAGATGGACCTGTGGTATCAAACAATTAGTAATAATTATTATTTAAAGAAATGAAATATTATGACGTGTACTGTTTGTGGTAACTTGGATGTTACACAGTAGCACGAGCCCTGTGGGGACCCCTCCCCGGCCGACACACCGCACACAGCAGTGAGCAGCAATAACCCTGTAGCACAGGAGCGACCCGGCTACAGGCCCTGCCATATATACGCCCCAAGGACTGTTAGGGACAGTCAACCCGCGCGATCCCTTTCGCGACGTGGTCCGTATGGGACTCATCACAGACCCCTGGAATCGATCTCATATCTTATATACATCACGTATAAGGAATAAGAAATATACCTGAGGTTCACGTCCCTGTCTCATATATATGACACGCACAAATATAGCTACACGGCTACAAACACAAAACACGGCGCGCGTTTAGAAAAGACTCGAGTACTCACCTGACTGAGTTCCCGAACTCTGGCCTCCCTGATCAAACCCGGCTCGCTGTCCGCTAGTCCCTGTAACACACGGAGATCCAAATAGTTAAACACAATCCCGAGTAGCACATATCACACAATCACAATGACCCGAATTCGACCCGGACTCGATAACCCCCATGGAACCGAAACCCGGTCGATACCCGAAACCCATACCAAACCCGACTCAAAGTTACCCCAACGAGACCCCAAACTCAGACAAAAACCCAGCCCGAACTATTCCGAGGAACCCGACATAATCCCGACCCAAAATCCTCTCTATGAAACTCGAATCAGATTTCTCCCACAGGCCCCTGGTCGCGCCGCTAGGCCCTTAACCATGCGGTTTCCTGCACCCTTGACCTGCGATTTCCATGGTTGTCCAGGAGTGTCAACTCCCCACATACACGAATTCAGCCCTAGGTAAGCATACAAATCAATACATAACTTCCCCTATGAGCTTTCAAACCAAATCCCAAATCACAACAACATATACAACTAATTTGAAGGCTAAATTCATGAGCTCTTACCTTGAAATCCTCGAGAACACAATCAAGAAGAGGATGAAGGAGAATTTAGCTTCTCAATTTGGACTTTGGAAGCTTGCTTCTGCTAGAGCTTCTCACACAAACACACACTTCACACTTTAGGTTACTCTCAAGTGGATAAGGAAGAAGGAAGGGGATAAACATATATATACGTTTCTTATTTAACCGGTCCCGAACCCATTAACCCGGACCCGATATCACATTTTCACGATTAATACCCATTTAACTCATTTAATCCTGTGATCCCAAAAACATAATCCATCAGCTAAAATTATAACCCGGTGACACGCAAGCCCCATCCCGACACGTATCAATCCACGAAACGGGATATAATTGGACCAACCCAATATTAATAAGATAATTATCCACTAAAATAATTACACGTACCAGGTCCAGGAGACGGTTGTTACACATATACAGTCCAAATTTTCTTCTTTTTTACTTTTATTGATTAATATTAAAAAAAACTCAATCAACTTTTCTCATTTTCTCAAGTATGTCCCTAAATTTTTTTCTCATTTTCTCAATTATGTTTGTCTTATTAAAAAAATATATATTTTCGACAGGCTACCGGATTAGACAGTAACATACAACTGATAAAATAAAAATTTTAGGGATTTATTCGCTAAAAATATGAAAAGATGATGGGGTTTTACAACATTAATCAAGTGAAAAAACTAAGGTTGCTTGTTAACTGGTCAAATAGGTCAAATATACACTTTTGAATTAGACTAAAATAGTTTAGGTACTTAAACAATAAGAAAAAAAGTTTAGGTACTTAATTACAAAATAAAAAATATTATTGAGTTTTTTCAATATTAACCGTTTATTATACTGTAAGTTTTGGCCTATCAATTTTAATAGAAATATCATAAAATATTTGTATAAGTTTATGTAGACCTCATTAAAAAACTTATCCATGATATATTTATATTATCTTGCTTTCTAGATCTTAAAATTTGAGTGCTAAATTATGCATTTATCGATAAGAATAACAAATATTTTATTTGAGCAAAGGCTTAATTTAGATATTAATTAATTGTTCATATTTTTAATAGATAACATTATATTTGAGATTGAGAAAAATATTCTCTTCTTTAATCTCAATCACTTTTCTACTATAGCTTATATGTCAATTTCATTACGTTTTATTATAACAATTAATGTAAAGACAAGTTTTAATGATAAGTTTTTTAATGATGGTATTAAAGTACACAATAAGATTATAGTTTTAGAGATATTGATGTTAAAATTCTAAAATTTATAGTTATAATAAACATAAAATTTAATGGGATAATTACAAAAATAGTCATTTATCACATCTTTATTCACTTTTTAGCCATTTTATATACATTTTACCAAAATAGCCACACTTTACAATACCACATTTACGTGATAGCCACAATTTACAGGATTCGTACTTTTTTTATTTTTTAATGCATTACGCTACAAAAGGTGTTTGATCACGTAAATTGTTGTACTTTACGTTACCAATTTTAAAAGTTTGCTCATTCCCAATAAAAATGTAATCATTACTTTAATTTTTTTTTTTAATCTTTCCCTTAGAAAACCTATTTACCATTTCGTGATTTGTCACGAAACCATCAAGTCTCCGGCGATTTATCATATTCTCCGGTGACCACCATCTTTCCACTATTTGAAAAACAGTTGGAATTGAAGAGAGAGAGAGAGAGAGAGAGAGAGAGAGAGAGAGAGAGAGAGAGAGAGAGGTGTGTGTCGTGTTTCTAGAGGGAGAGGGTAGAGGAGAGAGAGGAAGAGGAAGAGGGCCGGCAGTGCAGCACACAAACACAAAACCGTGAGCAGGATCAGACGGTGGCTGCTCCGTCAGAGATTTCCTCGGCTCAAAACCGCTCACCTCTCAGGTCCACCTGTTGTTCGACATTAATTGATTCTTCCTTCCAACCAACAACACCCGCAAACCGCCACCACCTCCACCGCCGTCTCACCGCCGCATCCACACCTTGTTGATGCATCTCTTAACATCGCTACTAGATCTGAAGCTTTGACGGATCTTACGAAAGAAACTCCTCCTCCTCAACGGTCACCACCGTTGCTCCCAAAAGGTCAACTAAAGACTGATATCGAAGAGCACCATCATCTCTTAGGCTTCCTTCTTCTGGAAATTTACCACCTTCTTGAAGAAGGTTGCAGATGATTTCCAACACTAGGAATTTATTTCTAAAATAACTAAATAAAATCCATCAAAATACCAAAAAGCCACATGAGTTGCGATGTGGCTTGATGGTTGGATATGGAAATAGGTGGTCGTCGGAGAAGATGACAAATTGCCGGAGAAGAGCGTCGGAGAAGACGAGAAGTCGCCGGACTCGATGGTTTCGTGACTAATCACGAAATGGTAAATAGGTAAAATAAGGGAAAGAGTTAAATCTTTAATTTTAAAAGTAATGATTCCATTTTTTTTTGGAAGGAACAAACTTTTAAAATACGAATAAAAAGTACAACAATTTACGTGACCAAACACCTTTTGTAACGTAATGCATTAAAAAATAAAAAAAAGTACAAATCACATAAATTGTGGCTATCACGTAAATGTGGTAACGTAAAGTGTGACAAGATATCCCACCAAACATTCATGGGGAAGAAGCAAAAATGGTCATGTAAAGTACAACAATTTACGTGACCAGACACCTTTTGTAACGTAATGCATTAAAAAATGAAAAAAAAAAATACAAATCACGTAAATTGTGGCTATCACGTAAATGTGGTAACGTAAAGTGTGGCTATTTTGGTAAAATGTAAATAAAGTGGCTAAAAAGTGAATAAACATGTGAGAAATGACAATTTTTGTAATTATCCCAAATTTAATTAACATCTATGATAGAAATAAAAACAATTAAAGATTAAAATATACTTGATTTATTAGATTACAAAATGAATTATCACTTTATATCATTATCTAATAACATTCTTCTTCTTTGTCATGTTTGGATCAAAGTTGACAATATCGAGATATTACATAAGATCGTTTCTATCTTAGCAATATCGAGATCGGGATCCTATGATCCTACTGTTGTCTTTTTTATATGTGTTCAAACATTAATTTTATGTTAAATTGATTAAATATTTAAAATCCAAACATTACAATAATTTAATATTACTTTCAAAAATTTTATAACTAATAACATCATTGCTGCTTTATATTTAGAGTACTAAACACCATAATCATTGAAACTTTCTATCATGCACAAATTAGATAATTAACACATATCTGTAGCTTTTTTATTTAAAAATCTGACTCATTTATAACTCTTTCAATATTGAATTTAACTAAAAATAGGATCGAGATCTTAATATCCTACGATAGATCTTAAGATCTTGGCTAAGATCCTATCAATTAGAGATCCTACTAACAATCAGATCGTTTATGCTGATCATGATCATAAAATTGTAATATCTTAAGATCAAGATCTTAACAACCATGGTTCGGATCATCATGGTTTCTCTTACCTTAAAATTTATTTTTTGAAAAGCTGCATTTTTATCCCGATGCCAATATTTTCTACTCCTATTCTTAAACCATAGCTCTGAATTTATTTGAATAGACAGAAACATATTCACAGATTTAACTTTGTCTCGAACTTAAATGAAGCAATAACAAGTAGGTCCTCCACTTCCATAAGGACCAAAGAGTAATCATGCACACTCCTTGAAAAATTTTCTTTGTATCCTTTCGAGGTGTCTATCTTTAACAAAACTCTAACAAATCAAGGCCGTGCCAATTCATAGGATTCGGAAGACTCAAACCACACCAACCCCAAACTTTCTCGATACTTTATTGCTTCCATACATTCAAACAAAATATAATGCTAATTTTTATCAATTTCGTTGCAAAGAAGACACAAAGAGTTGCACATTTAAAACCATAAAGAAGCAAATTATCAAAAGTGACTTCGAAAATCATTTGAAATTAACTAGTTACGATCAACAAAGTGACATAAAAAGTATATCATCAATAAAAATGTCATTAAAAGTATATAAATGACAGTAAAAGTGTCATTAAATTTCAGAATTAATGCATGGACGTAGCGATTTTTGAACGTTTGATAAATACTACGACAAAAAATTAATGATAAAAAATAGAGGGTTTCTTATGAAAAAGAACAACATGTTTTCACGTTTTTTTACGTTTTCGTCCCTCCGTGTTATATCTTTTTTAATAGAACGCTCCAAGTTAAATTTTTTCCTTTTTGCTGTAGTGAAATTTGGACATTTGAATCCGGTTTTTCAGATTTTAAAAACCTGGTTTACTAATTATAATCGGGTTCTAATTACAAATTTCACTAAACCAAAAATAATAATAATTTGAGGACTTTTATGAAAAAAATAACATGAAAAGACGAAAACATAAAAAAAATGAAAATATGTTGGTTTTTCCATAATAAACCCAAAAATAAAAAACTACATATTATTATTTAATAGTAAAAACTTATTATAGTATTCCAACTATTTAGGAAAACATATGATCATAAGGTATATGATTTTTGGGAGTGGGAGGTAAGTAGAACTAAAAAAGATTGATTAGGTCACATGTAGAGGTGACTATTTTGACCCAACGAATCAAAAGGACTGAACAATTTAATGGACTCATCATAAAAAAATTAGATAGAACATTTTCTTTTTAAAAAAATCAAATTTATAAAACGATGCATTAAAAATTTGTTCATTGAAAAAAAAATTCAAATTTATGACTTTTAGTCGTCAATCCGTTTGACTCATTTACTTGAATGGGCTAAAATTGTCTACCCTAGTTGCATGAGACGGTGATTGAAATCTACCACCATTTTCCAATCAACGAATATTCGTTGATTATTTTAAATGATAATGTCACCTTCACATATTCACATATCACTCGTTGCATCACAAAGCAAAATAATATAACAATGATCACGATAACAATACAATAATGATCAATCATATTTAAAAGAAACCTTAAATGCATTACAACTGAAAATCAAGTTGATCGACATGAATAAATAAAATAAATTGATAATAACATGTAACTTTATATAAATTACAACTATTAGAAAAGGATACGTTGTGAGAATGTCAAATTTTGCTTACTAATCTCTATTCATTAGGTTAATATAACTATACAAAAAGTAAGATGTTATTTATTTACCTTTCAATTAAAATCATTAAAAGTTTTTAAGGATTCTTTAGAATTGTTATTAATACTAATGTTTTTATAGCATTGTCATTTTCTTTGTAAGTTGCATGTAACTCTCTATGAAGACGATCATTTCATTTTGTTCGGGAGAAGACTTGTGATTTATTTTGATTGACCGAATATCATTTGTTTAAGTTTTTGATACTTGTGAATTGTTTATTGGTGTTTTGTTAAATATTTATCGTGAAGATTGTACATTTTGAATGTTCATTACTAATGTTAGAAACTAGAAAATGAAATTTTATATTTTGAACTTATTGTAATGATTTTTTGTTATTTTGATAGTTAATATACAATTTTTAAGTTTGTGTTATAAAGTTTCATAACAAATTATAAAATTGGTTATTTGTAATGTTTCATCTTATAAAATTGGGTATATTATAAAATTTGATAAATTTTAGTTTTTTATAAAAGTTGAATAGGAAGTAAATAAGAATACAGTTTTTGGGTAAACCAATTGAGGCAAAAAAAAAAAAAGGTTTATCATGAAAAAACTAACATGTTTTTCACGTTTTTGCGGTTTAGTCCTTCCGTATTATTTTTTTACCAATAAAATCATTAAGTAATATATTTACTTGTGATTTTTGGAATTTTTTAATTTTTAAAAAAGTTATCAAGTTTGTGGACTTTTAGGAGGAAAATAGTGAAAACATGTTGGTTTTTTTGTGGAAAAAATCATGGTTGATTATTAAAAAAACCAAATTTTTCTGAAAACAAAATTTTTCCGAAAACCGGATTGAAAACAATAACTTGAGGTCTTTCTTAGGAAAAATAATACGGAGGGACTAAATCGCGAAAAATGAAAACATGTTGGTTTTTTCATATTAAACCCCAAAAAATATGATAAAACCATCATATTTTAGTAATTAAAATCAAAATTACCGATTTTGACAATTAAAATGAAAATACTATTATTTGAAAAAATAAACTTTTAGAACACTATGGTCTTGTAAAAAGTATTTGTACATAGGAAGATGTAAAAAGTATTTGTATGTTTGAAGGTATCAAATTAATTATATTGATCTAACATAATTTTATTAAGAAGTAAAACAAATATCATAAACGGCAAACATTAATCTTAATTGATTTATACACCTATAGATATAAGGTATGCTTCAATTTATTGGTACTTAAGAATATTTAAAAAAAAAAAAAGTATTTGTGTGTTTGAAAAAACTGGTCATAACTTCAACTTTATAGCTATCTTGTTCAAAAATATTTGAATTAAAAGTTGAATAAAAAATTTGGATATTTGATTTTCGGATTGAGATTTGAATAACCTGAAATTCGGGATTCAGATATTGATTACAAAATTTCAGATTTTAGGATTATTTGATATGATTTCCAGAAATCTAAAAAACTTTAATTATTTTTAATTTTTAATATTTTTATTACGTATTTGACTAATATTGATATGTACTTTGCGTTTTAAGTGTAAATTGAGTTTTAGATTATTAATAACTTTTTTAAACATCTTTTAACGTGTTTTACTATGGTTTTAAGTAAAAAAAATATGTGACATATTTTTATTTAAGATACATTTACTTATTATATATGTATTTTGGTATATCAATGTATTTTAAATATGTAAATATCTTTTAAATTAATAGTTTTAAAATAAATTTGACATTTTCGAATAAACCGTTATTCGATATTTGGATAATCTGAAATTTTTGATGTTCAATATTTGGATTATATGATAATCGGATACGAATTCGAATGATATTTTTTTGGTATCCGGGTTTTGAATGATCCAAAATTAAAAAATCTGAAAACTTGATAATCTGAGAATGAATGATCCTAGCTATGACTAAACTTTTTAGAATATAAATTTTTTTGTTAAGACTTAAGCTTTTAGGTTTGTAAATATTATTATAAAAATTAGTTATAACTTTGACTTATACAACATGATACAGTTTATATGTCATTTTCATTATTTTTTTTTTAATTAATGTAAAGACAAGTTTCAATGATAAGTTTTTTAATGATGGTATAAAAGTACACAATAAGTATTATAGTTTTAGAGATATTGATGTTAAAATTTTAAAATTTGTAGTTATAATAAGGGATAATTGTGCAAAAAACCCCCCAACTTGTCAGTTTTTTGTGATCAAAACCTCAAACAATTTTCATTGCATAGAAAACCCCGAACTATCTAAAAATCAATTAATCAAGGTTTTATCAATGGGTAACCGGTTGAAACCGGTTATTAATCCTACATGGACCGGTAAATAACCTACGTGAAATAAATTTTTTAGTTGCTGAAACCGGTTGCCAAGTATTACACATCATTTAAACTCAAAATTACCGATATTGTAATCGATGATTAAAGTATACTTGATTTATTAGATTACAAAATGAATCATCACTTTATTATCTAATAACGTACTTTTTCTTTGTCATGTTTGGATCAAAGTTGTCAATATCGAGATATTACACAAGATCGTTTCTGTCTTCACAAGATCGAGATCGAGATCGGGATCCTATGATCCTACTAAAATAATGTTGTCTTTTTTATATGTGTTATAATTTACATCCAATGTTAGTTTTATGTTAAATTGATTAAATATTGAAAATCCAAACATTACAATATTTTAAATACCTTAAAAAAATTTATAATTTAATAACATCATTGCTGCTTTATATTTTAGAGTATTAAACTCCATAATTATCTGAAACTTTCTATTATGCACAATTAGATAATTAACACATATGTGTACCATTTATATTTTAACAAATTTGACTCATTTATAACTCTTCCAATATTAAATTGAAGTAAAAGTAGATACGATCATATCGAGATCTTAATATCCTACGTAGATCTTGAAATCTTGATTAAGATCTTATCAATTAGAGATCTACTAAGGATAGGATATTCGAATCAATTCTGCTGATCATGAACGTAAATCCTAATATCTTAAGATCAAGATCTTAACAACCATGGTTTGGATAATCATGATTTCTCTTACCTTCAAATTTTTTCTTTGAAAAGCTGCATTTTTGTTCATAAACTCCAACGAACATCGGAAAACGAGATGGAGGAAATCTCAGAACCTGAGGTTTACATCAGTGCCATTGATGCAACGCTTTTCAGAATTATATTTGCGTCACTTTTACCCCTAGTTTTTCCGATTTTTATCTAAAACACATTTATATCGCATCTATTTACTCTATATTCATGTTTTCAGGTTGTTTGAATCCGTAGTTCCCAATTCGGAGAGTTTCCCCTCCTATACATGAATAGAAAAGAAAAAGTTGAACATTCTGTGCAGTCCCCTGAGCAGAAGGTTGGTCGCGGCGCGACCATTTACAACTCGCGTCGTGACTTGTCGTGCCAATGCTGGTGATTAAAAGCAGAAACATCATCGCGACGCGAACCTCAGCAGCAGATTCTAACTTCTTTGTATAGCAGTCAGTAGCGACGCGGCCCTATCATTGGTCGCGACGCCACCAAGTGAAGATGTGATACTATTTAAGCATCTTTTTCTCTGAAATTCAAAGGACACTTGATACCTAGGGTTTAGAGTTGGAGGCTACAAATTTTCTCCTGTAGAGAGCACGTGAATGACTGAAAGTTGATGCAAGTGGAGTTATTGTGACAATCATTGGGGGAGTTTTCTTTGTAACCATTGTTTATTTGCATGAACCACTCTTCTATTTGTGTTTTGAGGTTATTCTCTATGGCTAGTGAGTAGTTTTCTTTGTAATCATTCGGGTTTGTCAACCCCCAAACGTTAGATGCACATTTGTTAGCAAGTTTTAGGTGTTTATCATTTCGATTTCTTGTTAGACTTATCTCCTGATGGATATTTAATATGCATGTTTTATTTTGTGATTAATGAGTTGTTTAAAAGCGAAAGCTAAAAATTAATTTGTTAGTCATTCTTTACGAATTTGTCTATGGATTTGTTTGACCTTGAGCTAGAAATAGTGAAAGGATTTATTTCATGTTTTTTAGATTCTATCAACGAGAATATTTTGTTTGGATGAAAATCTAGCTTTATATGTGTATTTGCGAAAGTAGATTCACCTTCCAAGAAATCGATTTGTATGAATATTATCTTTGTGTAATTAATCGATTAGTTTATTAGGAGAATTCTGACTATCTAATCTTTTAATTTAAAAGTAAGCAAGTCGAAAGAGGAGTTTGTAACACTTGATTATATTTTCTTAACCTTTAACTATGTTATGCTTAATTTCTAGTCATCTAATGTGCGGGGGGGGGGGGGGGGTGTGTGTGGGGGGGAGTAAACTTGAATTATTACCATTTTATTCTCTGATTCTAACCCTTTGCAATCGTTTAATCTTTGTGCATTTTTCATATTCAAGTAGCATTTTATTAAATAGTTTTTAATTGATTAATAGTTTCTAAATTTGGTATTTTGTTTTCTTAAAAATCAAATCATTTTCATTTAGACTATTTATTGACAACGAGTTTATTATCATCATTCTACACTGTTTCCTCGAGATCGATAACTCGGTTCTTGCCATTTATATGCTAGTAAACGATAGGTACACTTGCCTAATTGTCTATTAGTCCTTATTTTTGGTATATAACCATTAAGACGTTAAGTTTTTGGTGCCGTTGCCGGGGACACGGTGATTTTGAGAACAACTTTTAGTCTCTATATTAGTCGATCCTTGCGTGTTGATTTATCATCAAGCAAGTTATCTTTTTGTTAATTTTCTTGTTCAAGCTCACTTGTGGTTTTTCTCGTGTGTTGTAGGTGTTTATGAAACGTATCTCAGATCCGGACCTTGTCGAGCCATATTCCGACCCAGAAAGGATCATTCATAGAAAGAACCGACAACTCCACATAGATATTCTAGGTCCTAGTTTCGGTGAAAGGACACCAATAAGTGCATCTTCAAGGACTTCTAAAGAAGGGTGTTCGGAACCTCAAACTCCCGTCACACCTTTTTCGGAACCCAAAACCGAGTCGCCTCCCGAATCTCCTCCAACTACTCCAATGGCGGATACACGATTCATTCTGGAGAGAAAGAAACCATCAAATGCGTTCGGGATCCGCAATGGTAAATCCGGCAGTTCAAGCAGTTCATTATGAAGTTAAATCTCATTACCTCACGTACCTTAACCAAATGTTACCATTCGAGAGGTATGAGACGGAAGATCCTAATGACCATATAACCGCTTTTCTTGATGTATGTGATATGATAAAGATTAGAGAGATGCCGGAGGAGGCGCTTCGACTTAGGTTATTTCCCTATACACTCCCGGGTGAAGCTAAAGAATGGTTTAAATCATTGGATCCGAAATCTATCACAACATGGGAACAACTAGTTGATGAGTTTTTGATGAATTTCTTTCCACCTTCCAAGACTTCAAAGCTTAAGAGTGACATCAATAATTTTGTTCAAATAATGGATGAAACTTTGCACGAATCATGGAAAAGGTACAAAGGTCTTTTGAGGCGATGTCCACATCATGGGTTGGACTTAGATGATCAAATCCAAACATTTTATGATGGCCTTGATGTGGGCACAAGGAATTCATTGGATGCCGCGGCAAGGGGGGCTATTTTGGATGAAACGCCAGAAGAAGCGAAAAGGTTAATTGAGAAAATGGTGTCAAATGGGAGCCATTACAATGCTTCCCGACGAAGGGCCGTTCCTAGTGCCTCTCGTCAACTCGATGCATTTGAGCAATTAACCACAATCGTGGCGGATATGGGCAAACAAATTGCAGTCTTGGCTAAACCTCAATCGGCAAAACATGTGGAGGTTACATGCCAACTATGTGGTGGTCCTCACACCGCAAGTGATTGCCAACAAAAGATTAGCCTTCTTCAAAGACCATCTTCGGCCAATGTTGTTCAAGACACTTGTCAGTTATGTGGGGGGCCACATTCGGCTAGAGATTGCAATAATGAGGAGATTTATGTAATGCACGGGCAAGCCATGTGGTCTCAAGGGGACAAGTATGATTATCGGTCGCCATCCCAATTGTATTATCACCCGAACAATAGGAATCATCCCAATTTCCGATGGAGGCAACCCAACGACCAACAAGTATCATCATCGGGAATGGGAGGCGCTAGTTCATCAAACCAACGCCAACAAATTAACTCCCATCCATCATCATCCGCAAACAAACCATCAATAGAAGAGCTTTTCATCAGGTACACCGAGAGCAACGATAGTCTTATGCGAAACCAACAAGCCACCATCCAAGACCTTGTTAATCAAATGGGTCAATTTCAAAAGACGATATCAGAACGAGAGAAAGGGAAGTTGCCATCTTCAACCTAAGACAACCCGAGGGGTCATGTCAACGCCATCACGTTAAGAAGTGGTAAAACAACCCTAAACCCTAACTCTTTTTCTTCTAACAATGTTGTTTCTGATGATGGACAGATTGAAGAGGAGACGGTGATGGACAAAGCACAAGATCAATGCCAAGAAAGTACCGTGCAAGTCCCCACTCTTGTTCAAAGTCAATCCAAAGCACCGGTGACGCCTTACAAGCCACCGATTCCATATCCTCAACGCTTGAGGAAAGAGAAGATGGAAGAGCAGTATGGTAAATTTCTTGATCTTTTCAAGCAATTACATATAAATTTACCATTTGTTGAAGCTCTTAGAGAGATGCCGAAGTATGCTAAGTTCCTCAAAGATCTTCTAACAAACAAAAAGAAACTTGAGGATCTGTCAAGCGTCACAATGAATGAGGAATGTTCGGCCATTCTCCAAAATAAAATTCCCGAAAAGATGAGTGATTCGGGTAGTTTTACTTTGCCTTGTTTGATTGGTGACTCTTCGATTCGTAATGCACTTGCCGATTTAGGCGCTAGCATCAATTTGATGTCATTCTTGTTATTTAAAAAGTTGGGATTAGATGAATTAAAACCAACGAGAATGAGCATCCAACTAGCGGATAGATCGGTAAAGTATCCGAAGGGTATTGTGGAGAATTTGTTAGTGCGTGTTGATAAATTCATTTTTCCTGTCGATTTTGTGGTGATGGATATGGCCGAGGATAGTCAAGTTCCTCTCATTTTGGGCCGTCCATTTTTTGCTACCTCAAGAGCCGTTATCGATGTTTTTAACAAGAAACTAACTTTGAAAGTTGGTGACGAGGAGGTCACATTTGACCTCGACCAATCTATGCGTCACTCGTCCACTAATGATGACTCTTGTTATTGCGTTGATACCTTACATTTGTCTTTTGAGAAGGATTGTGTGCAGGAAGTGTTGGATGAGCAAGCGTACGACTCGGACACCGATGGATCCCATGCAAGTTTTGGGGATATGGATTTTGACCCCAATCAAGACTTGCATGAAGTGATGGAAATGATGAAAGAGGAGCCAACTCCGATGAATGATGAGTTTATTGAGGTTACGAATGAGGTGAGTCAAGGATTAAAATCATCAATTGAGGATCCACCCACTTTGGAATTGAAAGACCTTCCTCCACACCTTGAGTATGCCTTTCTGGAGGGTGAAGATAAGCTTCCGGTTATAATTGCAAAAGACTTAACCAATGAGGAGAAGCTTAAGTTGGTGGAGATGTTGAAGGGACATAAACGAGCCATCGCTTGGAAGATTACGGACATCAAAGGTTTGAAACCCTCGTATTGTACTCACAAGATCCTCATGGAGGATGACTATAAGTCGGTGGTTCAACATCAAAGGAGGCTCAATCCTAAAATGCAAGAGGTCGTAAAGAAAGAGGTGATAAAGCTTTTGGATGCGGGAATGATATACCCGATTTCCATAGCCCATGGGTTAGCCCCGTGCAAGTTGTCCCAAAGAAGGGGGGTATGACGGTTGTTCCTAATGACAAAAACGAGTTAATCCCAACAAGAACGGTCACCGGTTGGAGGGTTTGTTTCGACTACCGAAAGTTGAATGACGCCACTAGGAAAGACCACTATCCATTGTCTTTCACTGATCAAATGCTTGAAAGGTTAGCGGGTAACGAATTTTATTGCTTTTTGGATGGTTTTTCCGGGTATTTCCAAATACCAATAGCACCGGCGGATCAAGAGAAGATGACCTTCAAATGTCCATATGGCACGTTTGCATACCGAAGAATGCCCTTTGGGCTTTGTAATGCACCCGCAACATTTCAAAGGTGCATGGTTGCCATCTTTCACGACATGATTGAGGATTGTATGGAGGTATTTATGGACGAATTCTCGGTTTTCGGTAACTCTTTTTACTCTTGTCTTGCTAATTTAAACGTCATGCTTTCTCGTTGTGTTGAGTCAAATCTTGTTCTAAATTGGGAGAAATGTCATTTCATGGTAAAAGAGGGCATAGTGTTAGGTCATAAAATTTCAAATGTGGGTATGGAGGTCGATAAAGCAAAAATTGAAGTGATTTCAAAACTTCCTCCATCCACTTCGGTCAAATCCATTAGGAGTTTTTTGGGCCACGCCGGTTTTTACCGACGTTTTATAAAAGATTTTTCAAAAATTTCAAGGCCAATGACTCAACTTTTGGAAAAAGACGCCCCATTTGTTTTCTCTAAAGAGTGTTTAGAAGCTTTTAACTCTTTAAAAGAGAAATTGATCACGGCTCCTATTATGGTGGCTTCCGATTGGAGCCTTCCTTTTGAACTAATGTGCGATGCTAGTGATTTTGCAGTGGGTGCGGTCTTAGGACAACGGAGAGGAAACCGATTTCAGCCCATATACTATGCGAGCAAAACCTTGAATGATGCCCAAGAGAACTACACCACCACCGAAAAGGAACTACTAGCGGTGGTTTTCGCTTTTGACAAGCTCCGGTCTTACTTGATCTTATCCAAGACGGTGGTGTTCACAGATCACGCAACGTTTAAGTATTTGTTCAACAAGCAAGATGCAAAGCCGAGATTGTTAAGATGGATCCTACTCCTTCAAGAGTTTGATATCGAGATAGTGGACAAGAAAGGAGCCGAGAACGTGGCGGCGGATCATCTTTCGAGGCTAGAGAACCCTTCTCTAGAAAAGCTAGACGAGTATGAGATCAACGATCAATTTCCAGATGAAGCACTCATGATGGTGATTAGTGAGGAGATCCCATGGTTTGCCGACTATGCAAACTATTTAGTCGGTGGTGTGTTATTAAAAGGTATGACACACCAACAAAAGAAAAAGTTTTTCAAGGATTTAAAATTTTATTTTTGGGATGATCCTTACTTATTTCGTGTATGTGCAGATCAAATCATCCGAAGATGCGTGTACGGAGAAGAAGCCAAGAAGATCTTGCATCATTGCCATCAAGGAGCAACCGGCGGCCACCATGGAGTAAACACCACCGCAAAGAAAGTCTTCGATGTTGGGTTTTATTGGCCAACAATCTTCAAGGATGCCAATGAGTGGGTAAGGACATGTGATGCATGTCAACGAGCAGGTAATATCTCATCCCGGAATGAGATGCCCCAAAACTCAATCCAAGTGTGTGAATTATTCGACATTTGGGGCATCGGTTTCATGGGACCATTTCCCTCATCTCATGGCAATAAAAATATCCTTGTTGCAGTGCACTATGTCTCGAAGTGGGTCGAAGCACAAGCGTTACCAACGAATGATGCTAGAGTTGTGGTCAAGTTTTTAAAACGGCTATTTTCACGCTTCGGTGCTCCTAAAGCTTTGATAAGCGATAGGGGCACTCCTTTTTTCAAATTCTCAACTTGACAAAACATTGCAACGCTATGGGGTAACTCATAGATTTGCAACGGCATATCACCCACAAAGGAGTGGGCAAGTTGAAGTCACAAACCGAGCGTTGAAAAGAATTTTTGAACGAATGGTTAGCCAAAACAGAAAAGAGTGGGCGGATAAGCTTGATGACGCCCTTTGGGCCTTTAGAACCGCCTACAAAACTCCAGTTGGCACAACTCCTTTTCGGTTGGTATATGGTAAGGCTTGTCATCTTCCCATGGAACTTGAACACAAGGCATTTTGGGCTTTGAAAGTGTGCAACTTGGACTTAATCGAGGCCCGAGAAAAAAGAAAGCTCCAAATAAATGAATTGGATGAATTGCGTGAAGAGGCATACGAGAGTGCTCGTATCTATAAAGAAAAGTCAAAGATTACAAGATAAGCGCATTCATAACAAACAATTCAAAGTGGGAGACCAAGTTTTGTTATTTAATTCAAGATTAAAATTGTTTCCCGGGAAGTTATGCTCCCGATGGTCCGGCCCATTCACGATCGCCCAAGTGTTCCCATATGGAACCATGGAACTCGCACAACCCGAGGGCGAGAATTTTAAAGTGAATGGACATCGTTTGAAACATTATTTGTCGGACCGATCAAGGGATGAGGGTGGAGAGATCATTAATTTGATCTCTAACCGGAGTTGAAGTAGTGAGTGTGAGTCGAGCTTGAGACTCATTAATAAACAATCATCTATCCCGTATTTTATCATTTCTGTATTATTTGTCAAAATCTTATTTCCTCGTAGTTAAAATTGTTGCAAATAAAATTTTTCATATTAAGATACAGTCTCTGTTGTTTATTTGTTAAGTAGTTAATAATAGTAATAATATAAAATTAAAAAAAAACACATAATTTTGCAAACGATTGGTGAGAATCTCATATTGTTGGTAGCGGCGCGATGCAACACCCCATAGCGGCGCGACTATCATTACCCTTCTTCCCTTCCGTTTACAGTGTGTTTCTCGCGACGCGACTGACAGGCCCCTCGCCGAACGACCCTGTCAGTCCGGATAAAACCCTAGCCGCCTATCATATTCGCAAAACACAACTTCCACCCACCCAAACGCTCCATCTGCGAAATTTTGACCCAAAAAACTCCATTTTCTTCCAAGTATATCTTCATCTTTCTCTCCTTTCTCCTAAATCAAAGGTATGATGTTCCTACATTGTTTATCTCTTTCATCTTTGGTAAGTTTTTCTTCTTGAAATGTGGTTTTCATATGTCTCCATTATTTCTTGATGAATCTTTTTGCTTGTTTAGAGGAATGGTAGAATCTTTATGCTCTCTTCAAGTTACTTGCCTTTAGATGATGGATTTTTGCATATTGCCTTAGAAAAGGGTCAAGGAGTATTATTGATGTTGCAATTTTTTGTTGAGATGATGAATGAAATTTGTTTTTGATAGGGCTCCTTGCTTAGGATCTTTATTTTTTATTTTTTTATTTTTTTTCTTGGAAGAAAATATGGTTCTCATTTAGAGAAATTGCACTCTTTTATAATTTTTACACTTTAATTGTGTTGATTGAGTGAATTCTCTTGAGATAGAGTGTAATGTGGGAAATGTGGGTTTTTAGAATGAATCTTGCTCTTGAATGTGGTAATTGTACATGTTGTGATTGGATTCATTTGTGTTTTGTAGAATGGTGGGTCTTGGAAAGCGACTTAGGGGTTCGGGTTCCCGTTCGGGAACCCATGATGAGGATATGCCGATAGCCGTGGGTGATTCCCAGCCGTTTTAAACTTTGATAATGTGGCTTCGACGCGCCGGAAGGAATCGTATAAGAAGGCAATGAAGATCATACAAAAGTGGGAAATTTGTCCGGGTCGTTTGGTCGATTGGGACTTTCTGAGAACGGTCGAAGGAGCTGGTCATCCAGGTTTAGCCACAAAATTACAAGACAAATTCAGGGTGGAGTTCATGAACTTCACCTCCAATGCGTGGTTGAATCTGATAAACCTGGACGAAATATCCTACGTGGAACTCACCCGTGAGTTCATGGCATCATATAGCTTCCTCCTAGGAACTTCCGATTTGAACGATAACGACAAGATCACATTTAGACTTGGTGGAGTTGAGAGATCCGTTTCCGTCATCGATCTTGCAGTTCGGATGGGGGTATACTCCCGTCAGGACGTGCGCCATCCGGACTTTGCCGACTACATTGCTACTGGATTCATCGATCGGCCGGATGATTTGGAGCTCCTCTTCTACGTCCTCTCGCCTGAGTATCATTGTTCCGTACCTTATCATTTAGCGGCCCTTTTAAAGACCGAATCGGAAAAGAAAGAAAAGAGCGCAATAATCGTGGGCCGTTACATTACCCGCCTAGCCCGATCATACAATTTATTGACCCCGGCTACTCTCAGTTCCATGAGAGCCTGCGCCCCGATGAAGACGACAGATGAACACTATCTGACGCAAACCAAGATAGTCCAACGGGACTATCCGGTGCAGAGGCTAATTCTTTAGCGGCCGATCTAGACCGAGAGGGGGGCGAGTAGAGGTACATGAGGAGGAAGAAGAAGACGAGGAGGAGGAGGTTGAAATGGAGGTGCCACAGCCAGCCCGCCGGAGCTCAGCCGGTTGGGGGCCATGTATTTCTGGCTTAGAAGAGCAGATGGCTGCCTTGGGAGTTACTATTAGGGATTGGTTTTCGGCTATGAACCTGGGGTTTTCCAATCAAACCGCAAGGTTTGATCAGATAGACACTCGTTTAGCGGCTTATGAGGCGAGATTCGATGCTTCGGGGAACGACATGCGCGGTCTCCAAACTAACTTTGACCACTTCGCAATGTCTTCACAAAGACATTACGACCACTTTTCGGCGTTTATGCAAAGTCAAGGTTACCAAGCACCGCCTCCACCACAGTACCAGCCGCAGCCGTTCCAGCCCCATCAATACAATCAAGATCACTTCCAAGCGCCACTGGATTTTACCTCAAGCCAATTCGCTGATGATCACTTCCAGATCCATGACCATCACTTTCACCAGGATCCACCGCCAGGGGCCCTTTGAGGGGCTGTTTGCAAATCTCTATCCTTTTTTTTCCTTTTTTTATTGCATTTTAGTTTAGTCGCATTTACATTTCTGCATATTTTTAGTTTATCTTACGTTTTCTTTCTTTTTGTAGGTACATGCTTCATGTGTTGTTTCAGCTTTAAGTGTTTCTCCGTGCCAATTTATGCCGCCGCGCACGCCACAATAGGGGAGTAACTCTTTTCCCTTTCTTCGTGCTTTAAATTGCTATTGCTTGACATTGGGGACAATGTCATGTTCAAGTGTGGGGTGGGGTTAGATTTTCTGAATTGTTTGTCCTAAGCTGCTAATTGGAAGTCAGGCCTTTTTGTCAAACTTTTTCTCTATTTTTGCAAGTTAGACTCTTAGATAATATTGTTCTGGTTTAAATGCATGCGAAGCTAGATGAGTTTCTTGTGGTTGTTTAAATGCTAGAGATGTTTTATGGAGTGCAATATTAGGATTCTTGGACCAAAACCACACGATTAGCAATATGACCCTCAATATTCATTTCGTGAGACTTGAGCCTAATAGCATACACTTTTTATGTTCACTTTCGTTTCTGTGTGTTTTGCCAATGATGTATAATAGAAATAGAACTTGATTTTTAATATGTAACATCCTCGGATTTAAACTACTGTAATTGAGGTTTAATTAGATGAATTGTTAAATTTTGTAATTTAAGTTGGATTATGAAAGTTGGTATTGAAATTTGGATTAATATAAAGTTGGTTGCATTATTTGGAAATTTAGAATTTTTAAGTTATTAAGTGAATATATAATTATTAAATTGTTAAGGCAATAAAATAAAGATAGAATTCTTTATTTTATAAAAAAACCAGTATTTAATGGAACCAGATAAGTGGAGGGACTAGTTATGTCAATAGCCGAAAATATGAAATAAAAGGGATGAAAGACTTGCATGTCTTTCATTTTCACCAAACACTCTCTCTCTAAAACCTCCATCTCTCTCGGCTCTCTCTCTCTAAATAAATCAAGAAGAGAAAAATTTGTGGAAATTGAACACTGCAATCAAGTAACAAGGAAGGATCTCTCAACACTGTAATCATCGAATTAAGGTAAACATTACTTAAACTCTCTAAAATTAAGAGTTTTTGGACGGTTTTTGATGAAAACCGAACCATAGATTTGGAATAGCAAATGCTAATGCATGTACGATCAAGTTGTAGATTTGTTTAAATCTAGTGTATAAGATGTTGTATAATGAATTTCAGCTTCTGATTCGAGCTATAAGTATGATTTTGAGATTTGTGTGTGTTTTAGTGTGTGTGTTCGAAAAATGATGAAAATGGTAAAAAGGAGGTTTGATTTGGTATGAAAGTATGTTAATATTAGTGTTAAAAGTGTTGAAAATAGATGTATTTTAGTTGGTATAAGTTATTTCATGTATTGAATTAGTACCAAAAATGATGGGATTAAATCTGAAATTTGATAAAAAAAACTGCACAAGTTCGAACGGGGTAGGTCCGAATTCGGATCCGAGATGAACTCGGATCTGGTCCGAATTCGGATGAGGCCCGGATTTCAAGATATTTAATATATCAAAATATTTCTAAGTGTTGGAATTCGGATGGGGGTCCGAATTCAGATATGGTCCGAACTTATCATGAGGTTCGAACATAATTGGGTCCGAATTAGAATGTGGTCCGAACTTGACTAAGGTTCTCAATTGCAATGATCCGAATTTGACAAGGGATTCGAACTTACATGGGGTCCGAACTAGGAATTATATGGGGACCGAATTGGGATTCATGTGGGATCCGAATTGGGGGTCCAAATTCGGACATGGATCCGAAATGTGGGTCAAATATTGCAAAACTTATAAAATTAAGTTTTATGAAATTAAACAAGTTATTGACACAATGTGTTGTTAAAACTGACTTAACAGGTCCCTTGTGGTGTTGTTTAACCCACAGTGGGGTACTTTGTGGATCCGGTTGAAAGCCCGAGGAGAAATAAAATTAACTTGAAGTTTATTAACGCACCCACTGTGAGTACCTTTGATTTTAACATGTCTGCATCTGCTTTATGTTTGCTTTGCCTGCTGAGGCATGTTGTTTCATTATCGTTTGGCACTCTACTAACTTGCGTATATGTTGATGCACATTCATACTTGTTGCATGTCCGTTCATTTGTTGTGAATCCTATTGATGGACCTGCGTGGTCGCATCTGTACTCTGATGTTACTGTGCTATATGACCAAGAGTTTGACACCTCTGTGGTCAGGATAGACAGTAAGTCATCCCCGATGTTATGTCTGCCTCAGATGGTTGGTTTTCCTTATGCCGAGCGTCAACTCGAATGAGCTGTGGCTCGGGTTTGCGTAATTTGAGTACGTGTGGAGTATACGGTATGTGTTACCGCGGTTACTTTGGGTGGCATTATAAGGATTTTCGGAATGTGTAAAATCATTTGGTATTCACTAAGCATTCGCTTACCCCTCAGTTGTTGCATTTTTACAGGAAAAGGGAAATCTGCTGCGGGACCTTCTAGCTAGGTCGTTTGTTGAAGTGATTGAAGATATCTACTGTTTATCTTGGTAACTGATCTATGGGAATATTGTTGTAATAAATTTGGGATGATGTAATTCTTTTGAGTATGTAGACTTAGACATGTAACCCTGTAGCACCGTAGGGTGTTTGACAAAATTTGTACTATTTAATTTATGTACTTTTATGCTTCCGCACTTTAATTAAGTAATCAGATCATTATGTAATTGTATGTTGGTGATTAATCCTGGGTGTATTGTAATTGGTGGTTATTGTGGCAAGGGTGTCACATAATACATGTCAAAAATCACAATTTTTGAAAATTTTGGCATATTTAAAGGCTGTTTGTAGGAAAACCAATTTCTTTGTTTCTTTAATTTTCTTTTTCTCACTTATCCTTCCCTTAGTAACCCTGTTGAGCCTTATCCCTTTCGTTTCAGAAAACCCCCATTTTTCCATTTTCTAAGTCGTTGTCTTCTATTTCTTTGGTCTGGATGGGTACTTCTTTTGTGAAAATCGGTATTTGGTGAAAAAAAAAACAAAAAAATAAAACAAAAAAAAAACAAAAAAAAAAGAGAGAAAGTTCTAAATTCCCGTATTCAGTCCAAGATCTCCGGTGTCGGATCTATTGATCGAAGGTTCGACGAGATTGAATGTCTCCCTTCCAAGTCCAAATTTCCCCAAATCAGTCCAAGATCTCTAGTGTCGAGTCTATTAATCGAAGGCTCGACGAGATTGAATGTCTCCGTTCCAAGTCCAAATATGTATCTTTCTCTCAATTTAAATTTCTTGCTGTTAGTTAGTAATAAAGTGAGGTTGCTGTCATTCCTCAAATTGTGGAAATAATTCCTGATTTTTAGGAGAAGTTATGCCCCGTCTTGTCTCGTATCATCTCTTTTATCTCCTATTTCTTTTCTTTTTCTTTGTCTTTTCCTTTTTCTTTTCTGTCAAGCGTAGCCAAAGTCCGTCCCCGTAGCCTTTTTCTATGCCAATTTTGGATTTTTAAGCGATTGAGATTTGATTTTTTTGTCAAGCTTATGCCTATACTGATCAACATGAATGGCGTTGAGTGGATTGTGCAATTATACACACTTAGACCGATATACACTTGAGTGTTGAGTGTAATCCATGGTGAGGTGCTAGTTCGTGTTGGCTAGATTTTGGAATCTTTGATGTTGTGCATACTCTAGTTTTTGCATCTCATGCTTTGAATGATCACATCTTTACTCGTTTGGCTTCAATTGTATTTATTTCGGATCTTCATTGTTTAGGAGTCATTTGTGTATGTTTGTAGAGAGAGTTTGTCGAAAAGGTCGTTTTAAATTTCGATAATGTAGTTTGTTTGAGGACAAGCAATGTTCAAGTGTGGGGTATTTCGATGCAATGCTTTTCGGATATATATATTTGCGTCACTTTTACCCTTAGTTTTTTCGATTTTTATCTAAAACACATTTATATCGCATCTATTTACGCTATATTCGTATTTTCAGGTTGTTTGAAGCCGTTGTTCCCAATTCGGAGAGTTTCCCCTCCTCTACATGAATAGAAAGGAAAGAGATGAACATTCTGTGCAGTCCCCTGAGGAGAAGGTTGGTCGCGGCGCGACCATTTACAACTCGCGTCGTGACTTTCGTGCCAATGCTGGTGATTAAAAGCAGAAACATCATCGCGGCGCGACATAGGGCACCTTAGCGGTGCGACCCTCACCAGCAGATTCTGACTTCTTCGTACAGCAGTCAGTAGCGACGCGACCCTATCATCTGTCGCGACGCGACCAAGTGCAGATCTGATGCTATTTAAGCAACTTTTTCTCTGAAATTCAAAGGACACTTGATACCTAGGGTTTGGAGTTGGAGGCTACGAATTTTCTCCTGTAGAGAGCACGTGAATGACTGACAGTTGATGCAAGTGGAGTTATTGTTACAATCATTGGGGGAGTTTTCTTTGTAACCATTTTTATTTGCATGAACCTTTCTTCTATTTGTGTTTTGAGCTTATTCTCTATGGCTAGTGAGTAGTTTTCTTTGTAATCATTCGGGTTTGTCAACCCCCAAACGTTAGATGCACATTTGTTAGCAAGTTTTAGGTGTTTATCATTTCGATTTCTTGTTAGACTTATCTCTTGATGGATATTTAAAATGCATGTTTTATTTAGTGATTAATGGGTTGTTTAAAAGCGAAAGCTAAAATTAATTTGTTAGTCATTCTTTACGAATTTGTCTATGGATTTGTTTGGCCTTGAGCTAGAAATAGTGAAAGGATTTATTTCATGTATTTTAGATTTTATCAACGACAATATTTTGTTTGGATGAAAATCTAGCATTATATGTGTATTTGCGAAAGTAGATTCACCTTCCAAGAAATCGATTTGTATGAATATTATCTTTATGTAATTAATCGATTAGTTTATTAGGAGAATTCCAACTATCTAATCCATTAATTTAAAAGCAAGCAAGTCGAAAGAGGAGTTTGTAACACTTGATTATATTTTCTTAACCTTTAACTATGTTATGCTTAATTTCTAGTCATCTAATGTGCGGGCGGGAGTAAACTTGAATGATTACCGTTTTATTCTTTAATTTTTGCAATCGTTAAATCTTTGTGCGTTTTTCATATTCAAGTAGCATTTTACTAAATAGTTTTTAATTGATTAATATTTTCTAAATTTGGTATTTTGTTTTCTTAAAAATCAAATCATTTTCATTTAGACTAATTATTGACAGCGAGTTTATTATCATCATTCTACATTGTGTCCTCGAGATCGATAACTCGGTTCTTGCCATTTATATGCTAGTAAACGATAGGTACACTTGCCTAATTGTCTATTAGTCCTTATTTTTAGTATATAACCATTAAGACATTAGCCATGAGTACAAGTGACAACTTACAACACCATAATAAAGAAGAAATGGACTTAATCCATGTCCAAAAGCCAAGGATATTCATACCTCCCGATGCTAATATTTTCTACTTCTATTCTTAAACCATAGCTGCGACTTTATTTGAATAGATGGGAACATATTCATAGATTTAACTTTATCTCGAACTTCAATTGAAGCAACAACAAGTTGGTTCGTCTATTTCCATAACGACCAAACACTAATCATTCACCCTCCTTGAAAAATTTTCTTTGTATCCTTTCGAGTTGTCTATCTTTAACGAAACTCTAACAAATCAAGGCTATCCCAATTCATAGGATTCGGAAAACTCAAACCACACCAACCCCAAGAGAGAGTTACACACATTTAAATCCATGAAGAAGCAAATTATCATAAGTGACTTTGGAAATCATTTGAAATTATTTAGTTATGATCAACAAAGTGACATAAAAAGTAAGGGTGTTCATGAAAATCTGAATCCGAGTATCCGAAATGAAAATCTGAAAATCCGATCCAAAACTATTCGAATTTTCGGATTCGGATAGTAAAATTCCATATTTTCAGATATCCGGAAATCCAAAAAATTTATTTTTTTTAAAAAAAATTATATATCTTTAGTATTGATTAGGGTTATATGTCAAAAATAGCAACAACTTTTTGTAGTTTTACCGTTTATAGTCACATTATTTATTTTTTATCATTAATAGCAACAACTTTTGTATTTTTTACCGATTATACCAACTTTTGACCTGGAAACCTGCTCTAGCAGGTTACCATCCATTAATAGCAACAACTTTTATCTTTTTACCAATAATATCAACAACGTGTTATCTGTAACATCCCGAAATTTAGCCTGGTACGTGGATTTAATTTATTGGCTCATTATTTTATTATTATTGCGTTGTTCCAATTAAATTCCGTTTCGTGGATTTAACGTGTCAAGATTGAGTGATACGTGCCTCCGAGTTATTAATTAGCGGATTAATTATCTCCTTGAGATCGTGACTTTAATTGGATCAATTTGGTATTAATTGTGAAAAAGTGATATCGGGTCCGGGTTAATGGGTTCGGAACTGGATATGGATAAAGACGTATATATGTGTTTTGAGCTCCTTTGTTCCTTTCTCCCTTATCCTTTTGTGAGATTTACCCTAAAGTGTGTGTATGCTTTGTGTGTGGAAATTGAGAGCTCCAGCTGAGATTTTGAAGTCAGAAGGGAAGCCAAGGATTAATCAAGTGCTGCATCTTGTTTTCATCTCGCTCTAAAAGTGTATGAGGTAAGGAATTCCAAGCTAGAAGTGTTAAAATTGTGTTATATGTTATGAGAATGATATGAAGTAATTTCCTTGTGATATGAGGCTGTTGTATAGTAAGTTTGTGTATTTTTTGACTGAAAATCGTATAAAAAGGGGAGAGTTTCCCCTGGTTCAGCTATGGAGGTCGTAGAACAGGGGTGGGTGCAAGCGCATGATCGCGGCGCGATGCGCAGAGGGGCGCGGCGCGACTTGCAGGAGAGCTTGGGCGCGGCGCGAGGTGCAGGGGCTTAGCGGCGCGAGCCGCGGCCTGCAGGGGAAATCCGGTTTGATTCATTTGGGAAGGTTTGGGGTGATTAGTGTGTCGATTTCCTTCGGGATATTGCCGGATTAAATTGTTTGGTATTTCGAGTCTCGTTGGGGATCCCGTAAAAGAGTTTCGGGGATCGGTTATTCGTTCGGGGCGTATTTCGGGTTTAGTTTATTGTGATAATTGTGTTGGAGTGAGTTTTTCGGTCATTGAGATTTGTGTTGATATATGAGATCCGTGGCGTTTACAGGTTCTAGCCGATCACGTGCCGAGCCGTATTAAGAATTTCGAGTTTCAAGTCGAATCGGGTAATTGGTGAGTACTCGAGTTCTTTTCAAACGCACGTGCATTCTTTCGAGTCGCTTATGTGATTGTGATATATATGTGTATGAGACTGTGATAGCGCGCAGGTATGAGTTTCTCTACCCTATACGTGCTATATGTGTTTGAATTGCAGGTGTCCGCGATATGTGGTCGCGCAGGCTGACTGTCCCTAACCAGTCACGAGATATGAGGCTGTATATATAAGGCAGTGATATTGCCAGGTCGCTCTTGTGCCTATTGAGTAGCTAACCGCTGCTGTGTGCGGCCTGTTAGCTGGGGAACGGCGTCCCCTTTTGAGCAGAGATATGTGCTATGCATCGAGTTGCATATATGTGACGAGATATATGTGTTGTGTATGTTATATGTGCTTACCTGCAGTGTCTAACCCTCGCGTACTCACGAGCTGTCCAGCTTATGTATTCGAGTCCTGTGTGTCTCAGGCAGTCATACCGTGGGGTCGCAGCCACAGCCGCAGCAGCCGAAGTAGAGATTGGGGCAGTTAGAGTTGCGTGCGTTGACTGTCTTGTTGATATTAGTTTTGGAACTGTTGTATCTGATCTACTTATGTATGTTAACAGTAATCAGTTGTGTGTCTGTGCCAGTGTCAGTTTATGAGACGATGTATGACTCCTGTATTAAAGTTTTAATTAACAGTGTTTTCTGCTAATCCTGTGACATGTGCTTTAAGAGATGATTGTGATATTGCCACCTGTGTATTGTATTTACGTGGCATTTGTGTGAGAAATGTGGGTGTTACAGCTTGGTATCAGAGCTTGTGGTTTCAGTATTGAGTATCAGTGGATGCTTGTGCTCTTACCGTGTTCAGATCTGTGGGATTCTTCCCTGAGACTGAGTTTAGCGGAATTAACTGACCTAGCTTATTGTATAACGCTGGATGGTCGATCTGTTATCTTACCTTTGTGATATGTGCAGGTGATTATGGCAGATCATGGTGAGGGTTCAGGGCCAGAGAGACCAGCGGGAGACGAGTATGTCCGCCGGTCAGAGATGTTATGAGTATTGACTGAGTTCTACAGAGAGAGGGATAGAGAGAGAGCAGCAGCGACAGAGATCTGATCCGCCGCCAGTTACTAGTGTTGAGACAGGGTTCGGGGCGTCTTCTACTTCTGCTCCGCGAGGTGGGTCCTTTAAGGACTTTATCGCGGGAGCCCCACCTCAGTTCCGAGGCGGTGGCGAGCCGGGTGCGGCTATGGCTTGGGAGAGAGAGATAGAGGCGGCGTTCCGAGTTGCCCACGTCGATCCTCGTGATATGGTCGGCTATGCGGCTTATCAGCTGAAATGAGGGGCTTCACAGTGGTGGAAGTCCATTGAGTCATCTATGACTACAGCCGCAGCGTATGCTATGTCGTGGGATCAGTTTCGTGCGATCTTCGAGTTGCAGTATATCCCCCGGGATGAGCGCCGGGAAATGGAGCGCCGATTTCTACATCTTCAGCAGGGCAGTATGTCAGTCCAGCAGTATGTAGACCGTTTTAATGAGTATTCTCAGTTTGCACCCCAGCATGTGGATTCAGAGGTTCGTAAGGCTGATGCCTTCATTGATGGGTTGAGATCTGATATCCGAGAGTTCGTTGGGCTGCACGACACCCCGACATTTGCGAGAGCCTTAGAGTTGGCTCGAGTCCGAGAGAGGGAGATAGAGAGGCAGAGGGGTCAACCTCCATCACAGAGACAGAGGACAGGGACGTCTGAGCAGTCCCAGAGTCACTATCGAGAGCCCCAGGAGTTCCAGAGAGAGAGACAGCCTGAGCAGCAGCAGGTTCAGGGGCAGGGTTCCGGATTCCGTAGAGATCGAGATAGGGGCAGAGATCGCAGATCCCGGAGGTCGGGACAGTATCAGGGGCCCGGGGCGGCCAGTCAGAGTCAGGGGCAGACTTCCCGATACAGTGCTCCCAGCCAGAGTCAGAGTAGCGTGGGACAGGGGTCCCAGCAGTCAGGGAGCAGGGCAGACAGTTCAGCCGGGGAGAGAGACTGTCCGAGGTGTCGCCGTCGCCATTCCGGTCCTTGCATGTCAGAGCAGCCTAGATGTTATCGTTGTGGTCAGTATGGCCACACATCTTTTACATGTACCTCGAGGGATTCTCTGTGCTTCCGCTGTGGGAGGCCAGGTCATATAGTTAGAGATTGCCCGGATGCGCCGCCTGCAGTACAGGGAGCGAGTACCAGCAGTGCCAGAGCAGAGCCCGCATCTTCGAGCCACCGTGAGACAGCACCTCGAGGCCGGGGTAGAGTGTTTCAGGCTACGGCAGAGGGGGCCCGCGAGTCTACCGACGTGGTTTCCGGTACGTATGTTCTGAACGGGCTTAGTGCTCGTGTTTTATTTGATTCTGGAGCGGATCGCTCGTATGTGTCTGTGATATTCTGTGCATACTTTTCTGTGCCTCCTACCGTTTTATCTGTGCCGTTAGTTGTTGAGCGGGTAGACGGTAGTACAGCTTTAGTGAGTCGGGTGTACAGAGATTGTGTCCTTGAGATAGATGCTCACCGGTTTCTGATTGATCTACTGCCGATAGAGATCAGCAGTTTCGATGTGATAGTGGGTATGGACTGGATGACTGCCAGGCAGGCTGATATTCTGTGTGCAAAGAAGATGATCCGAATACCCATTTCAGACAGTGAGACGGTGACAGTGTATGGCGAGTGGCGCCGAGGTGAGATCGGTATTATTTCGATGGCCCGAGGCCAGAGATATGTTGCGAAGGGGTGCGAGACATTTCTGGCTTATGTTGTTGACGCCAGATTAGAGAAGAAGACCCTAGCGGATATACCTGTAGTTCGAGAGTTCCCTGAGGTATTCCCAGAAGAGTTGCCTGGGTTACCGCCAGATCGTCAGGTCGAGTTCCGTATCGACCTTATCCCTGGAGCGGTGCCTATTGCGAAGACGCCTTATAGGCTGGCACCTACCGAGATGAGAGAGATGATGTCGCAGCTTCAGGAGTTGCTAGATCGTGGATTCATCCGTCCGAGTTCGTCCCCGTGGGGAGCTCCAGTGTTGTTCGTGAAAAAGAAGGACGGTTCCATGCGGATGTGTATCGACTATCGAGAGTTGAATAAAGTGACGGTGAAGAACCGTTATCCGCTTCCACGTATCGACGATCTGTTCGATCAGCTACAGGGTTCGAGCTTCCTGTCGAAGATAGATCTGAGATTAGGGTATCATCAGCTGAGAGTCAGAGATGAGGACGTGCCGAAGACTGCATTTCGGACGAGATACGGCCACTACGAGTTCCTAGTCATGCCTTTCGGACTGACTAACGCACCCGCGGCATTCATGGATCTGATGAACAGGGTGTGTAGATCTATGTTGGATCGATTTGTGATAGTGTTTATCGACGACATCCTGATTTATTCGAGGAGTGCCGAGGACCATGAGCAGCACTTGCGAGAGGTTTTGACCGTGCTGCGAGAGGAGCGACTTTATGGGAAGTTTTCCAAGTGCGAGTTCTGGTTGCGCGAGGTCCAGTTTTTGGGGCATGTTGTGAGCGCCGAGGGTATTTCAGTGGATCCGGCGAAGATTGAGACTGTTATGAGTTGGGAGCCGCCGAAGACCGTGCCTGAGGCTCGTAGCTTTTTGGGACTAGCCGGGTATTATCGTCGCTTTATTCAGGACTTTTCTAGGATTGCCAGGCCGTTGACGAGATTGACACGGCAGTCCGTTCCTTTCGTGTGGTCCGATGAGCAGGAGTCGGCATTCAGAGAGCTGAAGTCCCGGTTATGTCAGGCTCCAGTGTTAGCATTGCCCGAGGGTACAGAGGATTTCGTGGTCTACTGTGATGCGTCAGGTACCGGTTTGGGATGCGTTCTGATGCAGCGAGGCAAGGTGATAGAGTATGCGTCGCGACAGCTGAAGACCTACGAGGAGAATCATACCGTGCACGACCTCGAGTTAGATGCGATAGTGTTCGCTCTGAAGATATGGCGTCATTATTTGTACGGTTCGCGATTTGTAGTGTATACCGACCATAAGAGTCTTCAGTACCTGTTCAGTCAGATGGAGCGGTGAATATGAGACAGCGGCGCAGCCTCGAGTTATTGAAAGATTATGACTGCGAGATTCAGTACTATCCGGGTAGGGCCAATGTGGTGGCCGATGCGTTGAGCCGTAAGGCGTGCGGTTAGACAGTGGTTTCCCGAGCAGCGAGGCTCGAGGTCACATCGACTCTTGTGGAGAGTCTGAGGCATGCTCAGTTAGAGGGTTTGCGAGCCGAGAATGTGAAAAGAGAGCGTCTTGCGGGACAGCTTGAGATGTTAAACAGAGATAGCAGAGGTTTATGGGTGTTTCATGATCGGGTGTGGGTTCCGAGAGTCGGTAATCTGCGGCAGCTGATTTTAGATGAGTCGCACCGATCGAGGTTATCTATCCACCCCGGGAGCACCAAAATGTATAGAGATCTGCGCGAGTTCTATTGGTGGCCAGGGATGAAGAGGGATGTGGGCCGATATGTCGAAGAGTGCATGACTTGTCTGCGTGTTAAAGCCGAGCATCAGAAGCCTCACGGGCATTTGCAGCCTCTAGAGATTCCAGAGTGGAAGTGGTATCATATCATGATGGATTTCATCGTCAGACTTCCGCGCACCGTTCGAGGCAACAATATGATCTGGGTAATTGTAGATCGATTGACTAAGAGTGCCCATTTCCTGGCGGTGAGAGGCACCATCACTATGGATCAGTTGGCCCGGTTGTACATCAGTGAGATAGTGTCGAGGCACGGCGTTCCGATGTCGATTACGTCTGATAGAGATGCGCGGTTTACTTCGAGGTTCTGGCAGAGCTTTCAGCGCGAGTTGGGGACGAGAGTTCAGTTGAGTACGGCGTACGGACCTCAGACAGACGGGCAAACAGAGCGGACGAATCAGACTCTCGAGGATATGCTTCGAGCTTGTGCGATTGATTTCAGTGGTAGTTGGGACGTTCACTTGCCGTTAGTCGAGTTTGCGTACAACAACAGCTACCATTCCTCCATCAAGATGGCCCCATTCGAGGCACTGTATGGGCGTAAGTGCCTAACCCCAGTGTGTTGGGGCGAGGTCGGCGAGCGACCTATTAGTAGGCCCGAGTTGCTACAAGAGACGAGCGATAAAGTGGCGGTTATCCGCGAGCATATGAGAGTGGCACAGAGTCGGCAGAAGAGTTATGCCGATCGTCGTCTGACTGAGCTCGAGTTCAGTGTTGGGGACCGCGTTATGCTGAAAGTATCGCCGTGGAAAGGAGTTATTAGATTCAGACACCGAGGTAAGCTGAGTCCGCGATACGTCGGTCCGTTCGAGATCATCGCCAGAGTCCGAGATCAGGCGTATAGATTGAGGTTGCCTCCCGAGTTGGCCGGAGTCCACGATACGTTCCATGCGAGTCACCTGAGAAAATGTCTGGCCAAAGATGATCAGTTTGTGCCGTTATCCGAGATTGCCGTGGATAATCATCTGAGATATGTTGAGCAGCCTGAGGCGATTACCGATCATAAAGTGAAAAGATTGCGGAATAAAGAGATCGCGCTAGTACTCGTTCAGTGGAGGCATCATAAGGGTACTAGTGCCACCTGCGAGCCCGAGGCCGAGATGAGGAGCCGATATCCGCAGTTGTTCCCGAATCCGAGCTAGATTCCGGGACGGAATCTTTTTAAGAGGAGAGGATTTGTAACATCCCGAAATTTAGCCTGGTACGTGGATTTAATTTATTGGCTCATTATTTTATTATTATTGCGTTGTTCCAATTAAATTCCGTTTCGTGGATTTAACGTGTCAAGATTGAGTGATACGTGCCTCCGAGTTATTAATTAGCGGATTAATTATCTCCTTGAGATCGTGACTTTAATTGGATCAATTTGGTATTAATTGTGAAAAAGTGATATCGGGTCCGGGTTAATGGGTTCGGAACCGGATATGGATAAAGACGTATATATGTGTGTTGAGCTCCTTTGTTCCTTTCTCCCTTATCCTTTTGTGAGATTTACCCTAAAGTGTGTGTATGCTTTGTGTGTGGAAATTGAGAGCTCCAGCTGAGATTTTGAAGTCAGAAGGGAAGCCAAGGATTAATCAAGTGCTGCATCTTGTTTTCATCTTCTTCCTTGTGCTCTAGAAGTGTATGAGGTAAGGAATTCCAACCTAGAAGTGTTAGAATTGTGTTATATGTTATGAGAATGATATGAAGTAATTTCCTTGTGATATGAGGCTGTTGTATAGTAAGTTTGTGTGTTTTTGGACTGAAAATCGTATAAAAAGGGGAGAGTTTCCCCTGGTTCAGCTATGGAGGTCGTAGAACAGGGGTGGGTGCAGGTGCATGATCGCGGCGCGATGCGCAGAGGGGCGCGGCGCGACTTGCAGGAGAGCTTGGGCGCGGCGCGAGGTGCAGGGGCTTAGCGGCGCGAGCCGCGGCCTGCAGGGGAAATCCGGTTTGATTCATTTGGGAAGGTTTGGGGTGATTAGTGTGTCGATTTCCTTCGGGATATTGCCGGATTAAATTGTTTGGGATTTCGAGTCTCGTTGGGGATCCCGTAAAAGAGTTTCGGGGATCGGTTATTCGTTCGGGGCGTATTTCGGGTTTAGTTTATTGTGATAATTGTGTTGGAGTGAGTTTTTCGGTCATTGAGATTTGTGTTGATATATGAGATCCGTGGCGTTTACAGGTTCTAGCCGATCACGTGCCGAGCCGTATTAAGAATTTCGGGTTTCAAGTCGAATCGGGTAATTGGTGAGTACTCGAGTTCTTTTCAAACGCACGTGCATTCTTTCGAGTCGCTTATGTGATTGTGATATATATGTGTATGAGACTGTGATAGCGCGCAGGTATGAGTTTCTCTACCCTATACGTGCTATATGTGTTTGAATTGCAGGTGTCCGCGATATGTGGTCGCGCAGGCTGACTGTCCCTAACCAGTCACGAGATATGAGGCTGTATATATACGGCAGTGATATTGCCAGGTCGCTCCTGTGCCTATTGAGTAGCTAACCGCTGCTTTGTGCGGCCTGTTAGCTGGGAAACGGCGTCCCCTTTTGAGCAGAGATATGTGCTATGCATCGAGTTGCATATATGTGACGAGATATATGTGTTGTGTATGTTATATGTGCTTACCTGCAGTGTCTAACCCTCGCGTACTCACGAGCTGTCCAGCTTATGTATTCGAGTCCTGTGTGTCTCAGGCAGTCATACCGTGGGGTCGCAGCCACAGCCGCAGCAGCCGAAGTAGAGATTGAGGCATTTAGAGTTGCGTGCGTTGACTGTCTTGTTGATATTAGTTTTGGAACTGTTGTATCTGATCTACTTATGTATGTTAACAGTAATCAGTTGTGTGTCTGTGCCAGTGTCAGTTTATGAGACGATGTATGACTCCTGTATTAAAGTTTTAATTAACAGTGTTTTCTCCTAATCCTGTGACATGTGCTTTAAGAGATGATTGCGATATTGTCACCTGTGTATTGTATTTACGTGGCATTTGTGTGAGAAATGTGGGTGTTACATTATCTTTTTACCAATAATGACAGCAACTTTTAACCTTTTAACAATAATAACAACATATTAAATTCAATTTGTCTTTATCTTTAATTTTAAAGAAACTAAATTTATGAAAATCGAAACACATTCAAATAAGTTCATTATTCCTACTTTTTTTTTCAAATTTTGTTAGAGATAAATCAAATGCAATGTGTGCCTATAAAAAAGATTAAAAAAATATGTTTTTTAAAGAAATTAAAAAATAAAGATCATTTTGATATGTCATGTTTTCATGCATAGCCGGGTTTTATGGGTATGATAGAGACGACCATTTAAGTGTAATACGACAACGTGAATCTCAGTTCATTTTGTGTAAGATGTCACAAAAATATAATGAACACATTACGCTACATTTGTATTATTTTTTGGATGTTTATCACAACAATATTTGCATTATATATATATTGATAAATGAATGAATAATATCATAAATAATTATGATCTAATTATGGATAGTTGGTCTTTTATTTATTTGGTAAGTAAAATGAATATTAAAAAGATGCATCCATTTATTTTGTTGTAATAAGTATCTAAATTATATTTCTATAACATCGTATACAAAGTGAATTGAGTTTCACGTTGTCATGTTACACTTAAATGGTCACCTCTATCATACCCCTAAAACCCGGCTATGCATGAAAATATGATATATCAAAATAATCTTCATTTCTTAATGTCTATAAAAAACATATTTTTTATCTCTTATATAGGCACACATTGCATTTGATTTATCTTTAACAAAATTTGAACAAAAAATGGATTACGAACTTATTTGAATGTGTGTCGATTTTCATAAATTTAGTTTCTTTAAAATAATGATTAGCTAAAGATAAAGAGAAATTTAATTTGATATTTGTTATTATTGGTAAAAAGTTAAAAGTTTCTGCTATTATTGGTAAAAAGATAAAATGTTGTTGCTATTATTGGTAAAAAAATAAAATAAAAGTTGTTGCTGGTAACATGCTATCCAGGTCAAAAGTTGGTATAATCGGTAAAAAATACAAAAGTTGTTGCCATTAATGATAAAAAATAAATAATGTGGCTATTATTGATTTATTAACTAATATTTTATATATTTTAGTTTTTTAATCTTTTTTAGTGATTTTGAGTAGAATAATTTCGGATACATTTATTTGTGATATATTTTTTATTTGGATATATGAATTTATATTTTATATAATTCAATATTTGATTTAATTTTTTTAAAAAAATAAAAAAATATGAATTTTCGGATTCTAATAGCAAAAATTTCTATCCAAATATTCGAATATCTGATTATGGACACCCCTAATAATAAGTATGTCATCAGTAAAAATATCATTAAAAGTATACAAATGACCGTAAAAGTGTCATTAAATTTCGGGATAATTGCACAAAAAAGGGTTAATATTGAAAAAACCCTACAATCTTTCATTGATTTATCGATTAAGTCACTGGACTTTTTTTTCAACTGTTTAAGTCACTTAACAATTTTTGTCTTATCTAAACCTATATAAATACAGACGAGGTTATTTAACTTAGACACCCGAGAACCATCTTTCTTCATTAATATTGTCGTGGTCTTCAACAACGTTCATACTCTTGGTCTTCAATGTCTTCTTCTTCAAACTTGATGTATAGATCGAGTAATGTGAGTGATGAAACAAGAGTATGTTGGTGTGGACAACCTCCGTTGTTGGAATGGACGATTTCATGGACAAAGGACAATCCAAGATTTTACGGTTTCCCTAATTATAAGGTAAATTCTCTTGATTAGTTGAAATAGGTCTAACATTTCTACTTAAATTGATGGATTTCTTCGTAACAGAGAAAGGGTTGCAAGTATTCAAGTGGCTTGATCCAAAACTACCCAACGATTACAAAGATACCATTTTTGAGATTCATAACAGTCTGGAGGTTTTGAAGAATGGAAATCATTATTATCATGAAGTGGATTTGAAGAAGCAAGGGTCTAGGGTTTTAGGAAGCATTCCTGTTGAAGTCAACAGAAGTCTTAAACGAGATAGATTTTATTCGTGCGGTGGGTTTATCGGTGGAACCGGTTGTAGGTCATTTTATATAGGTTTAGATAAGACAAAAATTGTTAAGTGACTTAAACAGTTGAAAAAAAAGTCCAGTGACTTAATCGATAAATCAATGAAAGATTGTAGGGTTTTTTCAATATTAACCCCACAAAAAACCTCAAACTTGTCAGCTTTTTGTGATTAAAACCCCAAACCATTTTTCGTTGCATAGAAAACCCTGAACTAACTAAAAATCAGTAAATCAAGGTTTTATCAGTCGGTAACCGGTTGAAACCGGTTATTAATTCTACAGGAATCGGTAAACAACCTACGTGGAATAAATTTTAACTGTTGAAACCGGTTGCCAAGTATTAAACATCATTTTAAACCCCGTTGATAATTTTTAATTGTAATTTTTAAACGAGATTACCTCATCTACGAGCATTAAAATGATGTGTAATACTTGGAACCGGTTTCAACAATTAAAATTTATTCTACGTAGGTTATTTACGAGTCCACGTGGGATTAATAACCGATTTCAACCGGTTACTCATTGATAAAACCTTGATTTAGTGATTTTTAGTTAGTTTGGGGTTTTCTATGCACCGAAAAATGGTTTGGGGTTTTAATCACAAAAGGCTGATAAGTTTGGGGTTTTTGCACAATTATCCCTTAAATTTCAGAACTAATGCATGGACGTAGCGAGTTAACGGTTGATAAATACAACAAAAAAAAATTAATGACAAAAAAATATAAAAAATACATATTATTATTTAGTAATAAAGACTTATTAAAGTATTCCAACTATCTAGGAAAACATATGATCATAACTTCATAAGGTATATGATTTTTGGGATTAGAAGGTACGTAGAACCAAAAAAAAATTGATTAGGTTGCATGTAGGGGTGGCAATTTTGATCCAACGGGTCAAACGAAGTGAACAATTAAATGGACTTATTGTAAAAAATTAAGATAGAACATATTTCTTTTAAAAAAATGAAATTTATAAAACGGTGCGTTAAAAAAATTATTATTTGAAAAAAATTTTAAAATTATGTAAAATTTATGACTTTTAGTCATCACTCATCAACCCGTTTGACTTATTTGTTTGAATGTGCTAAAATTGTGTACCCTAGTTGCATGAGACGACGATTGAAATCTACCACCATTTTCCAATCAACGAATATCTTTAATATCTATGATTATTTTAAATGATAAGGTCACCTTCACATGTTCACATATCACTCGTTGCATCACAAAGCAAATAAATATAACAATGATAACGATAACAATAACAATTAATCATATTTTAAAAGAAACCTTAAATGCATTACAACTGAAAATCGAGTTGATCGACATGAATAAATAAAATAAATTGATAATAACATGTAACTTTTCTATAAATTACAACTATTAGAAAAGGATACGTTGTGAGAATGTCAAAGTTTTTGCCTATTAATCTCCGTTCGTTAGGTTAATATAACTATACAAAAAGTAAGGTGTTATTTATTTACCTTTTAATTAAAATCATTAAAAGTTTTTTAGGATTCTCTAGAATTGTAATTATTACTAATGTTTTTATAGCATTGTCATTTTCTTTGTAAGTTGCATGTAACTCACTATGAAGACAATGATCATTTCATTTTGTTCGGGAGAAGATTTGTGATTTATTTTGATTGACCGAATATCATTTGTTTAAGTTTTTGATACTTGTGAATTGTTTATTGGTGTTTTGTTAAATTTTTATCGTGAATATTGTACATTTTGAATGTTCATTACTAATGTTAGAAACTAGAGAATGAAATTTTATTTTTTGAAGTTATTGTAATGATTTTGTGTTATTTTTATAGTTAATATATAATTTTTTAGTTTGTGTTATAAAGTTTCATAACAAAATATAAAACTGGTTATTTATAAAGTTTCATTTTATAAAATCGGTGTATTATAAATTTTGATAAATGTTAATTTTTTATAAAGTTTGAAAAGGAAGTAAGAATAAGACAGTTTTTGGGTATACCAATTGAGGTAAAAGAAAATTGATAAAACCATCATATTTTAAATTTTAAACTCAAAATTACTGATTTTGACAATTAAAAAAATGACAAAACCATTAAAAAAATGAAAAAACCATCGTATTTTAGTAATTAAACTCAATTAGTTATTTGACCAATCATTTTTTTAAAATGATCATTTTACCATTTTAACTTTGTTTCAATTTTGGTTTCTAACTAATTACTTTTTTTTATATTATTTTAATTAATTTTCTCCCATTATTATCTATTGATATTTAGTCTTTTTCTTATTGTTACAATCAACTAAAGTATTATTTTTTTAATATGTTGTCTTATATTATTATTATTTGTTTGTTTATATATTTGATATGTTCTTTTTTTATTAATTATTACAAGAATTTAATTAAAATAACTTATATATATATATATATATATATATATATATATATATATATATATATATATATATATATATATATATATATATATATATATATAGTCAGGTTCAAAAAGGTACCTCTCGAAATCAAGTGCACCCGAAGGTATAACCATGTTTAAATTAATGTTATACACATGATATATGAATTCCACGTAAATTCACATTTTCTGTATCCTTAAAAATTATGTGAATGCTCAATGCATATTTATGTGAATGGTCATCCATGTGAATGGTCATTTCACACAATGTGAATGGTGTGAGTGACCATTCACATGATCTTTTTTTTACCATTCACAAGATTTATGATGTTGCTCCTTTTGAAAAAAAGTCTTATAATGTTGTCTTATACATGTCTATTCAAAAAAAAATATATGTGAATGATCATTCACATTAGGGTACGCTCGGTACGCTGGAATCTCATAGGTACGCTGATGAACCTGATTCTATATATATATATATTGTGAAGACCTCCCCTTCCGGGTCAGTCCTCAGAGTCTAGGTCCCACAAATAGCAATACGATATCAACCATACTAAGATAGGGTAATTAAATTGCGGAATAATAAAATTACATGTACATAGAAGATTAGGATTAAGTTTACATATTTCAAAATTAAGTTATAAAAGGGCAACATCTAATCTAATCATAATATCATACATTACATCAAATCTACCCAGAGCCACCACAATTGTTGTCTTCCAATCAGTACCAGAAAGATTTGTTGAGTAGTGGTCTAGAAAATCTTCAAAACTTGAATCTTGAATGACCTAAGTACTAGGTCCTGCAGGTGATTTTCCTTTGGCTTTTCCTGTAAAATATTAATGCAACATCTGTAAGCAACGCTTAGTGAGTTTATAGATTTTCAATATCAACATGCGTGTCAAGCGGAGTTATTAGTCTTAGCGTGATATGTCTTGGCTGCCGCTACAGCCCTCATGATTGAGATATAGTATCATAAGATCGGATGATGTTCAAGCCTCACGCTTAAATCGTGGGGATCAGCCACATACTGGGCTAGCTACCAGTAAGTCAATATGGCGGAACATCGGAGGTCATAACCAATTCATAAGAACTGGTGAAATAGCCGGGTCTAGAACAATAGACCATAAGGGCTAGTCAAGCTGAATCAATCTATCAAATGTCTGATCAATGATGTAAGCATATGTCTTAGAAGTCATGATAGCAATGAGTCATATAGCAAAGTCTGAAGCAATATTAAATGCAATATGAGAAGATAAACAAATAGCTATCATGATTCACTGGGCAACACCCAACCATGGTGTGCACAGGTCTCAATTCAGCTGATAAATGAATGTCAATAAATCTGTCAGCATCAATATATCTCAACCGGATCTATGCATGTTCAATCTGAATATCTATAACTCACTGGTCTGGGTCTTGGTCAAACAGATATATGAATCTGCCACCTGAGTTATCTCAGGATTTTGTCAATCTGTAATCTGTCAATTCTTTTTGAATCAGAGACCCGCTTTCAAGTCTTTAAGTCTTTAAATCTTTGTTCAGAATATACTGAACCTGTTCAAATTCATTCATGATAATATCATATCAATTTCATCATCTTTATCATCATCATTTTAGTCTTTAAATTCTTTGTGTAAATGTTCAGATATCAACTGAACCTGTCCAGAATTATTATTGTCAAATCATATCAATTTCATGTCTTTCTCTTTATTTTATCTGATTCTGATAACTGATAACTCTGTTAATCATTTGATTCATTTTTCTTTAATTTTTGTAAAAAATATCAAAAGAGGATATCCAATTTCGGATCATCCGGATTCGGACCATCCGGATTCGGACCAATCCGGATCTGGCATCCGGATTCGGACCAATCTGAAATGTCATCCGGATTCGGATATAACCGAATTGAACACCCGAATTGTCTATCCGAAATAGATACTGAATTTCGGACCATACCTTTATCCGAATTCGGATATGATACATCCGAAATATCATTATCCGAATTAGGTTTTTAACCGAAATAGAAATCATCCGAAGTAGGATATTGGGTCCGAATTAGGATCATTTAGAAAATACATAAGATCAGGAATAAGCATCTTATACGAATTAGGAGTCCGAAGTGGTGCATCATCCGAATTCGATATCAACCGAATTCGGATCTCAGGACTTAGAAATTTCCCAGAAAATGTTCTTCGTGTTCTTCATTATTTTCATACAGATTTTTACATCAAATTCACTAAAAATCCATTTTATTGACATGCAATGTAATATTTTGATATATTATCATAATTGGGTTGTTTTTATACTAATTTCCCTATCAAAACACACTAAATTAATCAAGATCATTCAAAAATGATAATTTTTGTCAAGAACACAAATTTTTATAAAAATTCCGATTTCATCATTTTTGGACAATCTATTCACAAATTCTTGTTTTCTATCACATTTATTTACTTCAATACATAATTATCTAACAATTACATACACATGCAATACATATTTTTGTTAAATCACGAATCATTAATTCGGTTTCTTATGAAACCGAACCAAACCCATAAGATTTCAAGAATATAAATAAATTTTACCTTGAGTTGTTGTCGATTGATGATGTTTGATGATCTTTACAACCTTCACTTGTCTTTAATTCCTCAATTGATTTCAAATTTATGGATTTTCTTGATAATTTTGTGAGGTTGCCGTGAGGTAGAGAGAGATTAGAGAGAGAGAGTGATTTCTATTAAATGATGATTTAATGATCATTAATCTAGTATATATATTTCATTTATTTATTTGTGTATTTAACCCACTAAACTTTTGTATTTTATATCTCTTTATTTTAATAATTTTTAATAATTCATATCATAATATTATTATTATCTTAAATAATAATTTCATAACTTAAAATAATATTACAAAACAAATAATGTAATAAAAATTACATTATTAACCTCAAAAATCAAATAAGTAAAGCTGAACAAAAAAATTAGGTTGTTACAGAATGGGCTCCACCATGCACAAACTTCGTCCCCGAAGTTAGCTATGTTCGAACAGACTGGGATAAGTTGCTTTCATAACATCTTCAGATTCCCAAGACTGATGCGAACCTTTGTGGTGTTTCCACTGGATGAGCACCATCTGTATATCTTTATTTCTAAGTTTCTTAGTCTTCGAGTCCAAAATACGTTCTGGTTCTTCAACCACTCGAAGCTTTTCATCTATCTGCAGGTTAACGTGTGGTATCTGTACTTCTCTTTCGTCAGCTAAGCTTTTCCTCAAATGACTAACATGGAATACAGGATGTATTCCAGCTAAGTCCGCTGGTAGATCAAGACGGTAAGACTGATTCCCAATCTTTTCAACAATCTTGAACGGACCAATAAATCTCGGAGCTAACTTGTTTCTTTTAATAAACCGTACCACATTCTTCATTGGGGATACTTTCAACATCACCCAATCGTTTACTGCAAAACTAATGGATCTATGCCGATTGTCATAATATGACTTCTGCCTGCTTTGAGCTTCAAGAATATTTCTTCGAACAAGTTGAATCTTCTCGTGAGTCAACTGTAGAAGGGCAGGTCCTGCTATTGGCGATTCGCCTGTTTCACGCCAACAGGTGGGAGTTCTGCACTTTCTTCCGTATAGAGCTTCAAAAGGGGCCATCTTGATCGTAGAATGATAATTGTTATTGTAAGAGAATTCGACCAACGGTAAATGGTCATCCCAGTTACCACCTAGATCAAGAACGCAGGCACGAAGCATATCTTCCAGGGTTAGGATAGTACGCTCACTCTGACCATCTGCATTTGGATGATAAGCAGTACTCATAGAAATCCGAGTACCCATCCCATCTTGTAGTGCTTGCCAGAATCTGGATGTGAAACGACTATCACGATCAGAAACAATAGACTTTGGCACACCGTGACGAGAAATTATTTCAGTGATGTACAGCTGTGCCAATCTATCGAGTGAATACGTTTCTTTCATTGGAATGAAATGTGCTGATTTCGTTAAACGATCAACGACTACCCAGATAGAGTCGTGTTGTCTTTTGGTCTTTGGCAGCTTCGTAATGAAGTCCATTGTTATATGCTCCCACTTCCATTCAGGAACTGGCAGTGGTTGCATATCCCCGAAGGGTTTCTGGTGTTCTGCCTTAACCATCTGACATACTTTGCAGCTTTCAACATATTTTCCGATGTCTTTCTTCATTCCTGGCCACCAATAATCAGCTTTCAGGTCAAAGTACATCTTTGAGCTGCCAGGATGAATAGATAACTTGGACTGATGAGCTTCGGATAGAAGAGTGCTGCGGATTGAACCATACTTAGGAACCCAGATTCGGTTTCCCTTGAGACAGTGAAGTCCCAAATGGTTCAGAGTTAGAAATTGTAGTTGCCCTTTTAGATTTTCAGAATCAATATTCTCTTCTTTTAATGCTTCAACTTGAGCAACTCGGATGTCTTCAATAAGATCAGAAGAGAATATAACTGGAGTTAGAGCATAACAGCACTTTTCTGGATATACTTTTCTACTCAACGCATCCGCGACAACATTTGCTTTGCCGGGATGATATAAGATCTCGCAGTCATAATCCTTGATAAGCTCCAAGGATCGACGCTGTTTCATGTTCAGATCTTTTTGAGTGAAAAGGTATTTGAGACTCTTATGATCGGTGTAGAGCTGACACCGAGTCCCATATAGATAGTGACGCCAGATCTTCAGTGCAAAGGTAACAGCAGCCAACTCAAGATCATGAGTTGGTGCACTTTTCTCATAGTCTTTTAATTGCCTTGAAGCGTAGGCAATTACTTTTCCCCTTTGCATAAGAACACATCCTAAGCCAGTACCAGATGCATCGCTGTAAACAACGAAATCGTCATTGCCTTCTGGCAAGGCTAGGATCGGCGCTTGAATCAACTTTTGCTTCAGAATATCGAATGCCTCTTGCTGTTTATCGGTCCAAACGAAAGGAGTATTCTTTCGTGTTAGCATTGTAAGCGGCACAGCAATCTTTGAGAAGTCCTTTATGAATCGCCGATAATAACCGGCCAATCCAAGGAAACTTCGGATTTCAGAGGCATTACGAGGCGTTTGCCATTTCTGAACGGCCTCGACTTTCGAAGGATCAACGAAATCCCTTCGCCAGAAACAACATGGCCAAGGAACTGGATCTATAAGAATCAAAATAGAAATTCAAATTCTGATGTGAATCATAGAATAGTTAAGGAAAACAGCTCAAGACATATATAATAGAGATTATACCTGTCTGAGCCAAAATTCACATTTAGAAAATTTTGCGTAGAGTCTTTCTTTTCTTAACAACTCTAGCAACTGCCGCAGATGGATAGAATGATCAGCCTCCGTTTTGGAGTAAATCAGAATATCATCTATGAACACGATAACTGATTTATCCAACATTGGTCTGCACACACGATTCATGAGATCCATGAATGCCGCTGGTGCATTTGTTAAGCCGAACGGCATCACGAGAAATTCGTAATGACCGTATCTTGTACGGAAGGCTGTCTTCGGAATATCCTCATTTCTTATTTTCAGTTGATGATACCCAGAACGGAGATCTATTTTTGAGAAATAACTAGCTCCTTGCAGTTGATCAAACAGATCATCAATCCTGGGCAGAGGATATTTATTCTTTATGGTGACTTTGTTCAACTCGCGGTAGTCGATGCACATACGGAAGGTTCCGTCTTTCTTTTTGACAAATAAGACTGGTGCACCCCACGGAGACGAACTTGGTCGAATAAAACCTTTTTCCAACAGCTCTTGCAGCTGTTTTGACATTTCCTGCATTTCCGCAGGTGCAAGTCTGTAAGGAGCTTTTGCGATAGGAGCCGCACCAGGAACCAAGTCAATACTGAACTCGACTTGACGTTCCGGTGGCACTCCCGAAATGTCATCGGGAAATACGTCTGGGAACTCACAGACGATAGGAATATCAGATAATGATTTCTTTTGGGCTTCAGAGATAGATTCAGATGAGACATAGCATACGTAGGATTCATGACCCTTAGATAAGTACTTATGCGCTTTTTCAACAGATATGAAACAATGTGCACCTTTCCGCTTCTCGCCCTTGATCTCTAATACTCGGCCGTCTGAAGACTTGATTCTAATGATTCGCCGGTTGCAGATAATTGTAGCCTCATTATTCGTTAACCAGTCCATGCCGATGATGACGTCAAACTCTTTTAATGGAATCGGGATGAGATCGAGGTTGAATACAATGTTATTTACGAGCAGAGTGCAGTTTCGGTAGACAGATTCAGCCATAACGAAATTGTTACTGGCTGTCTCAATATCAAGTATTATGGGAAGCTTTGATGGAGCTTTATGTAGCCTTTGTGCAAAAGATGTGGATATAAAAGAACGACTGGCGCCGGAATCGAATAATACTCTAGCAGGAATGGAGTTAAGTAAGAACATACCGGTAACCACATCAGGTGTTTCTTTCGCTTCTTCTGCTGTTATCTGAAAGGCTCGAGTTCTTGCAGTCGGCGTTGCAGCAGAACTTTTCCCTGTAGAACCTCCTGCTGATGATTGTGATGGATAATGTGGCCCGCTACGACACTGGTACATGAAGTGTCCCCTTTTTCCGCATTTCGCACATCCTCGTCCCTGCTGTGGACATTCCTCGCTGCTATGACCAATCGTGTTGCACGCAAAACAAGTTACGTCATCTGGATTGCACAACCCCATATGAGACTTTCTACACCGTTTGCAAAATCGCGGCTCGTTCGTTAGGGAATATGCTTGTACTTTCGACTGAGAACTATACTGACGGGATTGCTGGGGCTGAGATTTACTTGGCTTGAAAAATCTACCGAATCTCTGTTTCTTCGGAGGAGACGGATTCATTGGGTTAGTCGCTGGAGCGTATAGCTGATCACCATACTCTAAGTACCCTCGCTCAATCTGTCTCGCTGCTTCTACCATTTCCAGATAGCTCTTATATTTGATCGCACTCATGGGATGTCGATATCTGGGATTGAGTCCTACTCGGAACCTATTCATTTTCCTTTCCTCTGTTGCCACTTGGTAAGAAGAGTAGCCACATAATCTCGAAAATTCGTGTTCGTATTCATCTACAGTCTTCGTTCCCTGAGTCAGTTGCATTAATTGGACTTCCATCTTATCTCGCTGGTCGACCGGGCAGTATTTCGCGTTGAACATGTCTAGAAACTGCTTCCATTCCAATGTCTGAATGACTTCCTCCCCGTATATGCTTCGCTGTGTCTTCCACCATGCGCGAGCAGCTCCAACAAACAACGCAGACGCGTAGCTCACTTTCTTAGAATCTAAACAGTCAGAGATTCTAAAAATTTCTTCCGTATGACTGATCCAATCCATCGCCTGAATCGGATCTACAGTACCCTCGAAGTTCAGGGCACCGCTAGCTTTAAAATCTTTGAATTTGCAGCCTTTAGGCTGAGCAATTAGGGCATCGGGAATAGAGTTATCAGAATCAGAGTCATTAATCTGAACTTGCTTTTCTTTTCTCTTATTTTTCTTATCTTCACGTCTTTTAGCTTCGGCCTCATCTCTGGCACGAAACTGTTCTTGCATCATTTTGTTTTGTTGTTCTGAGTGTTGGGCTAGAAATTGTTGCATCATTTCAAACATTTGTTGTGGATTCATGTTGCTGGGAATATCACCTGATCCTGATCCTGACATCTTCTACTGAAAATTACAAGCATTTAACTATCAGTTTATAGACTTAGATCTATGTACCCTTTTCCCATCCTATCAGTCTGTACATCCTATCTCAGTTCAAACCACCTAAATGATTGATACATATGTATTGCTTCAGTTTGAGACCAAGTATACTCACGTAATACTTGATTCACTCAAACTAGGGCTCTGATACCATCCTGTGAAGACCTCCCCTTCCGGGTCAGTCCTCAGAGTCTAGGTCCCACAAATAGCAATACGATATCAACCATACTAAGATAGGGTAATTAAATTGCGGAATAATAAAATTACATGTACATACAAGATTAGGATTAAGTTTACATATTTCAAAATTAAGTTATAAAAGGGCAACATCTAATCTAATCATAATATCATACATTACATCAAATCTACCCAGAACCACCACAATTGTTGTCTTCCAATCAGTACCAGAAAGATTTGTTGAGTAGTGGTCTAGAAAATCTTCAAAACTTGAATCTTGAATGACCTAAGTACTAGGTCCTGCAGGTGATTTTCCTTTGGCTTTTCCTGTAAAATATTAATGCAACATCTGTAAGCAACGCTTAGTGAGTTTATAGATTTTCAATATCAACATGCGTGTCAAGCGGAGTCATTAGTCTTAGCGTGATATGTCTTGGCTGCCGCTACAGCCCTCATGATTGAGATATAGTATCATAAGATCGGATGATGTTCAAGCCTCACGCTTAAATCGTGGGGATCAGCCACATACTGGGCTAGCTACCAGTAAGTCAATATGGCGGAACATCGGAGGTCATAACCAATTCATAAGAACTGGTGAAATAGCCGGGTCTAGAACAATAGACCATAAGGGCTAGTCAAGCTGAATCAATCTATCAAATGTCTGATCAATGATGTAAGCATATGTCTTAGAAGTCATGATAGCAATGAGTCATATAGCAAAGTCTGAAGCAATATTAAATGCAATATGAGAAGATAAACAAATAGCTATCATGATTCACTGGGCAACACCCAACCATGGTGTGCACAGGTCTCAATTCAGCTGATAAATGAATGTCAATAAATCTGTCAGCATCAATATATCTCAACCGGATCTATGCATGTTCAATCTGAATATCTATAACTCACTGGTCTGGGTCTTGGTCAAACAGATATATGAATCTGCCACCTGAGTTATCTCAGGATTTTGTCAATCTGTAATCTGTCAATTCTTTTTGAATCAGAGACCCGCTTTCAAGTCTTTAAGTCTTTAAATCTTTGTTCAGAATATACTGAACCTGTTCAAATTCATTCATGATAATATCATATCAATTTCATCATCTTTATCATCATCATTTTAGTCTTTAAATTCTTTGTGTAAATGTTCAGATATCAACTGAACCTGTCCAGAATTATTATTGTCAAATCATATCAATTTCATGTCTTTCTCTTTATTTTATCTGATTCTGATAACTGATAACTCTGTTAATCATTTGATTCATTTTTCTTTAATTTTTGTAAAAAATATCAAAAGAGGATATCCAATTTCGGACCATCCGGATTCGGACCAATCCGGATCTGGCATCCGGATTCGGACCAATCTGAAATGTCATCCGGATTCAGATATAACCGAATTGAACACCCGAATTGTCTATCCGAAATAGATACTGAATTTCGGACCATACCTTTATCCGAATTCGGATATGATACATCCGAAATATCATTATCCGAATTAGGTTTTTAACCGAAATAGAAATCATCCGAAGTAGGATATTGGGTCCGAATTAGGATCATTTAGAAAATACATAAGATCAGGAATAAGCATCTTATACGAATTAGGAGTCCGAAGTGGTGCATCATCCGAATTCGGTATCAACCGAATTCGGATCTCAGGACTTAGAAATTTCCCAGAAAATGTTCTTCGTGTTCTTCATTATTTTCATACAGATTTTTACATCAAATTCACTAAAAATCCATTTTATTGACATGCAATGTAATATTTTGATATATTATCATAATTGGGTTGTTTTTATACTAATTTCCCTATCAAAACACACTAAATTAATCAAGATCATTCAAAAATGATAATTTTTGTCAAGAACACAAATTTTTATAAAAATTCCGATTTCATCATTTTTGGACAATCTATTCACAAATTCTTGTTTTCTATCACATTTATTTACTTCAATACATAATTATCTAACAATTACATACACATGCAATACATATTTTTGTTAAATCACGAATCATTAATTCGGTTTCTTATGAAACCGAACCAAACCCATAAGATTTCAAGAATATAAATAAATTTTACCTTGAGTTGTTGTCGATTGATGATGTTTGATGATCTTTACAACCTTCACTTGTCTTTAATTCCTCAATTGATTTCAAATTTATGGATTTTCTTGATAATTTTGTGAGGTTGCCGTGAGGTAGAGAGAGATTAGAGAGAGAGAGTGATTTCTATTAAATGATGATTTAATGATCATTAATCTAGTATATATATTTCATTTATTTATTTGTGTATTTAACCCACTAAACTTTTGTATTTTATATCTCTTTATTTTAATAATTTTTAATAATTCATATCATAATATTATTATTATCTTAAATAATAATTTCATAACTTAAAATAATATTACAAAACAAATAATGTAATAAAAATTACATTATTAACCTCAAAAATCAAATAAGTAAAGCTGAACAAAAAAATTAGGTTGTTACAGAATGGGCTCCACCACGCACAAACTTCGTCCCCGAAGTTAGCTATGTTCGAACAGACTGGGATAAGTTGCTTTCATAACATCTTCAGATTCCCAAGACTGATGCGAACCTTTGTGGTGTTTCCACTGGATGAGCACCATCTGTATATCTTTATTTCTAAGTTTCTTAGTCTTCGAGTCCAAAATACGTTCTGGTTCTTCAACCACTCGAAGCTTTTCATCTATCTGCAGGTTAACGTGTGGTATCTGTACTTCTCTTTCGTCAGCTAAGCTTTTTCTCAAATGACTAACATGGAATACAGGATGTATTCCAGCTAAGTCCGCTGGTAGATCAAGACGGTAAGACTGATTCCCAATCTTTTCAACAATCTTGAACGGACCAATAAATCTCGGAGCTAACTTGTTTCTTTTAATAAACCGTACCACATTCTTCATTGGGGATACTTTCAACATCACCCAATCGTTAACTGCAAAACTGATGGATCTATGCCGATTGTCATAATATGACTTCTGCCTGCTTTGAGCTTCAAGAATATTTCTTCGAACAAGTTGAATCTTCTCGTGAGTCAACTGTAGAAGGGCAGGTCCTGCTATTGGCGATTCGCCTGTTTCACGCCAACAGGTGGGAGTTCTGCACTTTCTTCCGTATAGAGCTTCAAAAGGGGCCATCTTGATCGTAGAATGATAACTGTTATTGTAAGAGAATTCGACCAACGGTAAATGGTCATCCTAGTTACCACCTAGATCAAGAACGCAGGCACGAAGCATATCTTCCAGGGTTAGGATAGTACGCTCACTCTGACCATCTGCATTTGGATGATAAGCAGTACTCATAGAAATCCGAGTACCCATCCCATCTTGTAGTGCTTGCCAGAATCTGGATGTGAAACGACTATCACGATCAGAAACAATAGACTTTGGCACACCGTGACGAGAAATTATTTCAGTGATGTACAGCTGTGCCAATCTATCGAGTGAATACGTTTCTTTCATTGGAATGAAATGTGCTGATTTCGTTAAACGATCAACGACTACCCAGATAGAGTCGTGTTGTCTTTTGGTCTTTGGCAGCTTCGTAATGAAGTCCATTGTTATATGCTCCCACTTCCATTCAGGAACTGGCAGTGGTTGCATATCCCCGAAGGGTTTCTGGTGTTCTGCCTTAACCATCTGACATACTTTGCAGCTTTCAACATATTTTCCGATGTCTTTCTTCATTCCTGGCCACCAATAATCAGCTTTCAGGTCAAAGTACATCTTTGAGCTGCCAGGATGAATAGATAACTTGGACTGATGAGCTTCGGATAGAAGAGTGCTGCGGATTGAACCATACTTAGGAACCCAGATTCGGTTTCCCTTGAGACAGTGAAGTCCCAAATGGTTCAGAGTTAGAAATTGTAGTTGCCCTTTTAGATTTTCAGAATCAATATTCTCTTCTTTTAATGCTTCAACTTGAGCAACTCGGATGTCTTCAATAAGATCAGAAGAGAATATAACTGGAGTTAGAGCATAACAGCACTTTTCTGGATATACTTTTCTACTCAACGCATCCGCGACAACATTTGCTTTGCCGGGATGATATAAGATCTCGCAGTCATAATCCTTGATAAGCTCCAAGGATCGACGCTGTTTCATGTTCAGATCTTTTTGAGTGAAAAGGTATTTGAGACTCTTATGATCGGTGTAGAGCTGACACCGAGTCCCATATAGATAGTGACGCCAGATCTTCAGTGCAAAGGTAACAGCAGCCAACTCAAGATCATGAGTTGGTGCACTTTTCTCATAGTCTTTTAATTGCCTTGAAGCGTAGGCAATTACTTTTCCCCTTTGCATAAGAACACATCCTAAGCCAGTACCAGATGCATCGCTGTAAACAACGAAATCGTCATTGCCTTCTGGCAAGGATAGAATCGGCGCTTGAATCAACTTTTGCTTCAGAATATCGAATGCCTCTTGCTGTTTATCGGTCCAAACGAAAGGAGTATTCTTTCGTGTTAGCATTGTAAGCGGCACAGCAATCTTTGAGAAGTCCTTTATGAATCGCCGATAATAACCGGCCAATCCAAGGAAACTTCGGATTTCAGAGGCATTACGAGGCGTTTGCCATTTCTGAACGGCCTCGACTTTCGAAGGATCAACTGAAATCCCTTCGCCAGAAACAACATGGCCAAGGAACTGGATCTATAAGAATCAAAATAGAAATTCAAATTCTGATGTGAATCATAGAATAGTTAAGGAAAACAGCTCAAGACATATATAATAGAGATTATACCTGTCTGAGCCAAAATTCACATTTAGAAAATTTTGCGTAGAGTCTTTCTTTTCTTAACAACTCTAGCAACTGCCGCAGATGGATAGAATGATCAGCCTCCGTTTTGGAGTAAATCAGAATATCATCTATGAACACGATAACTGATTTATCCAACATTGGTCTGCACACACGATTCATGAGATCCATGAATGCCGCTGGTGCATTTGTTAAGCCGAACGGCATCACGAGAAATTCGTAATGACCGTATCTTGTACGGAAGGCTGTCTTCGGAATATCCTCATTTCTTACTTTCAGTTGATGATACCCAGAACGGAGATCTATCTTTGAGAAATAACTAGCTCCTTGCAGTTGATCAAACAGATCATCAATCCTGGGCAAAGGATATTTATTCTTTATGGTGACTTTGTTCAACTCGCGGTAGTCGATGCACATACGGAAGGTTCCGTCTTTCTTTTTGACAAATAAGACTGGTGCACCCCACGGAGACGAACTTGGTCGAATAAAACCTTTTTCCAACAGCTCTTGCAGCTGTTTTGACATTTCCTGCATTTCCGCAGGTGCAAGTCTGTAAGGAGCTTTTGCGATAGGAGCCGCACCAGGAACCAAGTCAATACTGAACTCGACTTGACGTTCCGGTGGCACTCCGGAAATATCGTCAGGGAATATGTCTGGGAACTCACAGACGATAGGAATATCAGATAAAGACTTCTTTTCAGAGTTGGATTCAGATAAAACGTAGCACAGATAGGATTCGTGACCCTTGAATAGATACTTATAAGCTTTATCAACAGAAATGAAGCAGTGATCACCTTTTCGCTTCTCGCCCTTGATCTCAAGTACTCGGCCGTCTGAAGACTTGATTCTAATGATTCGCCGGTTGCAGATAATTGTAGCCTCATTATTCGTTAACCAGTCCATGCCGATGATGACGTCAAATTCTTTTAATGGAATCGGGATAAGATCGAGGTTGAATACGATGTTATTTACGAGCAGAGTGCAGTTTCGGTAGACAGATTCAGCCATAACGAAATTGTTACTGGCTGTCTCAATATCAAGTATTATGGGAAGCTTTGATGGAGCTTTATGTAGCCTTTGTGCAAAAGATGTGGATATAAAAGAACGACTGGCGCCGGAATCGAATAATACTTTAGCAGGAATGGAGTTAAGTAAGAACATACCGGTAACCACATCAGGTGTTTCTTTCGCTTCTTCTGCTGTTATCTGAAAGGCTCGAGTTCTTGCAGTCGGCGTTGCAGCAGAACTTTTCCCTGTAGAACCTCCTGCTGA
>JAANYP010007543.1:0-317948 GCA_020465985.1 Centrapalus pauciflorus
ACAGAAATTTCTTCTTTTAAAAAGAGTTTTTCTTTTGAAAGCGTTTCCATGCAAGATTCAAGGTATATATTCCTATCCTGAACATCTACTTTTTCTATCAACATCTGTTTTATAACATTATGATTAGTTAACCATTTTGCATGATATAATTCAGATGATTCTTTCAAAATATGAGCTTGATGTTCAGCCTGTACACACTTTGCAGTTTCAGCTTTTAATCTTTCTTGTAGATCAAGTATTTGTGTGTGTAGTGTGCATTCATTATCTACAAATAATTGATTTACATGTGCAGGAATGTAATAGGAATATACCTCGCTGGACTCTGAGCCGGATGTGGAGCATTCGGGATCGTCGGTTGTAGCCATCAGACAGGCTGGTGGATGTTTCATTGTCTTCCCCTCAGCAGCAGTGTCTGAATTTGCAGCAGTGACAGCAGCACAAATCTCCAACCCCTGACGATCAACCATATAGCAATTTTTGCCATTGTCATCCTCGTCGTCAGAATCTTCAGCATCCCAGTAATCCTCCTGGGCGACGAGGGCCAATGCATCCGACTTCGTCTTTGCAGCCTCGAGCTTTCTTTCGTAATATGCAACGTCTCTCTCAAAATTGTTCTTGCATTCCCTAGCAAAGTGGCCCGGTTTGCCACATTTGTAGCAGAGACGTTCATCAGTAGCCTTTGGCTCGTCTGCTCTTGGCTTCTCCTCTCTTCTTTCCGCCGGCCTCTTGTCGGCCCGGCGGTGCTCACGGCTGTCATCACGCCTCCTTTCCCGGCGGTCATCCTGACGATCATCCCTACGATCGTCCCGCCTGTCCTCTCTCCTTTCCTCTCTCCTGTCATCTCGCCTTTCGTCACGCCTGTCATAACGGCGATCATCGCGATAGTCGCGTCTGTCATCATACCGGCGATCGTCTCTATCATTTCTGCGGTAGTCGTCCCTGCGATAGTCATCGCGTCTGTCATCCCTTCTATCATCGGAGTACCTCCGAGGACCAGTGTCATATCGGAGTTGGTTGTTGGTCTTGTTGGAGAACCGTCGTTGTTGGAGACGGTTGGTCCACAAGGCAATCTGTTCTTGAATCGTGGCTTCCTCCTCATCATAGACCTCACGCGGAGGGGAAGCATACCTGTACTGAGATGATGAAGACCCAGGAGCAAAAGATGGTGTCGGAATCTGCGTGTTTGTGATCAAGGCTAGGGAATCATTTGGTTTCAACCCTGTGTTGGCTGATAGCAGTAGAGAGGCCAATTGAGTTGCCATCAGCTTCTGTTGATCTACATCGCCTTGATATTTCTTAAGCTCCTTAAAGACGACATTTATAGATACCTCAGGGATGTTCAAGACTCTCTTCGTTGCCCTACATGCAAGTTGCCACTCGGGGGCTAAGGCGGCAAAGAATTGGATGTTTATGTCATCCCGATCCTTTTTGATGTGCAGTTTATTCAATTCATTAAGGACTGCACAAAACCTGGTAAACGTGGATTGCAGAGATTCCCCGTCTTTGGCGCGGAATTCTGAAAACTTTGCCTTTGCCTCTTCAATTTTGGCACGGTCATCAAGATCTGCCCCCAGCATTTGGATTTCCAGCTCGTCCCACATTTCTTTTGCAGACATTTTACTGTCTACACCTACCAGAATATCAGTGGGGAGGGCTTGATAGATCAGATATTCTGCCCTCTTATCAGCATGCTGGCGATCCCTTTCGGCGTCATTTGCCGGCTCTCTTTCGACTTTGGAGGCTAGGACAGGAGGATCAGCCTCGGGTCTGGCAGCAATTTCTCTGTAGTAGATGACGGGCCCTTCGGATATTGATTGAAGCATCATATTCCCGAGAGGTTGCATTCCGACGAATTTCAGGAACCGGGCTTTCCATTGTTCGTATTCATCAGGATAGAGAACAGGTGGTCTGTTCTCAGATCCGAGTACAAGAGCTTCACGAGACATTATGAGTATAGGTGCTGATTGAGAATGTGGAGATCTTAGAGGTGGAAACTGAGTACAGATGGGTTGTACTGAAAACAGAGTGTTCTGAATTCGGGTGATGAGTTCGGATGAACAGTGATTCGGATGGAGGAACCGAATTCGGATGAAGTGATTTCGGATGAATAGTGAGTCGGATGGGTAGACTTCGGATGACTGTACTTCGGATAGGCCAGATTCGGATGAATAATTATCCGGATGATGGTCCAAATTCGGATATGTGTCGTAATTCGGATGAGCTTTTCGGATGACCTAAGTTCGGATGAACCGAATTCGGATGAACAGTGAAATGGCCGAAATTTGATGGTTCCGAAATAGGGACAGAAGACCGAATTCGGATGGTCCGAAATGGTGTGGTCCGAAATTAAAAAATTTAAGAACAAGTCCCAATAAGTAAAAAATGGAAAGCCTTTCCTGAACTTCGGATGGTCCGAAGTTCGGATTGGACCGAATTAAGGTCCGAAATTGGCTTAGTGGGTGTCCGAAATACACCTAAGTGTGGTCCGAATTAGGATGGTTGTGGGGTCCGAATTTGGTGCCTATATGGTCCGAAATGCTACAGTATATAATCCGAAATACAGCAGGTTTTTACGATTTTCTAAGGCAGAATAGACAAAAATCGATTTTTATCAGTTTTGATGCCTAAAAAACAGTTCTAAATGATTTATAAACTATTTTAAACACTTTTGGTAGTTTAAAACAACCTAGAAAACACTTAAAACTAGCATGAACACATGAAAAACCCACTTAAAAAACCCATATTTTCAAGCTTCAAAATGGTCGATTCTTGATGATTTTAACAAAGATATGGAAGTAAATGAGTTTAAAATCAGTATATAATGATAATGTGATGTTTATAGAACCATTATAACAGAAGAAACTCGAAAAACCATGGAAAATGAAGATCTAACCGGTTGAATATTGAAGAACTTCGAAGAACATGCACAACCCAGCAGATTCCGTAAGTAATCAGTTGAAATCCACCCCTCTGAGCTCTGATACCAATTGTTAATATGAAATCCCGTATATATTCAGCACCTTGACGTTTTTCTCATCAAACACATGAAGAAACAAGCTCAATAAATGTGTTTTTAATAAGAAAGAAGACAATATGAATGTTGGTGAATATGGAAGAACAGTGGCGGCTCCAAGAGAAGATTCAAATGTAGGTCAACCGTGTATTGTCAAAAAGCAACCCTAGGAGCCTTTATAGGCTCATTTAATTAACTTACAAGACTTGGCAACAATGGCCCCTACACTATTACATAAGAAAGAAATTACATAGAAATAAATACAAGACACATTACAATGTTAATAAATATTACAAAATAACTCCTAGGATCGAAATAATTAATCTAACATCAGCAGTAGCTCTTCCGAATCAGAAACATCAGATTCATCTGCAGACTCCGAGATAGAAGAAATGAAAAAGCAGATGACACTGCTAACTAAAGCATTTCAAAAGAAATTCTATCGTAAGCCAACCAACAACAAAATATGCTACAAGACTGGCTCGAGGAAATTTGAAAAGAAGGAAAAGTATGAAAAATCTAGGGAGAGCAGTGGCAGAAAAGCTGAGAAATATGAAAAATCAGATAAATCAGCGAAGAAAGAATCAGAGCAGAAGTGCTATAACTGTGGAAAACCAGGTCACTATGCCCGTGAGTGTAGACTGCCAGTAGTCAAAAACTCTGACTACTATACAAGAAAGGCTCTCCTAGCCTAAGAAAAAGAAGCTGGAAAAGCTCTTATGGCAGAAGATGACTATTGGCTACAGTTATCTGAGGATGAAGACATACTAGATGAGGATGCTCAAATCTGCCTGAAATCAGAGGTTTTCAATGAGTTAAAATTAAGTGAGTCAGCCATGCTAGCAGAAGATGAGGTATGGGTTGGGCAGACAGATGAAGAGGATGAGGAAAAACAAGAGTCTGAGGAGGAAGAGACTGAAGAATTTGCGTTAATGGCAACAAGAAAAGCTGATGATAAGGATAATGATGATTCAGAGTCAGAAAACTTAGATAGTTCAGAAACACCGGAGGTAAATTCTAACTCTGACTCTGAAATTGATGATTCCTGTATACTTGAAGAGAAATTAACGCAGATGGCCTTTATGCTTAAGAAATTTGAAAAATCATTAGAGGCTGAAAAGAAAAATGCTCAAAAGAGGTCAAACAGATCAAACCATCTATTTAAATCAACCAAAAGACACAGAATTTTACAACTCTAATCTGGTATTGGTTGGGAAAATCCTAAGTATCTGACAAAGGCTATATCCAAATCACCGACTTTATATGATGTCGGACATATGAATTTAGGATTAAAAATTACTTTAATGAAAGCATCTGAAAAAGTAGAATCTAGTGAAGAAACTAAAAGATTAAGATCAGACAAAATGCAAAATTCTGTTGAGTATAACAGAATAAATGAATCAAGTACTAATACTGATATTAAAGAAGAGTACATTCAAACATATTCTGAAAAGCATTTATCTGACTCTACTACTAAATCTCAAAAGTTATATTTGCCATTTTCAATTCTAGAAAAGATTAACTCTGATCTTGAATTAAAAATTAAAAACTTTGAGACAGAAAATAAATCTCTTAAGGCTGAACTCAAAATTCCGGAACAAAAGTTACAAAACCAGCCTGAGAACAAAAAGATGTCTGATCCATCATCTTCAACTTCTCTAGATTCTATCAATTCAGAAAAAGAATTTCATCTGTTTATGAACTCTGACTTCAATTCCTTAGAGGAAATGTTTGTTAAAATTGATGAATTTGCAAAACCTTTGTATAACAAACAATCAGATGATCAAAAAGAACCTGTTAAAATTCTGCAAAGAATTTCTACAGATTCAATAAAATCATCTGAAAATTCACCAACTTTACAACAAAAGAAGGAGAAAACAAAAGTTATTTTTGATACTCCTAAATTTGAAAAAGGTGAATCATCTTCTACAGAGAACTCAATTGCACTTAAAGTCCAATCTCCAAAAGGTAAGAGAAATTTATAGAAGAAACAAGTTTCTAAGATTACTAATTCTCATATTTCTTCTATGTCAGATAATATTGTGAACGGTTCAAGAAAGCAACATTGGAGAAAGAAGAAGAGAGAGCAGAAAATAAAAGAAAATAAAACAAGAGTGGTGCGTGAAGAAAAATAGTGTTACAGATAGAAATAGCAATTTTGAAAACTCTGTCTGTAATAATAAATTTGTTGATAAATCTTGTATAAAATTCTCTCGAACAGACTTAATTCCTTTGAATTCTGGTGCATGTAAATCATTACTTGTAAATCTGATATGCTCGTATGGCAACCTAAGAAAAAGGACCCATTTTTCAAACAGAAAAAGGTTCCACAACAAAATATTTCAAAAACAGTTCCCCCGCGAATTGTACAAAAGTGGATACCAAAATTTTTGTTCAAAAGTGGGTACCTAAATCATCAATTGCAAAGCTAAAAGACATATCTGATGAGAAAACGAATCATAAACTGCATGATTTACCTAAATCAAAAGTACCCAACTATAAGTGGGTACCTCATGTGCTATTTCGTCTTATAGGTAAATCATGTATGGTATCTTGACTCCGGATGTTCGAAGCATATGACCGGACAAAGAGAAACTCTCACGAACTTTGTAGAAAAGTTCCATGGGACGGTCAGACTTGGAAATGATCAGTTTTGTCCGATCAAAGGTTACAGGAGTCTTGCATACGACAAAATTACCATTCAGAAGGTTTTCTACGTTGATGGTCTTGGCCATAACTTGTTTAGCATTGCACAATTGTGTGATAAAGGATTGGAAGTCAACTTCAAAGCCAATCAGTGCAGCATTCGATCTGGGGAAGGTAAAGAAATACTGGCAGGAAACAGGAAAACCAACTTGTACTCCATTGACCTAGCCTCCATTAATCTGAAAAAGGATGTCTGCTTACTGTCAAAAGCTACATCTAAAACAGCATGGCTATGGCATCATCGTCTTTCACATCTGAACTTTAATGAATTGACCAACCTAGCAAAAGGCGGGTTAGTTAAAGGGCTACCAACTCTCAAATTCCAAAAGGAGTAGTTGTGTGCCACATGTGAAAAAGGAAAGATGACTAGAGCTCACACAAATCCAAATCCGAACACTCTTCAACCAGAGCACTGGAATTGCTACATATGGATCTGTGTGGACCAATGAGAGTACAAAGTATTAATAAGAAAAGATATGTATTGGTGATAGTTGACGACTATTCACGGTACACATGGGTTTTCTTCATGAGGTCAAAATCAGATGCTACCGAAATCATCATAGACTTCATCCGGAAAATTCAAGTGAAGTTGCAACTTTCAATTCAGTCAATCAGATCAGATAACGGCACAGAATTCAAGAACAAATCGCTTGAATCATTTTTGAATTCTGTAGGAATTACACATCAGTTTTCAGCTGCTAGAACTCCACAACAGAACGGTTTCGTTGAACGAAGAAATCGGACACTAGTGGAATCAGCAAGAACCTGGCGTATTCCAATCTTTCGTTATACTTATGGGCTGAAGCAGTTGCAACAGCTTGTTTCACACAGAATCGCTCAATAATCAATAAACGGTTTGGAAAGACTCCTTATGAACTAATAAATAAAAGGATACCTAATATTAAATTTTTCCATGTCTTTGGATGCAGATGCTTCATACTAAATGACAAAGACAACCTTGGAAAATTTAATCAAAAAGCAGATGAAGGTATTTTCAAAGGTTATTCGAAGGAGTCAGTCGCTTTACGTGTCTACAACAAGCGGACCAAGACTGTCAATGAGAGCGTCAACGTCAAATTTGATGAAGCAGTGGTTATCGCTTCTGAACATACCAGTTCAGGACCCGAACCTAACAAGCCGACTTCTATGGAGTCAAATGAAAAGAATGCAAAAAATTCTGAATTAAATAAATTGTTTGAGAATTTTTATGAAGACTACTTTGAGAAGCCCAAAACTAATGTTTCAAATTTGGTGCCTGACAGGATTACTGAAGATCCCGTCGTAGTCTCCGATCATTCTCATCAACAAGTATCAGAAGAAACTGGAGAAGCCTCAACAACAGATGTGCACTTGCCAACTACAAGTGTACAACCCATTGAACCTCCAGAATCTTCTAAAACCCCCTTAATATCCGAACATTCAGAAACTCCTAACTCAGATACCCTACCAAATATATCTGAAGCAATCCCCCGACTTACATATTTAGACCAAAATCCCAATCAAGACCACATCCAACCATATCCACATACTTTCAAGTGGACTAGAAATCACCCAATAGAAAACATTATTGGTGATCCATCTGCTTCAGTCCAAACCAGAAGAGTCACAATAAACGAGTGCCTATTTTCAAATTTTCTCAGCAAAATAGAGCCTAAAAATGTGAAAGAAGCACTTCTGGACGCTGATTGGATTGTTTCAATGCAAGAAGAACTGAATCAGTTCGAACGGTTGAAGGTCTGGAGACTTGTTGAGCGACCCCAAGACAAATCTATCATTGGCACGAAGTGGATCTTTAAAAACAAGAAGGAAGAACATGGAGTAATCATTCGCAATAAAGCTCGACTCGTTTCCAAAGGATATAATCCACAAGAAGGGATTGACTATGATGAGACATTTGCACCTGTTGCACGAATAGAAGCGATTAGGATGTTTTTAGCTTTTGCCGCTCATAAAAATTTCACTGTTTATCAAATGGATGTTAAAAGTGCATTTTTAAACGGGGAATTAACTGATGAAGTATATACATATCAGCCCGAAGGCCTTACTGATCCTTCGAAACCTGATCATGTATATATTTTAGACAAGTCACTGTATGGCCTTAAACAAGCACCGCGTGCTTGGTATGATGCACTTTCAACATATATCTTGAAATATGGATTCAACAAAGGTGCAGTTGACACAACCCTGTTTATAAAATGTCAGGGGCCGGATATTATAGTAATACAAATCTATGTAGATGACATAATATTTGGGTCTACAAATCCTGAATTTTGTAAGAAATTCGCATTCTTAATGTCCCAAAAATTCGAAATGAGCATGATGGGAGAAATAAATTTTTTCTTAGGATTACAAGTTATACAATTGACTGATGGTATTTTTAAAAATCAGTCAAAATATATACAAGACATGTTAAAGAAATTTAACATGGTTAATAGTACTCCTATGAAAACTCCCATGGCTCCGGATTCAAAGTCAAAACTCGATGAGGACATTTCGGGGAAAACTGTAGATGTGACTCATTATCGAGGTATAATTGGGTCATTAATGTATTTAACTGCTAGTAGATCGGATATTATGTTTGCTACATGTGTCTGTGCTAGATATCAGGCGAATCCAAAAGAATCACATTTAACTGCTGCAAAAAGAATTTTAAGATATCTCAAGGGAACTCCAAACCTTGGTTTGTGGTATCCCAGAGAATCGTCATTCAATTTAACTGCTTTTTCTGACGCTGATCACGCAGGTGATAAGATGGACGGAAAAAGTACATATGGAGCAGTACAATTCTTAGTTGACAAACTCGTATGTTGGTCATCCAAGAAACAACACTGCGTTTCATTGTCTACAGCTGAAGCAGAATACTTTGCTGTTTCATCATGCTGTTCTCAGGTGTTGTGGATGAAGAGCCAACTGCGAGACTACGGGTTTACACCACAGAAGATACCTATCTACTGTGATTCTCAGAGCGTAATCGCAATTGCATCAAATCCTGTGCAACAGTCAAAAACAAAACACATTGACATTCAGTACCACTTTATAAAGGATCACGTTGAAAATGGAAATATAGAATTATACTTTGTACCTACTGAATATCAACTAGCTGATTTGTCTACCAAAGCGTTAGATGAAAAAATGTTTAATTTTTTGGTATACAAATTGGGTATGTTGAATCATTAGATTTAATAATTCAGTAGTTTCAAGTTATAATTTTAAATTTACATTTTTTTAATTGATTCTAATCTGATGTTAAATTCTTGAATTTTAAAAGTTCAATTTTTTTTTTTTGGAATTTAACAGATCTAGATTGTCATGTGCAGGGGGAGCAGAAAAATGAATTTATCTGATTTTGAGAAAATCTGATAAAATTTATCCGATATCTTGTAGGGGGAGCAGATTTGAAAAATATTATATACATCTGAGGGGGAGCAACATTCTACAATTCAAGGGGGAGCATTTTAATATTTTTAAATTTTTTTTGTTTTTGTTTAATATTTTTTATTTTTTTGTTTTTGTTTGTGTGTATTTTCAATTTTTTTTTTGGTTTTTGTTTAAGTCTGTTTTATATTTTTTTTTTTTTTGTTTTTGTTTATTTTTTGTTTTATCAGAAATTTTTCTGTTTTGTTGAAATTTGTTTTGAAAAGATATTGGGTTTCTACCTTGGTGATTTGAAAGTGGGCCGGTTAAAGTTTTTCAAACATGGGCCGGGTAATCTCTTCTATAAATTTGAAATTCAAATTTCAAATTTCCTTTTTCTGAAAACCGACTATTCATCATCTTCTTCAAAAAGTTTCCTTCACCATTAGGAAAACCCAAAACCCACATATCGTCGACTGATTAAAGAAATAATTTCATCATATTGTGAGTAAATCATTTTGATTCTTGTGTTTTTTACATAGTTCTTTTCAATTTCTGAATGTATATGTGACTGTGCTCGTATATTCGTATTTGAGGGATCATGGTGATTCAAACTTTCTGTTCATAAAAATGAATTTAAATGTGTGGTGGGTTTCAGTTTATGAATCTGAACATGAACCTGTAATTTCATAGTTCAAATCAAAGCACACAAACAGAAATTTGAATTTTAGTTTCAAAAGTTTCCTGTTCATCATTCTTCTGAAATTTGGATTTTTAACAACTTTATTGTTGTTTTTAATCAAAGTTCAGTAAAACAAAGATGATTGAAATTGTTTTTCGAATGGGAAACAAGTTTTAAATCACTGAAAAAGTCCATGGAATCAATTTTTGAAAAATCAGTGTATAAGGACTTGTAAATAAGTTCATAAGTGCTGTCTCGATTGAAGCTTTAATCAAGAAAATGTTAAGTATCAATCGAGTTGATTGACTAATCAATCGAGAATCATCGATGTTTGATTCGAGTTGACCAACTTTGTCATTTGAGTAACATATGAGTTGATCGAGTTACATGTTTCATTAATCGAGTTGTTCATACTTAGAAAAATTTAAGTACATGTCTCGATTGAAATATAGCCCGGGAAACCTTATGTTCCATTCGAGTTGGTTCCATGTTGTGATCGAGTTTGTCTTAGGCTTTAATCGAGTTGGTCCATATACTCTCATGTTTAATTCGAGATTCATACTTCCTTCATTCGAGTCTTGGTGTACTTCATTCGAGTTGGACTGATTATTCATTCGAGAATCATCATGACTTAATCGAGAATGTTTATGCTTCATTCGAGTTGATGTATAGACTAATTCGAGTTGTTTCAAGAGTCAATCGAGATGCAAATAGACTCATTCGAGTTTCTATTCAATATTTTACTAAGTGTTGGGTTTTTAATCTTTTAGGAAGAATGTGACATTTTTTAAAGAAATTGTTTTAAATTTGTGCTTTTCTAACATCGGTCTCTGAACAATTGACTTTGGAATCCTATCAATAATATTTTATTATTGTTTGGAATCCCGATGCTTTAAACAGAAAATCACAAATTTTTATATTTCCTGACAAAATGCTATATTTTTCTACTTTGAATGATTTCATTTGTTTACCTGCATTGTCTAACATGTTTATTATTTGTGTACAGGTTACAAATGGCATCTCCAAGTCATTCCCAAGAATCAAATTCCTCCAACTCCCATTCATCTTCAAACCATACACTAGTATCTAAACCTGTCCGATCTGCCTCTGTTACAAGGCCTTCACCTTCTACCATCATACCTGACAATCAGCTTGTAAAACCTAAACATTGCCTTCCTTTCAAAGATGATAACCATCGTCTGCATACCAAAGTCATTAAAGTCAGTCACCCCATCATTGTAGATATTCTCGAAGGCCATCCTTTGGGATATTTTCTCCAATACAAACCATCTATCCCACAAGTCTACCTTCAACAATGTTGGCATACTGTCAAATTTGTTCCTGCAGATGGTAACCACCATTTCAAAGTTATCATTGATCAGTATAAATCCAAAATTACTTTGGCCAGACTTCACCACAACCTGTTTCTACCGCGAAGGATTGACACAGTTAACTTTCCAGAGTTTGCAGATTTTGAAGACTTTGTGTCAGATGAGGAATTAGTCCATGATCTTATATGCTTGGGATATTCAAAGCCACTCCCTAAGAGCTCAAAGTTTCATCGCAATGGCTTAAATGAAGAATGATACACTCTTTTTGGTATCATTAATAGGTGCATGACGTCAAAACATACCAGAATAGACAGATGCAGCATACACTGTCTAAGGATCTTTCACGGCATTGCTTTCAATAAGCACTACGACTATGCACAATGTATCTGGGAAGACCTGAAGGAAATTGTGCTTGCAAAGACTAAAAACAGATCCAGGAAGTTTGTTCCACTACAACGGTTCATTCAGATTCTAATCCAAGGGATTCTCCAAGCTAATGAGAATATACCGAAGAGAGCAAACTCACAAAGATGTCCAGACTATGTGATGATGAGTTTACATGAGGTGCCAGATTCTCCTAATGCAAACATAATGTCTATTCCAGAATCTTTGTTAAAATATGCAGACCCGGAAAGTGAGAATGTGAGGATTTATAGGATAAACCATGCTCCTATAGAGACCCAAGAACCGTGTTCTCTTAACCAAGGAGTTATAGGGAGAGAGGAACTTCAGCAGGGGGCTGAAGTTCAGGGAAGCAAACAAGTGAGTGAGGGAGTAGAAGTGTCAGTGAGGGGAGGTGAGGAAGAAGCTGGTAGTTCAGACTCTGACCGTACATTGTCAAATAGACAAGAGGGAGCGAATGAAGGTGATGATGATGGTGATGGTGATGATAGTGATGATCATGATGAGGGAGGAGCTGCTTTGATAGATATTGTTAATATAGCTCATGAGAGTGTGAGGGATGTCCTACACCTAGAAAGTTGGGATATAACCACATCTGCTGTTAGCTCCCAACTGGGAGTTAGCATTGAAGAAGTCACTATCCCACTGACAAGTGCACACCCCACCATCCAGTCAGTCTCCTCTCAATAGGAGACTGTTTCAATTGAGCACCGGGATGAAACACAACTTCTATCCGATAATCCTTTGGATTTGATGGATATTGAAATAAGTACACATCTGCCCGAGTGTACAACTTCCGTTCAAGCACAGAGTCTAGATCTTATACATGATAGGACACTTGAGTCGACTTCATTTGTTGAAGTAAGTGCGGTTGAACTTAGCTTTCTCGCCGGAACATCCTCAGTTTCGGAAGCATTCGTTGCTCCATCGCTTGAAGAGGGTGGAAGTCCAGTTAGGGCAACAACACCGCCAACTCTAAGCACTGGCCACACAGAGGTTCTTTTCACAAGTTCCACTGTTGTGTCAACTGGAAGTCTCAGTGACTTAGTCGTGAATCTTTCCCCATTCGTTATAGAAACATCGCTGAGCCAAGCTTTGAATGCTGCTGTTGCAGGAGTAAACAGTCATGTCTCTGCTCAGTTATCTGAAGTAATGGCACAAATGACCAATATTCATAAGTTTTTGAAAGGTAAGTCAGTGGCTGAGGAATCTGTAAATCAATCTGATCCACATCAAGCTATAGATGACTTAAGGGAAGAATTGAAGGATTTCGTATTTGAGCAGTTTGACGAAATGAGAGAAAGAATGATCAGCTTGGAAAGCACTATGATTACTGCGCTAGGAAATCTATCTGAGAGGGTAGCGGCAGTTGAAGAGCCATGTAAGGCTCAAGATTCATCATCAAAACGCAAACATGATGAGCATGATGAAGACTCCGATGATGCTCCTCATGAGGGGGAGAAGAGGAGGAAGCTTAATGAGCCTACACCTAGAATTTTAATGATTACAAACCCAGAGAAGGAGGCAGATGTGAAAGATAAGGAAGTAGGAAGCTCAAAATAACCTGCTGATGTTCAAAGTGAGCTGGGATTGATTCTTCATGAAGATGTTCCAGTTTCTTTGAACATTCAGTCAGATATCTACAATTTTGAGGAATATAACGACTCAGATGATGATAATCAAGAAGTTCAGGATCAGATGTTGATGATCCAAGGATTAGAAACTGAAGGAGAGAAAGAGGAGTATGTTGAGCTATCAGAGGATGATGATGTGATTACTTTAACATATATTGATTTTCAAGCGGAAAGGATTGAGGAAGAAGAACAGTTAGTTCAAGAAAGATTGAAAGAGACTATACCAACACCGACGGTTGAAAAGCCTGAGGTTGTTATTCAAGTTAAAGAGGAAGTTGAAGAGTTTCCGATTGAAAATGTGATAGTTCAAGAAAGAGTGGAGTTGAATGAAGTTGAAGTTATGGAAAGATTGTTTAACGAATATATTCTTGCTGATGAGTCACAGAAACAACACCGACTCAGATTTGAAGCTCAACAGGTGGTACAGAGGGAAATAAGAGATATGCTCACATTGCTGAATAAGGATGAAACCAGTAAGAAGAAAGTTAGAAAGTTTGAATTATCTGCAAGACAGTCAGCAGATTTCATTAAGAAAAGGAACAAATTGCCCTATCTTGAAGATATTTTGGAGAAAAGAATTTTTTGTAAGAAACAAGCTCCTTGTTCATTTCTAAAGTTGTTTAGGGTTCTGGAGCCGAATATGCCAAATCTTGTCAACTATGCTAGCTTTTTGAGAAACAAGACTCAAGCAGTGCATAAAGTGAAGAGTGAATTCAGGATAGTTGATTTAATCAAGATTGAAAAAGACCGATTCGTTCAGATCTTCTATCCTACATTCACTGTCACAAGGGCTGATGGTAATGTCTATACGTTCACTGAAGCTGACATGTTCAACATGCACCTGGTCGATATAGAAGATTTATTTGATGAATTGTGCCGCAACAAGAGAAATGAGCATTGCAGATTTGCACTAAAGACGATTTTTCACTTCATGCATACCAAACTGGTATTGATGTCTGTGCAAGATCTGCAGATTGGCGTTGAACGAGGGATGAGGAAAATTAACATCACAGCTCCGAATTGAGATATCAAGTTTGCAGGAAATTTAAAAGAGTATCAAGTCATAATGGTGAAGCATCTTGCAGTAATGTACAAAGACAGAAACAAAAAGTTAAGAGCTATGAGGAGCGTTGAACTCAACAAGTTATCTGATGGTACATTACAGAAAGTGTTGAATGGATTGAAAGGAAAGCTGGCTTCTGACAGAAAGAGAAAGACTAAGAAAGGAGCGTTATCTGTGAACGATAGAAGACTGATGGTGGAGCTCATATCAAAGATTGAATGGAGGCTTTCAGACCGTAAAAGCATAAGAAGATTTGAGCTAAAGCTTGGTTTATCTATCTGAAGACTTTGCTTATTCCATCAAAGGGGGAGATTGTTGGAATGTATTTTGTTGATGTAATACAAACTCTAGGGTGTGTTTTGTAATTAGTTAATAATTGTAAAGTTGTATATAAATAGTTGTTTGACTTTCAAAATAGAATATAGATCTGACATATTATTTTGTACGCACGGAATTCCACTAAAGATCATTTCTAGGGCTACAGTACTCGAAGATTCCATTCTTCATTTTGTAATCATCTGTTCTTCAATCAAAGCATTCGGTCAGTATTAAATCTGTTTGTTGTTCTTGATTAATTTATATTGTTGTTTGATTGTTAAGAAACTATAATTCACAGTTCTACCGCAAACCGACCAACAATAAGATGAGGTACAAAACAGGCTCAAGGAAGTATGAGAAGAAAGACAGATACGAAAAATTGGGAGAGAGCAGTGGAAAGAAGACTGAGAAATATGAGAAACTGATAAGCCTACCAAGAAGGATACTGGTCAAAAATGCTATAATTGTGGCAAACCAGGCCATTTTGCCAGAGAATGCAGATTGCCTGTAGTAAAGAATTCTGAATATTACACTCGAAAGGCACTGTTGGCAAAGGAAAAAGAGGCCGTTAAGGCTTTGGTGTCCCAAGATGACCACTGGCTCCAACTATCTAAAGATGAAGATATTCTAGACGAATATGGACAAATCTGTCTGAAATTTGAAGTGTTCAATGATTCTGAACTCAGTGAGTTTGCTATGATAGCTGAGGATGAGGTTTGGGTAGGACTGACAAATGAGGAAAATGAAGAGCAAAAGGAGTCTGATTCTGATAATGAACTGAGAGAAGACATGGCACTGATGGCAATAGGAGATGTGGGATGCAGCAAAGAAAAGAAAGATGAATCAGATACAGATGCCTCAAAAAGTTCCGAGACACCAGAGGTACAATCTAATTCTAATTCAAATGATGATAACTCTTGTATGCTTGAATGGAAACTGACTCAAATGGCTTATATGTTAAAAAGATATGAAAAATCCTTAAAAGCCTAAAATAAAAATGTCCATTCCTTGGAAAACAGATTGAGTCAAGAACATGCCTTAGTGTTAGAATTTTCCAAGGATAAGTCATTAGCATTAAGAGCATCATCAGATTTACAAGATAAATCCAATGAACTTCAAAGTGAAATTCAGAAACAGAACAACAGTATATCTGACCTAAAAGAAAATTTGAATTTAGCCGAGTTAGAATCATCAAGTTATTCTATTAATTATCAATCTATATTTGATGAAAGAACGAAGCTATATGAGAAAATTAAATCTTTGGAAGATGAGTTTATTAAAAGAGGTCAAACAAATCAAACTATATATTTGAATCAACCTAAAGATACCGAATTTTATAATTCTAAATCAGGTATAGGTTGGACAAATCTTGAATATCTGACAAAAGCAATTTCAAGTTCACCAACTATATATGATGTCAGATGTATGAATTTAGGATTACAAATGGTTTTTATGAAAGCTTCGGATGAAGTAGAATCAGGTGAAGATTTAAAAAGGTTGAGAACAGATAAAAAGCAGAATACTGTAGATTATAACAGATTAAATGATAGTTATCAAAATTCTTGCATTTCAGAAGAGTATCAGACTTATTCTGAAAAGGATTTATCTGAAAATACTACTTATTCTCAAAAGCCATATATACCAAATTCAATTCTTGAAAAGATAAATTCTGATTTTGAATTGAAAATTAAAAATTTTGGGACTGAAAAAGAAAAACTTCTGGCTGAAATAAAAACTTTTGAATTAAACCTGAAAAATCAGCTTGAAAACAAAACTCAACCAGATGAGAAACATTCAATTAAACCTGATTCTATCAATTCTGAAGAAGAATTTGATCTGTACATGAACTCTGATTTTAACTCATCAGAGGAGATGTTTGTCAAGATTGATGAATTTGTTAAACCTTTACATGACAAACCAACTGATAAACCTAAAGAACCTGTAAGTATTATGAAAAGAATATCTCCAGAATCTACGGTTAAATCAGTAAATTCACCTGTTTTGCAAAAGAAAAAGGAGAAATCAAAAGTTACTTTTGTGACTCCAATATTTGAAAAGGGTGAATCATCTTCATCAAAGGATTCTACAGCAAAGAAGGCACATGCTTCACAAGGTAAGAAAACTTTGCAGAATAAACATAATTCTAAAGTGACTAATTCTCATTTTTCTATTATGTCAGATTGTATTGTGAAAAGTTCACGGAAGAAAGTTTGGAGAAAGAAGCAACAAGCTACGAAAGACAAGAGTGGAGAATTAAAGAAAATTCCTGTTACTGATAGGATTAGTGACATAGATAATTCTGTCTGTAATAAACATTCTGATAAACATTGTGCTAAATACTATCGTACTGATTTACTTTCTTTAAATTCTGCTCATTGTCATGTGTTGCATGCTAAATCTTTATATAAATCTGATAAACTTGAATGGTCACCAAAGAAAAAGGTTCCTACTTATAAACAGGAATGGGTTCCAAAGAAGCAAATTTCAAAATCAGTTCCACAACGAACTGTACTAAAATGGATACCAAAAAATACTGCTAAAAATGGATTCCTAAGTCAAAGACTATATCAGTAGAAAAGTCTAAAGACACACCACATGATTTACCAAATTCCAAAGTACCGAACTATAAGAGGGTACCTCACGTCTTTCTTTGTTTTATAGGTAAATCATGTGTGGTACCTTGACTCCGGATGCTCAAAGCATATGACCGGACAGAAAGAAACCCTCATAACTTTTGTTGACAAATTCTGTGGGACGATACTGTTTGGAAATGATCAATTCTGTCCTATCAAGGGATATGGGAGTCTTGATTACGACAAAATTACAATTCAAAAAGTCTTCTACGTTGACGGTCTTGGTCATAATCTGTTCAGTATCGGGCAATTGTGCGACAAAGGATTAGAAGTCAACTTTAAGGCTAATCGATGTAGTATTTGATCTGGGGAAGGGAAGGAAATTCTTGCAGGGAACAGGAAAACAAATTTATACTCTATAGATCTAGCCAATATCAATCTGAAGAAAGATGTTTGCTTACTGTCCAAAGAAACATCTAAAGTATTATGGCTATGGCGTCGCCGGCTTTCACATCTGAACTTCAAAGAATTAACCAATCTTGCAAAAGGTGGGTTAGTCAAAGGGCTACCAACTCTCAGACTTCAGAAGGAGCAGTTGTGTGCAGCCTGTGAAAAAGGGAAGATGGTGCGAGCTTCTCACAAGTCAAAGGTTGAACACTCTTCAACTAGAGCTTTAGAACTTCTACATATGGACTTGGGCGGGCCTATGCGAGTGGAAAGCATTAACAAGAAAAGATATGTGTTGGTCATAGTTGATGACTATTCAAGATACACATGGGTATTCTTCCTGAGATCCATGTCCGATGCTACTGAGATCATTATTGACTTCATTCACAAAATTCAAGTCAAGTTGCAACTTTCAGTTCAAACCATTAGATCTGATAATGGTACAAAATTCAAGAATAAGTCACTTGAGACATTTCTAAGTTCTGTTGGAATATCTCATCAATATTCAGCAGCTTGGTTTACTCAGAGTAGATCAATCATTAACAAGAGATTCAGAAAGACACCATACAAACTGATAAATAAATGAGTCCCTAATGTGAAATTTTTTCATGTCTTTGGATGCATGTGCTTTATCCTGAATGATAAAGACAACTTGGGAAAGTTTAGTCAGAAAGTGGATGAAGGTATCTTCATTGGATATTCTAAAGAGTCTGTAGCTTTCCGAGTCTACAACAAAAGGACAAAGACTATTAACGAGAGCGTAAATGTTAAATTCGACGATGGAGTTGTTATGGATTCTGAAGTCACCAGTTCAGGACCTGAACTTAAACAATCAACTTCAATGAAGTCATCTGACCAAAATACTGAAACGAATGATCTAAATATATTGTTTGAGAATTTTTATGAAGACTACTTTGAAAAGACCAAACCTAATGTTTCAAATTTGGTTCCTGACAGGATTACTGAAGATCCGGTCGTAGTCTCTGATCATTCACATCAACCAATTTCAGAAGATACTGGAGAGGTTTCAACAATAGATGTATATTTACCCGTTGATAGTGTACAACCAATATAAGCTCCAGAATCTTTTGAAACCCCCCTGAATTCTGAAAACACAGAAACCCCCACCTCAGTTGATATCCCATCAACTTCTGAAGTAAATCCCCGAATTCCCTATCTGGACTTGAACCCCAGTCAAAATCAACTTCAACCTTACCCACATACATTCAAATGGACAAGGAATCACCCACCTGAAAATATAATTGGTGATCCTTCTGCCTCAGTTAAAACCAAAAGAGCTACAATGAAAGAGTGTCTATTCTCAAATTGTTTGAGCAAGATTGAGCCTAAGACTGTAAAAGAAGCTCTTCTGCATGCAGACTGGATAGTGGCTATGCAAGAAGAGTTAAATCAATTTGAAAGGTTGAAGGTCTGGCGATTGGTGGAGCGACCAAAGGACAAATTTATCATAGGCACGAAGTGGATCTTCAAGAATAAGAAATATGAACACGGTGTCATCATTCGAAACAAATCTCGCCTCATTTCCAAAGGATACAGATAGCAGGATGGAGTTGATTACGACGAAACATTTACCCCAGTTGCTAGGATTGAAGCGATTCGAATGTTTTTAGCATTTGCTGCACATTAAAACTTTACTGTATATCAAATGGATGTGAAATACTACTTTTTTAAATGGGGAACTAACTGACGAAGTATATACATATCAGTCCGACCGATCCTTCGAAGCCTGATCATGTATATATTTTGGACAAATCACTGTATGGCCTTAAACAAGCACCTCGAGCTTGGTATGATGCACTTTCAAATTATCTTTTGAAATGTGGATTTAACAAAGGTGCAGCGGATACAACCCTATTTATCAAACGTCAGGGTCCAGATATCATAGTCATTCAGATATATGTAGACGATATAATATTTGGGTCTACAAATACTGATTTTGTAAGAAAATTTGCATTTTTAATGTCCTAAAAATTTGAAATGAGCATGATGGGAGAAATTAATTTTTTCTTGGGTCTACAAGTAAAAAAACTGAGTGATGATATTTTCATCAATCAGTCTAAATATACACAAGACATGTTAAAGAAATTTAACATGGTCAACAATACTCCTATGTTTGCTACGTGTGTCTGTGCTAGATATCAGGCACATCCTAAAGAATCACATTTGGCTGCTGCCAAACGCATTTTAAGATATCTGAGGGGAACACCAAACTTAGGTTTGTGGTATCCCAGAGAATCCTCTTTTACATTAACTGTGTTCTCTGACGCTGATCATGTAGGTGACAAAATGAATCGGAAAAGCACATCATGAGCAGTACAATTTCTTGGTGACAAACTTGTATGCTGGTCAACCAAAAAGCAACATTGTGTATCCCTATCAACAGCAGAAGTTGAATACGTAGCAGTATCGTCGTGCTGTTCACAAGTGTTATGGATGAAGAGTCAACTCAGAGACTATGGGTTTACACCGCAAAAGATTCCCATTTACTGTGATTCACAAAGTTCCATAACAATAGCTTCAGATCCGATGCAACATTCAAAAATCAAGCACATTGATATCTGGTATCACTTTATAAAAGATCATGTAGAAAATGGTAATGTGGAGTTATATTTTTTACCCACTGAATATCAACTAGCTGATTTGTTTACAAAAGCCTTAGATGAAAAACGATTTAATTTTTTGGTATACAAATTGGGTATGTTGAATCGTTAGATTTAAACTTTCAGTAGTTACAAAATATAAATATAAATTTACATTTTTTATTTGATTAAATTTGTTGTCAATCTCATGTGATATTAAAGTTCAATTTTCTTTGAGTTTAACAGATTCAGATTGTCATGTGCAGAGGGAGCAGACAGAAATTTTATCTGATTTTTAAATATCTGATAAATTTTTATATGATTTTTTTTAGGGGGAGCTGTCATATAAAGAGGTATACATCTGAGGGGGAGCTCTGTTAGATATTAAATTTCGATCTTGTGACTTTATTTTGTAATAATTATTTTAGTTTAATTCATTGTAATTTATTTCTAGTCTTTTACTTACTTGTTTTATTTACTTGTATTTCTTTTGATAGAAGTCAAGGGACTAAAGTGCAATTCTGGGAAACTTCATTTTAATTGATGTAAAGTAGGGTTTCCCACATACTCTCACTTTCACGGAAATAGAGCCGCCACATTTCACAAATTCTCTCTGACATTCTTTTCATCTTTATTCTAACAATCATTGAGTTGATTATTCTGTTTGCATTAGAATATTGCTGATATCATTACAAAGTGTTGATTATACTGGGAAATCGATTTACAACAATTGGTATCAGAGCCACACGGTGGATTTCAACTGATTTAGATTCAAATTCTGAAAGTGTTCTTCATGTTCTTCCTCAAAAACCCACGGTTTGATCCAATCTTTCATTCCCATATTCTGTTTTTCGTGTTTCTTCATCATATAATCATCTACTATTCATCATGTATTGATTTAGAGCTTTCTATGTGCAATCATTACATGTTTACATCATTTCTAAGATGATTATTATCATCGAAATATAGGGTTTTAGTTTCGGTTTTGGTCCCATTCTTCATTGATATTTAAGTGTTTTGGTTAATTTTAATTCCCTAAAAGTGTTTAAAATATTATTCCAAACATTTAGAAATATATTTTAGGCTGAATATTGTTTTTTACACTATTCTGCAAAATCTGAAATTTTATAACTGTTGAAATTCGGACTACTTCGCATCTCACTTCGGCCCTCCTCGGATCAAAATTCGGTCCACTTCGGATCCATTTTTCGGACTTCTTTGGACCAAAATTTAACAAATCTCGGACCCTCTTTCGGACTCCTCCGAACTTCGGATCATCCGAAAGTTATTTCTATGAACTTAAAATTACTTGTGCTTAACTTTTGAATTCCGTCTCGGACCATCCGAACTTCGGATCATCATCCGAATTCGGTCAATTTGAGTTGAAAAGTTTTTAAGTTTCCATCCGAAGTTACACTGTTCATCCGAAATTCTATCCATCCGAAGTTCTGTCCATCACATTTTCACTGTTCATTAGAATTTCAAACCATCCGAATTTCAGTGTTGATCCGAATTCCTCATCATCCGATATCTTCAAAATTCATCCGAGTTCTGACCATCCGAAGCACTGTTCATCCGAAACACTGTTCATCCGAGTTCTGATAATCCGAAATCCAGTTTCACCTACAAGATCTAATTTTTAAAAATTAGCACTCTACACCATGTCCCGAGAAGCACTTGTTCTAGGATCTGAGAACAAACCACCTGTTCTCTATCCTGATGAATACGAGCAATGGAAATCCAGATTCCCGAAATTCATTGGTATGCAGCCTAATGGAAATCTCATGATCCAATCCAATACTGAAGGCCCTGTTATATACTATTGGGAAATACCTGCCAGACCAGAAGCCGATCCACCTGTTTAAGCATCAAAAACAGAACGTGAACCTGCCAATGAGGCTGAGAGGGAAAGACATCATGCCGACAAACGGGCAGAGTATCTTATCTACCAATCCCTTCCCACCGATATACTTATTGGAGTGGACAGCAATATGTTTGCCAAAGAAATGTGGGATGAACTGTAAGTCCAAATGCTCGGGGCTGATTTATATGACAGAGCCAAAATCAAGGAAGCTAAGGCAAAATTTACTAAGTTTAGAGCCAAAGATGGGGAGTCTCTTCAGGGTACATTCACTAGATTCTGTGCAGTTCTGAACGAATTTTACAAGTTGCACATCAAGAAGGATAAGGATGACATCAACATCCAATTCTTTGCTTCCCTGTCCCCAGAATGGCAAGTTGCCTACCATGCCACTAGACGAGTTCTGGACATTCTGAATGTCTCTATCAATGTTGTCTTCAAAGAACTCAAGAAATATAAGGGGGATGTAGATCAGCAAAAACAGATGGCTAACACGTTGGCATCTCTGTTACTCTCCGCAAACACAAGCATCAAACCAGCTGACTCTCTGGCCTTACACTCCAACAAGACACTATCTCCCGCACCCTATGCTCAAGGTTCCTCATCATCTCAGTGCAGATATGCTTCATCCCCGCATGAGCCATACGATGAAGAAGAGACAACCATTCAGGAACAGATTGCCTTGTGGTCAAATCGTCTTCAACAAAGACGTTTTTCTAACCAGACCAACAATCAGCTTCAGTATGATACAGGCCCGCGGAGGTATACTGATAGATTGGATGACAGGAGAGATGACTATCAGAGAGATGATAGGAGTGATGATTATCGGAGAGATGATAGAGACGAAAGGAGATATGACGACCTTAGAGACTATCGAGATGATCACCATTATGAAAGGCGTGACGATAGAAGGGATGATAGGAGAGACAATAGAAGAGACTACAATCGTTGGGATGATCGAAGTGATGAGAGGAGAGACGATCGGAGGGACTATGATCGTAGAGATAATTGGAGAGACGACAGCCGTGAACCTCACCAAGATGACAAGAGGCCGACTGAACAAAGAGACGATAGGCCAAGAGCTGATGATCCCAAAGAAAATGATGAGCGTTTATGTTATAAATTTGGGAAACCGGGCCACTTTGCTCGGGAGTGCAAAAACCAGTTCGAACGAGACGTCGAGTACTATGAGCGGAAGCTGGAGGAAACTAAGTAGAGAACTGATGCAATGGCTCTTGTTTCTCAGGAGGATTATTGGGATGATGCAGATTCTGACGAGGAGGACGATAAAAGAAAAAATTGTTACCTGGCTGATCGCATTTGACTGGCTGAATATGCTACCACGTCAGACTCAGAATCAGACACGACTGCTGAGGGGGAGACAAAGCAAGATCCAACAGCCTGTCTGATGGCCAAGTCCGGAGATCCTGAATGTTCCACGTCAGAATCAGAGGCACATGAGGTACATTCCTTTTACATTCAAGAGCACGTAAATATATTATCTGTACAAAATGAATGTAACTTGCACATACAAATACTTGAACTAGAAGCTAGGTTTAATGTAGAAAAGGAAAAGTGTGTCAAGGCTGAACATCTAGCCCAAACCTTAAAAGAATCATCTGAATTATACGAAAAGAAGTGGTTAAATAACCATGAAGTGACAAAACAAAATGTTAATTAAAAAGGTAGATGTTCAGGATAGGAATACGTACCTTGAATCTTGTATGGACAAACTATCTAATGAAAAGAACTCCTTAAAATCAGAAATACCTGTTCTTTCAAAACAATTAGAGTCTGTAAGCATGGAAAACATAGATAGTTTGCAAAAATATAACATGATAGAAGAAGAAAGAATAGGTTTATACTCTCGCATATAGACCCTAGATGATGAATTTCTAAAACGGGGTCAAACAGAACAAACTATTCATTTAAACCAACCTAAAGAAACTAGGTTTTATCATTTCAAACAAGGGTGCTGGGTTGAAGTCTTTCGTTTGGCAAACATCAGAAGAGGTTTTAACCCAAGAGGATGAGAAACGAAATGAGAATAAAGAAAAAGACATGTCTTTTAAATATGAAGAGCTAAACGAGAGTTATCCTTATAGAGCACCTACTTTAGAGGAAGATTTCTTGTCTAGCTATTCAGAGGCTGTAATGAAAGCAGAACCAGTCAAACCAATCCCTCATCTTTATATTCCTACAAGAGTTCTTCAACATAAAATCAAAGTCTTAGAAAAGGAATTAAAGACAACTCGAAAGAAAGATCTTGATTATCAAGAAGCTCTTATTAAGAGCGAGGAAAAATTGGCAAACCAAACTTTTCAACAAACTGTAGATATAACCATCTACAAAGAAATATTTGACATGGTTTCAGAAAGTTTAAATTTTCATTTAAAAGAGCCAAGAGCTTCTCATCCTACCAAAATCTCACTCATATCATCTGAAAATGGTAAAGCGAAAGTTGAAATTTCTTCTGTCAGTTGTAAAGGTGATTGCTCAAAACAATTCAAAACCGAGCTTTCAAAGAAGACTCAGAATCAATATAAGTCTTCCAAGTACCCACTCACCAAGAAAAAAAAGTCTTCAAAGTCTCAGTCTTCCATTCGTACTGACTCTCATCGTTTTGTTCCTACAGATCATGTGAGAAGAGTGCCCAAAACGTCTATGCAAGATTTTTCCAGTTTTTTTGTGAAGAAGGTTGTTATGGCAAATGAATTTGTTTCTAGAGATTGGTTGCATGTAATCTCAGAAAACAATATTTGTAATGATGTATCGAATTCTATTTCTTGTTTAAAGTATTCGTTTGGTGACTTGTTTAAATTATGTCCAACTCGTTTTAGACGTCAAGTACCTGAAATGAATGCTTTTGTGCCTTATCCAGTTAAAAGAATTCGGAAAAAGAAAATAAAAAATACTGCATCATCGGCCTCCACAAAAACCGAGACTTGTACTTTGCCTAGGTCCAAAACCAAAGCAAATGTTAAACAAGTTTCAAAAAGTCCAAAACTAAAGGTAATTGCATCACCTAAGGTTCCAAAGCCTGTTAAATCCAAACATAAATGGATTCCAAAAGGCTCTACATTCAGTCCACACATAACTGCTAAATGGGTTCCTAAGACTGTACACGTGCTGCATTCACCTGGAACACCTAACCCAAAAGGACCCAACCTAAGATGGGTACCCAAAGTTGTGTGATTTTAATGCAGATGGTTCTTGGTTACTTCAGATCAAGACCTGCACTTCAATGAAATGGCTTCTAGTTATCTTAGACTAGGACCTGTTCTTCTTCTTGTCGGTTGTGCTTAAACCGACATGTTTGGCTTCTGTGCACTCAGCTCAGGACCCGACCTAAAATCATCATGTTTTCTGAACATCTCAGTTCAGAACACGGTTTGCATGATAATTAACGTTGGATTTGTCAAATGCCTATAGATTTTCATTGTATACATGTTTCTTTCTTTTCAGGCAAAATCCATCTGGTATATGGATTCGGGTTGCTCTAAGCATATGACTGGGAGGAGAGAATCGTTGTCCAACATACTAGAACAACATTATGGGACAGTCAAATTCGGGAACAATAATCATGCTCATATAAAAGGATACGAGGATTTAGTCTTGAATAATCTGGTCATCAAGGATGTTGACTATGTTGAGGGGTTATCTCAAAATCTATTTAGCATAGGACAACTATGCGATAAAGGACTGGAGGTTACATTTAGGACTAAGAACTGTAATGTTGAGAGTATGGATGGAAAAGAAATATTATCTGGTTCCCGTAGCTCTAACCTTTGCACCATCGATGTAGCTAAGCTTATGGTTAAGAATAGCATTTGCCTTCTGTCAAAAGCCTCTTCAAAAGACTCTTGGTTATGACATCGTAGGCTATCACACTTAAACTTTGAAAATATTAAGAAGCTGGCTGCAAAACAACTGGTGAAAGGACTCCCAAAACAGAGATACGAAAAGGATCATCTATGTGGAGCATGTGAGAAACGAAAAATGAGAAGATCATCTCACAAAACAAAACCCGAACCATCGTCAAAGAGAGTATTGGAGTTACTTCACATGGATTTATGCGGTCCCATACGAACACAAAGCATAAATGGGAAGCGATACATGTTGGTTATCGTCGATGACTATTCACGATATACCTGGGTAAAATTCTTGCGATTCAAGGATGAGAAAGCTCAAGAGAGCATTGATTTTATTAAGAGTGTCGAAACCCAACAGCAGCTGTCTGTTCAATCAATCCGATCTGACAACGACATGGAATTCAAGAACTCGGTAGTAGAGAGCTTCCTTTGATCCAAAGGTATTCATCATCAGTACTCTGCTGCTAGAACACCTCAACAAAATGGAGTCGTGGAAAGGTGTAACCGTACCTTTGTGGAAGCAGCTCGCACAATGCTGACATATTCTAAGCTACCTCCTTTCTTGTGGGTCGAAGCCGTATCACCAGCTTGCTACACACAGAATCGATCCATCATCCATAAGCGCTTCAATAAAACTCCATACCAACTCTTTCTAAATAAAGTTCCTTTTATCAAGTACTTACGCGTATTTGGTTGTAGGTGCTACGTGCTTAATGACAAGGACAACCTTCGGAAATTCAACAAGAAGGCGGATGAAGCGATCTTCATTGGATATTCATCCAACTCGAAGGCATATCACGCATAGAACACTCGCACCAGAACAGTCAATGAGAGTGTGCATGTCACATTCAATGAAATGGCTGAACTGACACCCGAAGTTGATCAATCAGGACCACGCATAACACCAATGTCTGGAGACTATTCTCAATCTACTTCTTTTTCTTCTTCTGATTTAGTTAATTTATTTGATTCATATTATGTAGAATTTTTTGGTTCCAGTGCTAATACTTCTAATGTTTCTTCTTCTTTAGTTAACACATCCAATGATTCAACTACGCAACAAACTCCATCTGATTATCTACCACTTTATACCCACCTCCATCCACTTCATCCACTGATACATCTCCAGTTGAATCAACTCAAGAAAATGCCCTCGCACATAATGCCTAACATTATTCCTGTATCTGATCAAGCTGAACCCGGACCAGAACCAGTGGTACCTTCATTTGAAACCATTGACCATGACTCATCATCCATCTCATCACTCACCACTGAACTTCCATCTCGTTCACCCCTTCCACACAGACAAAATGGACCCAGAGTCACCCAACCGAACAAATCATTGGTGATCCCTCCACCAGTGTCCAAACTCAAAGGGCATATACTAATGAATGTTTCTTTGTGTCATTCCTTAGTATGATAGAGCCTGCTCGTGTGGATGAAGCCTTGAAAGATCCTGACTGGATTGTGGCAATGCAAGAAGAGATCAACCAGTTTGAACAGCTTAGAGTATGGCGGTTAGTTTCCAAGCCCAATGACCAAACCATAATCGGAACAAAGTGGATTTTAAAGAACAAACGAGATGAAAATGGCATTGTGGGAAGGAATAAAGCAAGACTTGTCGCCAAAGGCTACCGACAGCAAGAAGGCATAGATTATGATGAGACCTTCGCTCCAGTTGCACGGATAGAAGCTATCAGATTATACATGACATATGCGGCACACAAAGATTTCAAAGTGTACCAGATGGACGTCAAGACAGCCTTCCTGAACGGTGAACTCAACGAAGAGGTGTACGTTGAACAACCACAAGGATTTGTCGATGCACATAAACCTAACCATGTTTATGTGCTAGACAAAGCCCTCTATGGTTTGAAACAAGCACCTCGAGCATGGTATGACAGTCTTTCTAATTTTATTTTCTCTGATGGTTTCAGCAAAGGTGTGGTGGACAAAACATTGTTCACAAATAAGGAAGGCCTTGTTGGTACACCCTGTGTGATGATAGTAGTCTAGATATGTAATAGATAGTCAAATGTAATAGATGAGGCTTTATGAATACAAGTCATGTGTGTTAATTCATGATTGTGTATGATATCTACATTTGCATGTTAAGTTCTAGACTATGAAGTTAAGTTCTAGAATGTGAAAATAAGTTCTAAGATGTGAAGATAATTCTAAGGCTAAGCCACGAACTTAAGCCACCCCAGATGATCTTAGTTGAACTAAGTTCGTAGGGTGTTGAGCTTGAACATAATTAAGTTCGTGGGCTTGGGCCTAAACGAAATTAGCTGGTTTAATTAAAAGATAATCAGTTTAATTTGATAATCTTTGGATAATCCATTTTTCAGAACAAGCATCGTGCACGTGCGAGCTAGAAAGGTAATTCAGAGAGTTTCTTGGAGCAATACACCGTGTGGGGTCATTTCTTACAACGGCTAGCATCGTGTTCGGCTCCGTGTTCCTCGTGTGATCGATCTGTTAAGCGTCTAATGAGGATTCCGCACTCGTTGGACGACGTCGCGTCAAGATCAGATCCGTAGACATGGTGACCTTACAAGTGGTATCAAAGCCTTCGTGATTGTTCTTCGTGTTCGTCGCGTTTGGTGGACATTCATAAGGTTTCTTGGCGTTTTATCGGAAAAATCACATATTTTCGATGTTTTTCAGTGTTTTACGTGCAAGTTTATTGGAAAAGGTTCATCTTAGTTCATATTTTCAGTCGAAATCATTGTTTTTAATCCTAATAACATTGATGTAATCTGAAAAATTGAAAAAGTCGAATTTTTGGTGTTCCTCGAACTCGCGGCGCTCGAACATAAGGGGTGTATTAGGGTTCTTCGAACTTGTCAGAATACGCTCCTCCACGAACATAATCAGAGAGTTTGAACTTGTCAGATCTCGATCTTGATTTAGGGTTTCTCGAATTTGTTTGGGTCTCGAACTTGTCTGGGATTCGTTTGTTTGGGTCTCGAACTTGTCTGGGATTCGAATTTGATTGGGTCTCGAACTTGTCTGGGATTCGAATTTGATTGGGTCTCGAACTTGTCTAGAATTGGAATTTGATTTGGTTCGAACTTAGAATTAGGGTTTCTCGAACATGAACTCATTCGAACTTGTTGATTTCGAATTTTACCATTAAAACAAATTTAATTTAGAAAACAATTTTTAAACTAAAAATTATATGATCTTAGTTAAGTCCGCAAGATTTGTTTTCAAATTTATTTTAAAATTAAATAGTTTATGTTCGAAAACAAAAAGTTCTACAACGATGTCGAGTTTACATAAGTTTTTGGAAATGGACCATGAGGTGGGCAAATCCAATTCACCACCCAAGCTGATGAAAATAGAAGACTATTATTGATGGAAAGACAGATTTGCAGACTTCACGAGATTCAACAATATGCATTTGTGGATATGCATAGACGAAGGCTATATTCCCTCAACACAAGAGGTTGAGGGTAGATTAAAGGTTTTGTCGTATCAAAATATGAAAGATGACGACAAGAAGATTTATGAAGTCTAGAATCAAGCTCTATCATCGATTAGAATGGCATTGCCTTTGGAGATTCTTCACACGTTTAGAAATCACAGAACTTCTAAGGAGCTCTGGGAAGCTCTAGAGAAGCGGTGTGAGGGAAATCCTACGGTTAGAAAGGGGAGGGCAGTATTGTTGAAATAGCAGTTTGCTATTTTCAAAGGTCTGAAGAATGAGACATTGGATGAAACAATTACAAGGTTCTATCACCTACTGGCAGAATTTGATAATCACAGTGTTGAGTATCAAGAAACAGAAAAGATAGAGAAGTTTCTAGATGCTTTTCTAGCAAAGTGGAAAATGTACACTTCACTGATAAAGCATGATGAAGAAAAGTTTGAAAATCTCACTCTGGAAGGAGTCATCAGGACGTTGAGGGCCTACAACTTTAAGTTGCAGAAGAAGGAGATGGAATTTGATCAAGTACGGGATCCTAAAATGTACTTCGGGAAAACAAAGACATCTACTTCTAGTGAACTGATGTCGGGGGCCACGACATTCTTTTCTGGAGAAGACTCAATGCCAGTTGAAGCTGAAGAATATGGTAGTAGAGCGTTCTTAGGGTTTTCTAAACTGGAAGAAAAACCACAACACTCAGGTTCAACCTCTCAAGGTTTTACCAAGATGTCTATGAGTGCTAACTCAGCTGAGGAGCATCTAAATCTCCTAGCTTCATTTGTAGAAGCATACGGAAACTGCGTTCAAGGTAAAATCAACGATCCAGCTCTGTGGGAAGAGGATTACGATCAGGTAGATCCGGACGATTAAGAACAAATGGACCTACAATGGCAACTGGCCATGGTAACGCAAAGGGTCAAGAGATTCATGAAGAGAAGTAACAATGTTGGTTTTGGCAAGCCAAAAGGTGAAGTGTTACAATTGTCAAGGGATGGGACATTTTGCTAGAGAGTGTCAAAGACCAAAGGTTGAGAATTATCAGAGTCAGAATCAGGGAAGACAGCATTCTGGTAGTTCAGGGAATCAAGCTGCGATAGCTGGTCTGTTAACAAATGTATCTTCTAACAGACAACTAGACGGTACATCTGATTGGAGTACTTATCCGGAGTCAAATGTCAGAGCTTTATGGCTGAGGTAACTGAGACCGATGAAAGAGCTAAAGCAGAAAAGGAGGACACCCAGCAGTCCGATTCAATTCCTTTAATGTTGAAAAAATTTGAGGAGCAAACCACTCTGGAGTTTGCAGCTCAAATGGCTAACGTGGAATCAGATCGCAAAGAGGTATCTCTTAACTTTTCTACGTTTCATGATTTATGTGTGTTATGTGCTACGTTAAATGATAGATTGAATCTAGTACTAGAAACACATACCACCATGACAACTTAAATCCAATCATTAAAATTTGAAAATGCTAGTTTGGTAGATATTAAGGAAGATCTTAGGGCTAAGATGAAAGCCGATGCTCAAGATGCAGTAGCTCTGAAAGACAAACTGAGTGAGAAGTGTGTTAGGAATGAGCTAATTTATGAGCACATAGAGGCCTTGACCAAAGAGATTTCCTTAAAAGATAAAGAATTAGCAAAAGCAAAGGTTAAAGTTGCAGAGTCAAATAGTAAACTTGAAAAGTTCAAGAACTCATCCCTGAATCTAGGCAAAATCTAGACGCACAGACACAATCTAAGAAACCAGTGTGCCTAAGATATTAGGAAAGTCCTCCACCGTTCAATAATAACTATGTGCCTCTACCTCAATATAGGACCACAAAAACGGTTGAATCAGAGGAAGCAACTGTAACTGAAACTAATAAGGCATCAAGAACTAAGGCGTCAACAGCAACCCCTAATTTTAAGAAAACTGTTAAGTTTGTGCAGTCTACTAGTGACACAAAACTAGAAGAGGAAAAAAATGTGAGTGATAATAATCAAGAGGTTGTAGACATTGTAGTTGAAACAAAAGAACAGGACACTAAGTTAAAGGGTGCCTATAAAAAGCCAATTGATAAAATGTCTTGCTTCAAATGTCATGAAAAAGGTCACGTGGCTTCTAGTTGCCCTATAAGAAAGTAGAGTCTACACCGATAGTAGGGAAACTAGGCCAACCAGCCGTAAAAATAGTGTCTGGTATTGCAAGTTCAAGTAGTTCTCAAAACACCGAGAAGAACTTGAATGCAACAGCACGTGTAGGTGCTAAACAAATACCGGTGTCAATCCGACAAAACGAAGGGCTTAGGACTAATTCACCAAATAGAGTCCCTAGTCAATCTAGGTCAGGACCACAACTAGTCTTTTGGAGTACTACCCCTAAGAGGAGTTTCACTCCAGTTAGGTCACATACCCTTAACAGACATCAGACACCAGGAAGAGCCCAGGGATATAACAATGAAATGCACTATAATAGAAATTATTCTAGGGCTCCACCGCTGTAAGGTCTACCACTACCAGATCTATCTAGACGCGGAACCGTCAACGAGTGCGGAATCCTCGTTAACGGGTAGACGGAAACAACTCTCACCAAGAAACACGGAGACTATCAGAAGCTGAACGAACGACACACGAACGATCCTACGAACTGATTCTCTCGGAAACGGCACTAACACTGATGATAAACTCGAGATCGCCTTTTGCTTAATCACTCTCGAATTCTGCAAAAAGTCTGATAATATTTTGAGTCTATCCCTAATTATAGAGGCTAATTCGAGTCTGTTATGGGCCAAACTCGAATCTGGCCCAAGGCCCATTCGAGTTTACCCTCACTAACACTCTCGAATCTGCCTTCATTCGAATCTAGTCCCACATTCGAATCTATCACAGATTCGAATGTCAACCCTTATATAATTCGAATCTAGTATTTCACATACTTAACTTAGTATTGAAACTTATGTTTTTACCTTATGATTGATTTTATCTTTGATCTTTATGTTTGAACTTCTTGTAATACGTTACATCAAGTTCAAACACACAAGCAATAATAACTATCAACCATATATAAACATATATAACAAACACTTGCTAGAATCACAATGTAGGATCACTTAGACTGCTATCGTCACACAGGATGTACCAACAGACTCCCCCTTGACGATAGCTTCTAATAATTCACACATTTGATTAAGAACTTTGTTTATTATTTATTCAAACTACTTCCAGCATACAAGCCTTTTTCAACACATACTTTGACTACATTCTCATATTTCCTAGCTTCGCTATCCATATGAGCATCACTAGAAATCTTACAAGCATGCAAAATATGAAGATCATCTCTAGAAAGGTTTACCAGGTGAAGAGGATCGTAAACTCTAAGAATAACTTTTTCTTCAAAGTCCTCCATGACCGCTTCTCCAGTCTCAGTCTCAGCATACCACCAATGCAGATTCTTCAAGACATTCTGTGGCATAGGCTTGAGAGGCACCTTCCTAAGACATCTTACTGGTTTGTAATGGATCCTCATCCAAGGTCGCCCAGTTAGAGGATCAATACGTGAAGGATCTTCTACTCTTTTTCCAACCCTAGGATTTAGTCGCTCAAACTTCCTTGATCTTCCCTCTTTTCTTATGATTCTTGCAATTACGTCTGCGTAGGGATCATTGCCAATGTTAATCAGATCTTTCCATGCTAACGTTGTGATCTCGATCTTTGGCAGTGAATTGAAAGCTTTTAGAGTTCGCCTCAGATACTGGAGCCCGTCTTTTCTCTTAATTATAAATAGCTGCAGTTCTCGATTAAAGAACCAGCTTAATATGCGTGCAGACAATTTCCCAGTACCCGACACCCTCATTTTCTTTTTAAGCTCTAACTCCTTCTTTTCAGCTCTGAACCATAACTTTCTTTTCTCTTCATTTGTTAGTTCTCTGGCTGGTTCCTCTACTGATGGCTCAACATTTAACGCAGCATTCACTACTTCTACGTTAACAATATCATTCCCATCTATCACGTATGTATCAGTGATAGGGTTCTGCTGTACGACGATCTCATCAGCTTCATCATCGTCATCAGCACATACCTCGTCATCTGATTGCCAGTCAACTATCTCTTCAGGTACAAACTCACCCTCTTCTAGCTCTTCATCTTCAACATCAAAACCTAAATCCATCGGATCATCATCAAGATCCATAAGAGCATCGATCATCTCACTAATCTCAAAATCTGTAGGCTTAGATGAACTCGCTTCTCCTACTTCTCCTCCTGCTAGACTAGGCTCCCCCTGAGATTGAGCAGTCTGAGCAGCAGAAAAATCTACTGGCTCATTCTGACTTTTAGGGCTGGGATCATTGCCTTGATTGTGTTCATCATCATCATCTCTCGGCCTTTGTACTTCCTGATCACGGCACGACGTCTCCCCCTGAGCCTGTAAATTTTTCATTAACTGCTCTATTAGGGAGCGCATCGTCCTTATCTCTGCGGCTTGATCTGCTACAAATGATTTTAGCTCTGTGTTCTCTTCCTGGACTTTCTCCACGATCTTTTTTAAATCGGCATTCTCCTTATCGAGATTTGCATTATGCGTCTGAATTTCACCGATTGCCTTAGTTATGCTTAAGATATGGACATTCTGGAAGTCAACACGATCTTTAAGCTGCAGAAATCGTTGATTGTCGGCATATGATGATGAGGTTGATGGAATTGACTGTATCGGAGTTGGGAGGATTGGCGATGGAATATATGGTTCATGGCGAGGTGGTGGTGGTGGAATGGTTGTTTGAGGTTCTTGAGGTTGAGTGCTTTGAGTTTGCTGAATTTCTGGTTGATCTGTTGATGCAGAACATGATCCTTGCATGAATCGATGACGCTTGGACCGTTGCCTCGTCACTAAAGTAGCAATCTCTTCTTCTTCAAAATCTGATTCATCAGCCTCTCTTATTACTCGCCTCTTTGAAGCTTCTTCGTTAACTACCAACCTTTATCCATATGTTCCTATTTGAACATGAGGTTCAGTAGACACTGATTCTGGAGCTTCTACTTTAATTTCCTCCATTTCCTCTGATTCGGTTGCAGGCGATGACTCATCAATACCAGTCTGCTCTGGCACATATTCGTCCACATCTCTCAACACATCTTCTTCTCCCTCAGGAGGCTCAAGTAATTCACCCACTAACGCTGCAGCTATATCTTCATTAGCATGAGGACCTGCCTCCCAGATTTCATTAAGAGTTTGGCACAATTGTTCAGCTTCGCTTGGAACATTTGAAGGCCCTGCTTCTGTTATTTCTGGCTGCTGACTGGTAGAAGGCCTAGACGCCTGAGTTTGACTCGCAGAGATTCTTTGTCTTCGCCTTTGTGCACGCGGTGGCTGTGGTTGTTGTTGTTGTTGTGGAGGCTGCCTGGCTCGAACTTCAACTTCCCCTGCCCAGTTGGCAATCTCTGGGGCTTCAAAATTCCTATCCAAGATGGCTCCAAACAACGGACGCTCAACTGGAACAGCCAATCTTCCTCTGTGCGAGGAATAATCAGCAAAGATCCTCTTATCCATTACAGCAACGCTTTGAATCTCATTCGACTGAGGTAGATTCGGCAAGAAATGCCTGATCAGCATCATTATGAATCGTGGATATAGCAGGAATTGTTGATTTTCTGGAGCGGTGATCTGATGAACAAATTCGGAGAAAAACATTTCCGAGAAACTCTATGGTCGATTATACACTATCGCGATAATCCCAGACTGGATCTTCGAGACCATATAGTCAAAGCCGGCTTTCTTTGGTGCAAAGTAGACCATAAAGACATGAGCCAGAAATCTCCATTGGCCGGTTAGCCCGCTCTTCATATACGAAACCTTCGTCACATCGAGACTATAACCCATTCTCTGAAATGCTGCCTGCCTAATACTCAGTGGAAAATCAATAGGCCCAGCCTCTTCTTCTTGTGAACCCAGCTGCAACACCTGACGCAGCATATCCGCGGAAAACACTAACGGTTGTCCAGCTATTCGAGTTCTTAGCACTGTCGGGGTGACCGAGCAGTCTACCTGAAGATGATCATAAAATTGACGAATATATGGTAGAACAAGCTGAACATTATGGGACAAAGCAAAACCAATTCTAGATTCTACTAGGAAATCCAACATTTGTCTGAATCCCTGCGCCTCAGGGATATGATGATCAGGATGAAGGACCATATTGTGCTTCGGCACAAAAGCTCGTACAGCCATATCTGCACAATAAACAAACTATGAGATTCGTTAAAAATCAATAAACTTGTTTAAATTCAAATCTGTTTTATTTTGAACTTGATTAAGTACAAAATCCAACACAATTAAATTTCTACAAGTTTAATAAAATTTAAATTAAATAATGCAAGTAAAAGACAGATTCGAATGTAACAGATTCGAATAAGTCTCCCTTTCGAGTTTGATGACATAATCGAATCTAGTGTCCTTCTCGAGTCTAATGACAGATTCGAGAAACCTCAGGAACAGATTCGAACCGCCGACCCTACTCAAACACCAAATCTCTTGATTTTAACCTTTTTGGACTTAGAAAATTACATTCATTAGTCCTACTAGTTACTAATCACAGATATGTGCATTTAATTTGACTATTTATCGGTCCAAACTTTGTAATTTTTTAAAACACGAGTTAGACCCTTAAACCTTCAAAAAATCGATGATTTTGCCTAAAATGGTGTATAAAACTACATGAATCTTGTACAATCAAGTTGATTATACCTAGATACAACATGTTGGTACACCCTGTGTGACGATAGCAGTCTAATCGATCTAACATTGTGGTTTAAGTAATATTCAACATTTTGGTTAAACGAGTGTTTTGATATATATGTTTATATATGTTTGTCTGTTATTGATTGTGTGTTCGAACTTGATGTAACATATTACAAGAAGTTCAAACATGAAGATCAAAGATTCATTCAAGCATAAGTAAAAACATAAGTTTCAACACTTAGGTTTTTGAGCAAATGAGTTAGATTCGAATCAGTTAAGGATTGGCATTCGAATCTGTGATAGATTCGAATGTAGCCTTAGATTCGAATGAAGGCTAGATTCGAGAGTGTCTTTGTGGACAGACTCGAATGGGCCTTGGGCCAGATTCGAGTTTGGCCCACATCAGACTCGAATCAGGGTCTATAATTAGGGATAGACTCGAGTCATTAGTAGACTTTCAGCAGAATTCGTGAGGAATTAAGCTTAAGGCGATCTCGAGTTTATCATCAGCTTTAGGTCCGTTTCGGAGAGAATTAGGTCGTAGGATCGTTCGTCAGTCGTTCGTTCATCGTCTAATAGTCTCCGTGTTTCGTAGTTGAGAGTTGTCCGTCTAACCGTTAACGAGGATTCCGCACTCGTTCACGGATCCGCGTCTAGATAGATCTAGTAGTGGTAGACCTTACAAGTGGTATCAGAGCCTACGGAGTGTTTTTGGTGTTCTTCGTGTTCATCAAATACATTCTAGGTTTCTTGACGCTAGTTGGACGGTTTTTCTCTCAAAATCGAGTTTTTGAGCTTAGCAAATTAATATTTAGCAAATACTTTGTAGTTTTTCTCGTTTTTGATCGAAACCATTATTTTTCGTTAGAAAAATACTGGTTTAATCTGAAAATCGTTAAAAAATCAAAGTATTCACTGATTTTCGAGTTTGCGGCGCTCGAATCTAATAGGGGCAATTAGGGTTTCACTTTAGTCTCGAGTCTAATCTAAATCTGCTCCATTTCGAGTCTGTTTCAGTAGGTTTCGAATCTGTGTCGAGTTTGTGCTTCATTCGAACAGAGTCTCGAGTCTGTCTAGTTTTGAGTCTAGTTCGAGTCTAGTATAGTTTTGATAGGTGCTTTGAATCTGCTGATTCCCTTGAGTTTGCTGACCTTCGAATCTAAGGTCCTTCGAATCTGAGAACTTTCGAATCTGACATATTTCGAGTTTAATTGAATTAAAACACTTAATCGAATTTAATCCCAAAAGATTTAACTTTAATTAGTTTCGAATCTACCTAGATTCGAAAGAATTATTCTAAATCAGTTTCGAATTAAATTAATTAAGTTCAACTTCAATTACTTTCGAAACGATGTCAAATCTTCAGAAATTTTTAGAAATGGACCACGAGGTCGGGAAGGCGAACGCACCGCCTAAGCTGATGAAGGTCGAGGATTATTATTGGTGGAAAGACCGTTTTACTGACTTCGTACGTTTCAATGATATGCGCATGTGGGTGTGCATCGATGAAGGGTATATTCCACCGGTGTCTGAAGTTGAAGGCCGTCAAAAGGTCTTGTCATACCAAATGATGAAGGAGGATGACAAGAAACTATTTGAAGCCGAAAACAAAGCTTTCTCTCTAATCCGAATGGCGTTACAGCAGGATATTCTACACACATTTAGAAACTATGCTTTCGGATTCAGAGCTTCCTACCATGTTTTGGGGGGAGGAAGTGAATACCGCGTGCCATATTTTAAACCGAGTCCTTACAGTCAAATCTTTGAACAAAACATGTTATGAAATTTTGAATAAACGGCCACCTAATTTAACTGGATTCGAACCGTTTGGGGTACCATGCACTTTATTGCGTACAAAACATCAACCGAAGTTTGGTGAAAAGGCTGACGAAGGATACTTCCTAGGTTATGTGCCGAACTCACCAAACAAACGGGTTTTTAACAAAACAAATGGTACTGTGGAGATTGTGTATAATATTGAAGTCACAAGTTATACACATGAACCCCAAACTGGTCCGGAATGGATATTTGACTATGATAACTTATTTGAGTCATTTAACATTCCATTGGATGATACTGCAGGTACAATCGAAAAAGACATGGTGACGTTGCATTTGAACGACGATGGCCAAATCTTTCCGAGGACCACGTTTGAATCTACATCCGAGCCTACTGCGACTGTAGATAGATCTCCAGAAGTTGCTGATCAAGAAGCACCTACCACTGAGAATCAGACTCAAGCATCAAGTTCCAACTCTGAGGAAAACGTCCATGAGGAGGAAAATGTAGAAGCTGAGCCTGTTCCCCCATTAGGTGAAATAGGATCTAACTTAGGAGAAAATCTAAGGGTTGATGAAATAGAGACCTCTAGGATTAACAAGAACCATCCAATAGAAAGCATCATAGGAAATCCTAATGAGGGTGTGAGGACTCGGAGTAGTGTAAATAACAACACTGTGTTGTTGTCGATGATAAACGACTCCGAGGCATATCACACATGTCTATATTCATGTTTCATATCGCAAGTAGAGCCTAAAAATGTGCAAATGGCACTTAAGGATAACTCTTGGGTTGTCACGATGCAGGAAGAACTTTCGCAATTTAGGAAACTAGAAGTGTGGGAGTTAGTTCCGTTACCTCGAGGGGAGATTGCGATAGGAACCAAATGGGTTTTTAAGTGCAAAAGAGACGATCGGGGTATAGTCACGCGGAACAAGGCAAGGTTAGTTGTAAAGGGTTTCAACCAAGAGGAGGGAATCGATTACAACGAGGTTTTTGCACCAGTAGCAAGGCTGGAAGCCATTAGGTTGTTTCTAGCGTTTGCCTCCTTCAAAGGCTTTAAAGTATATCAGTTAGATGTTAAGAGTGCTTTCCTGTATGGGAAAGTGAAGGAGTTGGTGTATGTAGAACAACCACCCGGATTTACAGATCCAAAATATCCTGATAGAGTATATCGCTCAGATAAGGCTCTTTATGGATTACATCAGGCACCTAGGGCGTGGTATGAGACTCTATCCAACCATCTTTTAGAAAACGGTTTTGAAAGGGGTAGGATAGATAGTACCTTGTTTGTTAAGAGGAAGGGCGATCACTTTATCTTGGTACAAGTGTACGTTGATGATATCATCTTTGGATCATCAGACGAACAGATGTGCAAAGATTTCGAGAAGGTGATGATGTCTAAGTTCGAGATGAGTGCTATGGGAGAGTTGAATTTCTTTTTAGGGTTACAAGTTGACCAAAAGAAGGAAGGGATGTTTATCCATCAGACTAAGTATGTCTATGACATATTAGAAAGGTTTGGGATGGAAGGAACTAAGTTGACTGCCCACTTCAGCACGCCGATTCAAGTGAATCACAATCTCGGGCCGGGTACTGAAAGTGATACCGATGTGGATCCGACTTTATATCGGGCCATGATTGGGTCACTTATGTATTTAACCTGCTTCAAGACCTGATATTATGTTGCTGTGTGTATTTGTTGCTAGGTTTCAAAGCGAATCCGAAGAGATGCATATGAAAGCTGTGAAGCGGATTCTACGATACCTCAAGTCGAAACCGAAGCTGGGACTTTGGTATCACGCGGAGGGAGATCTAGAGTTGGAGGCGTTCACAGATTCTGACTACGGGGGATGCAGCTTGACGCGCAAATCAACGACTGTAGGTTGTCAGTTCCTAGGAGGGAGATTGGTGTCCTGGCAATGCAAGAAACAAACATCGGTAGCCGTGTCAACGTGCGAGGCCGAGTATGTTGCTGCTGGTAGTTGCTGCTCACAGGTTCTGTGGATACAACAACAATTGCGGGATTACGGTTTGGCTTACACTCAAACTCCTATTAGGATAGATAACCAGTCTACTATTGCTATAACTAATAATCCAGTCAAACATAGCAAAACAAAGCACATAGACATAAGGCATCATTGTATTCGTGATTGTGCTGAAAAGAACTTAATCAAACTGGTAAAAGTGGCAACAGAAGATAATAATGCAGATTTATTTACCAAAGCATTTGATAAGTCACGGTTTGAGTATTTAATTCAACTGAATGGAATGCGCAACCTAGAGTAATTTGGCCTTAGTAGTAGTAAGTTTATTTTCTTTTAGAGTCATAGTATTTCTTTCTTAACAGTAGTCTGCTAATTTAGGTAAGTTTCTATTTTTAGTAAGTCTCTATTTTTAGTAAGTTAGTAGGATAACTTATTTTACTGCTTTTTCTTATGAAAAACAAAAGAAAAAAGAGAGAAAACTACGAAGATACAAAAAAAGAGAATATCAGGAAAAAAAAAGGAGTTAAGTCTTAGATACATAGGTTCAAAGTGACGAAAATTAGCACAGTCGTTACAAACTCTAAGTGTTTAGGCTTTCACACATAATGCAACTAAATTCTAAGTGTTATACTTTATTTAGTTTGATGTGTTGGTAGGCATAATACATATAGGAAATCTCAAGGCTAATAAAATATTCTAGAAAAAGTCAAGCGTGTCAGTAACTTAGATGTATGACCAATCGGTCTTAATTTTTATGTACAAGACATACAAACATTGAGTCTAAATGAGGTATGCAAACTTTCTGGGGATGTATGGCAACATCAAATACATCTTAAAATGGAAAGAATAGAAAAATCATACAATATTGAGAGTCGAAAACATGCAACTCTGTTGTACGTAAGTACAGACCTATTGTCTCTGTTTAGATTCGGGTTAGCAGATATGTCGCTTTGTTGTACGTCAGTACAGACCTGTCACCGCTGTCTACTAACTTTAAAAATAAACCTTAAGTCGAACTAAGACACTTTGTTGTATGAAAATACAGACCTGTGTCTGATGTTTGTCTTTTAAAGAAAGTTTGCAAATACCAACAAGTTAGAATCTTTGTCTGTGTGCCTTGATCATAAAAGTATGTCTATGTCTGAGTCACGTTCGATAATTTCCTGATAAATAAAAATGCCAAGGGATATTCCGAAATGTAGAATGTTTAACGGGGTAAAATACCAACAATCGGCTAAATAGGTGTGTCACGACAAATAATCAAAGGAATAAAAATTCCTAAGTGTGAAAGTTTAAGTACTGAAAGTAAGTATCTGACATCGCTATCTGATAGAACCTTTCTTAGACTATACTCATCAAAAATATTCTGTTTAGTATTTAGCTTAGCCTGTAAATTTTTTAAGTATAGCTTAAGTCTAGATTAAATTTTTTGTCAAAATTTTATTTCTACTTTATTTTATTTTATTTTATTTTACCTTAGTTTATTTTATTTTATTTTATTTTATTTTAGTTTAATTTTTACTTAGGTAAAAGGTCAAAAATTACTGAGGGTGCATTCAAAGTTGGATAAAATAAACATTACGTGAAATATCTGGTGCTTAGGGTAAAAGAGTTGGCATATTTTATCTGGTTACACGATACCGTAGGAAAAGGTTGGAAAAGTTGAAGTTATTTCAAAATTTTCGAAAATTTTTCTAAGTGTTTGGTGGTTTCGAATCTACGACAGACTCGAAGAGGTAAGACTTCGAATCTGTCAGTAGATTCGACTAGGGCCTTAGACTCGAAGGTTGTTAGTATATATAGGTCAACAGTGAAGTCATTTTATACTTACTGTTCTCGAATCTATACTCTCGAATCTATACCGGCGATTTCGAATCTGTTCTCGAGTCTATCGCTTTTCTCCTAAACGACATTTCATTGAGTTTGAAGCTAGTGAGTTCGATTCTACTCTTGCATCTAGGTATAATCAACGTGATTGAACAAGATTCATGTAGATTTATACACAATTGTAGGCTAAATCATCGACTTTTGAAGGTTTAAGAGTCAAAATAGGTTTTTTACAAAATTACCAAGTTTAGGCCGATAAACAATCAAATTAAAGACATATATCTGTGATTAGTAACTAGTAGGACTAATGAATGTAATTTTCTAAGTCCATAAAGGTTAAAATCAAGAGATTTGGTCTTTGAATGAAGTCGGCTATTCGAATCTGTTCATGGGGTTTTTCTCGAATCTGTCATTAGACTCGAGAAGACCAGGGACTTCGAATCTGTCATTAGACTCGAACAGAGACTTATTCGAATCTGTTACATTCAAAACTGTTTCCTTCGAATCTGTACTTTATTTACTTTAGTTAATTTAAATTTTATTAAACTTGTAGAAATTTAATTATGTTAGATTTTGTACTTAAACAAGTTCAAAATAAAACAGATTTAAATTTAAACAAGTTTATTAATTTTTAATGGATCTAATGGTTTTGTTTATTGTGCAGAAATGGCTATTCGAGCGTTCGTTCCTAAGCACAATATGGTGCTTCATCCAGATCTAAATCTCCCTGAGGCGCAGGGATTTCGTCAAGTGCTTGATTTTCTCGTTGAATCAAGGATCGGATATGCACTGTGGCATAATGTGCAGATTGTGTTACCCTACATCCGTCAATTCTACGATCATTTGCAGGTAGACTGCTCGGTCACTCCGACAGTTCTACGCACTCGTATTGAAGGACAGCCATTGGTCTTCTCGGCTGATATGCTTCGTCAAGTGCTGCAGTTGGGCACTCCAGAAGAAGAAGCTGGTCCAATAGAATTTCCTTTGAGTATAAGGCAAGCGGCCTTTCAAAGAATGGGGTACAGCCTCAATGTGACGAAAGTGTCATACATAAAAAGTGGATTGATAGGACAATGGAGGTTTCTGGCGCATGTGTTTATGGTGTGATTTGCTGCGAAAAAGGCAGGGTTCGACTATATAGTGGCGAAGATTCAGTTGGGGATTGTCGCAATGGTATATAATCGGCCTTACAGTTTTTCGGAGATGTTCTTTTCAGAATTTGTTCATCAGATATCCGCTCCCGAGAATCAACAGTTTTTGCTTTATCCAAGATTCATTATGATGTTGATAAGGCATTTCTTGCCGAGCTTGCCGCTGTCAGATGACTTTCAGAGTGTTGCCATCATGGACAAAAGGATTTTCGCTGATTGTTCCTCACACCGAGGAAGATTGGTTGTTCCTGTTGCGCGTCCACTATTCGGAGCAATTTTGGATAGAGGTTTTCAAGCCCCGGAAGATGCCAACTGGGCAGGGGTAGTTGAGTTTCAACCGCAACAACAACCACAACAACGTCAACAACAACAGCAGCCGCGAGCTCAAAGACGCCGTCAAAGACAGGAAGCATCAGCGAGTCAAATTCAGGCATCAAGGCCTTCCACAAGCCAACAACCGGAAGCTCAAGAAGCTGGGCCATCAAATGTTCAAGACGCTGGGCCCTCAAATGTTCCGAGCGAAGCTGAACAGCTATGTCAGACGCTTAATGAAATTTGGGGGGCAGGGCCTCATGCAAACGAAGATTTGGCCGCAGCATTAGTTGGTGAATTGCTAAGTCCACCTGAAGGAGAAGTAGACGTATTAAGAGATGTGGAAGAGTATGAGCCAGAACAGGCTGATAAAGGTTTGACATCATCTGAGTCAGAGTCGGAAGATATGGAGGAGCTGGAAGTTGAAGCTCATGAATCAGTGGCTACAGATCCCAATATTCAAATCGGAACCTATGGATCTAGGTTGATAGTGAATGAAGCAGGAGTGAGGAGAAGAGACGAAAGGGAATCTGACGATTCAGATTTCGAAGAGGAGGAAGTTGCTCCCTTGGTGACTAGGCAAAGGGCCAAGCGTCACAGGTTCATGCAAGGGTCAACATCAGCATCTGAAGCCCAACAGTCTCAAACTCAAACTCCAGAACCACAAGCCACCGCTCCACCATCACCACCACCTCAACATGAGCCATATATTCCACCACCATTCATCCCTTCTCCAGTTCAGTCCATTCCATCTACCTCAACCGCCTATGCTGACAATCAGCGGTTTATGCAGCTCAAAGCTCAAGTGGACTTCCAACACGTCCAAATCCTGAGCCTAACACAGGCAATGGGTGAAATTCAGGCACATAATGCAAATCTAGATAAAGAAAATGCTGAATTGAAGAAGACTGTGGAAAAAATCCAAGACGAGAATGTTGAGCTAAAGACGTTTGTCTGCGATCAGGCAGCCGAGTTAAGATCGATGCGCTCCCTCATTGAGCAGTTAATGAAAAATCTTCAGGCTCAGGGGGAGACATCCTGCCGGGATCAACAAAACGAGAAGTCAAGAGATGATGATGATACGGACAATCAAGGCAATGATCCCAGCCCAAAAAGACAGAATGAGCCAGTAGATTTTTCTGCTGCTCAGACTGCTCAATCTGAGGGGGAGCCTAGTCTAGGAGGAGAAGTAGAAGGAGCAGGAGGAGAAGCAGGTTCTTCAAGGACTTTAGATAGCGACATGATAGATGCGCTGAAAGATATTGAAGAAGAGCTAATGGAATTTGATTTTGAAGATGATGTCGAAGAGTTGGAAGAAGGTGAATTCATTCCAGAGGATGTCGTTGACTGGAAATCGGATGATGAAGTGTTAGATGATGAAGACGATCATGCTAATGAAGTGATAATCAATTCACAACCTGTCACTGAACTGTATGAGGGCCAAAATCATAATGTGATTGATATTGATTACATCAAGGTAGCCTCAGTTGAGGACAAAGAACTTGAAGAGGCAGAAAAAGAGCCATCTAGAGCTGATTTGATAAATCTTTGGTTCAAGAAGGAAGAAAAGAAAGATCAGCTGAAGATGAAGAAGAAGATGAGAAATCCAAGTGCTGGAAATTTTTCTGGAGGGATTATAAGCTGGTTCTTTGACAAAGAACTGCAGCTATTTATCTTGAAAAGAAGAGATGGCCTCCAATACTTGAGGCGAACACTGAGAGCGTTCAACTCACTGCCCAAGATTGAGGTTAAGGAACTAGCATGGAAGGAACTGATTAATATAGGCGAAGACCCGTACGCTGAAGTCATGGCGAAGATAATAAGAAAAGAGGGGCGTTCAGGAAAGTTTGAAAGGCTTAAGCCGAGATCAGGAAAAAGGGTCGAAGATGGATCAAGGATAGATCCTCATACTGGAAGACCTTGGGCCAGAATGATTTATAAGCCAGTCAAATGTCTGAAAAAGGTGCCAATGAAATCGATGCCACAGAATATTTTGAGCAACATGAAATGGTGGTACCTCGAGATTGACACTGTTGAAGCCATCATGGAGGATCAAGACGAGAAGGTCATTTTGAAGGTATATGATCCACTACATTTGATAAACCAATCAAAGGACGACCTGAAGAAGCTACATGATCAGCCTATCTTCTTTACTGAACCATGGAGATCTGAAGCCAGGAAGTTCCAGAAGGTAGTTAAAGTTTGTATAGATGCTGGATTATATGCAGGCAGTAGTATATATAGTTCTAGTACTTAAATTTGATGTAAATAATTAGAAGCTATCGTCAAGGGGGAGTCTGTTGGTACACCCTATGTGACGATAGCAGTCTAATCGATCTAACATTGTGGTTTAAGTAATATTCAACATTTTGGTTAAACGAGTGTTTTGATATATATGTTTATATATGTTTGTCTGTTATTGATTGTGTGTTTGAACTTGATGTAACATATTACAAGAAGTTCAAACATGAAGATCAAAGATTCATTCAAGCATATGTAAAAACATAAGTTTCAACACTTAGGTTTTTGAGCAAATGAGTTAGATTCGAATCAGTTAAGGATTGGCATTCGAATCTGTGATAGATTCGAATGTAGCCTTAGATTCGAATGAAGGCTAGGTTCGAGAGTGTCTTTGTGGACAGACTCGAATGGGCCTTGGGCCAGATTCGAGTTTGGCCCACATCAGACTCGAATCAGGGTCTATAATTAGGGATACACTCGAGTCATTAGTAAACTTTCAGCAGAATTCGTGAGGAATTAAGCTTAAGGCGATCTCGAGTTTATCATCAGCTTTAGGTCCGTTTCGGAGAGAATTAGGTCGTAGGATCGTTCGTCAGTCGTTCGTTCAGCGTCTAATAGTCTCCGTGTTTCGTAGTTGAGAGTTGTCCGTCTAACCATTAACGAGGATTCCGCACTCGTTCACGGATCCGCGTCTAGATAGATCTAGTAGTGGTAGACCTTACACAACAGTAGAATCGAACTCCTTAGCAATAATCTCGACAACAGTAAGGAGTTAATGACTTCACTGTTAACCTATATATACCACCTACCTTCGAATCTATGGCCAGACTCGAATCTACTGACAGATTCGAAACCACACCATATCGAGTCTGTACTAAACTCGAATAACACCAAATACTTAGAAAAATTTCGAAAATTTTGAACTAAACTTCAACTTTTTCAACCTTTTCAATGGTATTCTGTAACAAGATAAACTATGGCAACTCTTTTACCCTAAGCACATGATTTTCACGCAGTGTTTATTTTATCCAACTATTGCACCCTCAGTAATTTTTTTACCTTTTACCTAAATAAAAACTAAAATAAAATAAAATAAACTAAGGTAAAATAAAATAAAATTTTGACCAAACATTTAACTTAGACTTAAGCTATACCTATTAAAATCGACAATCTAAGCTAAATACTAAACAAAATATTTTTGATGAGTATAGTCTACGAAAGGTTCAATCAGATAGCGATGTCAGAGACTCACTTTCAGTACTTAAACTTTCACACTTAGGAATTTTTGATTCCTTTGATTGTTTGTCGTGAAATACCCATTTAGCCGATTGTTGGTATATTACCCCTTTAAACATTCTACATTTTGGAATATCTTACGTGACTCAGACATAGACATACTTTTATGATCAAGGCACACAGACAAAGATTCTAACTTGTTGGTATTTGCAAACTTTCTTTAAAAGACAAACATCGGACACAGGTCTGTATTTTCATACAACAAAGTGTCCTAGTTTGACTTAAGGTTTATTTTTAAAGCTAGCAAGACAGCGGTGACGGGTCTGTACCGACGTACAACAAAGCGACATATCTTGCTAACCGAATCTAAACAGAGGCAACAGGTCTGTACTTACGTACAACAAAGTTACATGTTTTCGACTCTCAATTTTGTATGACATTTCTATTCTTTCCATGTTAAGATGTATATGATGTTGCCATACATCCCCAGAAAGTTTGCATACCTCATTTAGACTCAAAGTTTGTATGTCTTGTACATAAAAATTAAGACCGATTGGTCATACATCTAAGTTAGTGACACGTTTGACTTTTTCTTGAGTATTTTATTTGCCTTGAGACTCCCTATATGTATTATGCCTACCAACACATCAAACTAAACTAAAGTATAACACTTAAAATTTAGTTGCATTATGTGTGAAAGCCTAAACACTTAGAGTTTGTAACGACTGTGCTAATTTTCGTCACTTTGAACCTATGTATCTAAGACTTAACTCTTTTTTTCTGATATCCTCTTTTTTTGTATTTTTATGATTTTCTCTCTTTTTTCTATTTTTTTCATAAAGAAATAGCAAGAAAATAAGATAACCTACTAACTTACTAAAAATAGAAACTTACTAAAAATAGAAACTTTCTAAAAATAGAAACTTACTAAAAAAAGAAAGAAATACTACTACTATAAAAGGAAACAAACTACTACTAAGGCCAAATTACTCTGGGTTGCGCATTCCATTTAGTTGAATTAAATATTCAAACCGTGACTTATCAAATGCTTTGGTAAATAAATCAGCATTATTATCTTCTGTTGCCACTTTTACCAATTTGATTAAGTTCTTTTCAACACAATCACGAATAAAATGATGCCTAATGTCTATGTGCTTTGTTTTGTTGTGTTTAACTGGATTATTAGTTATAGCAATTATAGATTGATTGTCTATCCTAATGGGAGTTTGAGTATAAGCCAAACCGTAATCCCGCAATTGTTGTTGTATCCACAGAACCTGTGAGCAGCAACTACCAGCAGCAACATACTCAGCTTCGCACGTTGACACGACTACCGATGTTTGTTTCTTGCATTTCCAGGATACCAATCTCCCTCCTAGGAACTGACAACCTCCAGTTGTTGATTTGCGCGTCAAGCTGCATCCTCCGTAGTCAGAATCCGTGAACGCCTCCAACTCTAGATCTCCCTCCGCGTGATACCAAAGTCCCAGCTTCGGTTTCGACTTGAGGTATCGTAGAATCCGCTTCACAGCTTTCATGTGCATCTCCTTCGGATTAGCTTGAAACCTAGCACAAATACACACAGCAAACATGATGTCAGGTCTTGAAGTAGATAAATACATAAGTGATCCAATCATGGCCCGATATAAAGTCGGATCCACATCGGTATCACTTTTAGTACCCGGTCCGAGATTGTGATTCACTTGAATCGGCGTGCTGAAGTGGGCAGTCAATTTTGTTCCCTCCAGCCCGAAACGTTCCAATATGTCATAGACATATTTCGTCTTATGGATAAACATCCCTTCCTTCTTCTGGTCAACTTGTAACCCCAAAAAGAAATTTAACTCTCCCATAGCACTCATCTCGAATTTCGAATTCATCACCTTCTCGAAATCTTTGCACATCTGTTCGTCTGATGATCTAAAAATGATATCATCGACGTACACTTGTACCAAGATAAAATGTTCGTCGAAATCTTTGCAAATCTGTTCAAACCCGTTCTCTAATAAATGGTTGGATAGAGTCTCATACCATGCCCTAGGTGCCTGATGCAATCCATATAGAGCCTTATCTAAGCGATATACTCTATCAGGATATTTTGGATCTGTAAATCCGGGCGGTTGTTCTACATACACCAACTCCTTCACTTTCCCATATAGGAAAGCACTCTTAACATCTAATTGATATACCTTAAAGCCCTTGAAGGAGGCAAAAGCTAAAAACAACCTGATGGTTTCCAGCCTTGCTACTGGTGCAAATACCTCGTTGTAATCGATTCCCTCCTCTTGGTTGAAACCCTTTACAACTAGCCTAGCCTTGTTGCGCGTGACTATACCCCGATCGTCTCTCTTGGACTTAGCAACTTCTGGAGATCCATCTACTGTCGCAGTAGGCTCGGATGTGGACTCAAACGTAGTCCTCGGAAAGGTATGGCCATCGTCATTCAGATGCAACGTTGCCATGTCCTTTTCGATTGTACCTGCATTATCATCCAAAGGAATGTTAAATGACTCAAATAATTTATCATAGTCAAATATCCAGTCCGGACCAGTTTGGGATTCATGTGTATAACTTGTGACTTCAATGTTATGCACAATCTCCACTATACCATTTGTTTTGTTAAAAACCCGTTTGTTTGGTGAGTTCGGCACATAACCTGGGAAGTATCCTTCGTCAGCCTTTTCACCAAACTTCGGTTGATGTTTTGTACGTAAAAGAGTGCATGGTACCCCAAACGGTTCGAATCCAGTTAAATTAGGTGGCCGTTTATTCAAAATTTCATAACATGTTTTGTTCAAAGATTTGACTGTAAGGACTCGGTTTAAAATATGGCACGCGGTATTCACTGCCTCCCCCCAAAACATGGTAGGAAGCTTTGAATCCGAAAGCATAGTCCTTGCAGCCTCAATCAATGTCCTATTTTTACGTTCGGCCACCCCATTTTGTTGAGGTTCATATGGTGCACTGAATTGATGCACTATGCCCTTTGATAGGCAATATACACCAATTACAGTGTTTTTGAATTCAATCCCACTATCACTACGTATTCTTTTAACCCTTGTTCCGTAGGAATTCTCCACTTGGTCTAAGAACCCGATGAGCTTGGAAGCCGTCTCGTCCTTTGTACCTAAAAAGAAAACCCAAGAAAACCGTGAGTAATCGTCAGTGATAACCAAACAAAACCAACTACCTCCTATACTCCTTTTGTTGATTGGTCCGAAAAGGTCCATATGCAACAAATCGAATGTTGAGGTTATGGAATTCTGAGTCTTGGACTTGTGTGTCTTCTTAAGTTGTTTGTCCTTCTTGCACGGTAGACACTTGTCCTCGAACTGAAAGCTCTTCATAGGCACACCTTGCACCAGTCCATTCTTCGTTATGTAGTTCATCTTCCTTAGGTGCAAGTGAGCCATGCGTCTGTGCCACAATACCGATTCCGTCTCCGAAGCTTTGGATAGTAAACAAATTGGCCCCATTGAAGTCTCTGGCTTGTTCATATCAAGCATGTACAAGTCGTTCTTCCTTGGCGCCCGCATCAATACCCATTCTTCAGGAATTTTGAATCCCGGCTTTAGCACTAAGGCCTCAGTGTCCGTGAACAACACTGAGTTCTTCTTGTCACAGATTTGAGATACACTAATGAGATTGTGAACCAGTTTATCAACGTGATAAACTTGGTCCAAGCTGATCGTCCCATTAGTGACCACTCCGGTACCCGTGATGTTTCCTCCTTTGTTACCGGCGAATGATACAAACCCCCGATTCCCACCCTTGAAGTCTGTAAGAAGACTTCGTTCCCCTGTCATGTGCCTGGAGCATCCACTGTCGATGAACCACTTGTTGTTTGGACCTGTGGTAATCTCCTGCACATGAAAGAAAATAGGTTAGTTATCACGGGGAACCCAAGCCATGACTGACTTGGTTATACCATTCTCGTCCACATATTTAAACTCTTTCAAATACCCATCTCGCCTTTCAGGTGACTTGGGTCGTTGAACAGGAGTTTGTTGTGGTGCCGAGTGATTTAAATTCACTCTTTGCCTTTGAGTAGGCATTTGTTGCGGAGCTCTAGAATAATTCCTATTATATTGCATTTCGGACTGTGATCCCTGAGCTCTTACCGGTGCGTACTGTCTAACTGGAGTATGAGACCTAACTGGAGTGTATGACCTGCTAGGTGTTGTGCTCCTATAGACTTGTTGAGGTGCTGACCTAGGTTGATTAATGACACGATTCGGTGAATTTGTCCTAACCCCTTCCTTTGGTCCAACCTTTACCAGTGTTTGTTTCACAACTGGTTTTGGTGCGGCCTGCACAGGTTTCTCGGTACTTTGAGAACTACTGGTGCTCGCCACACTGGTTGAGGGCTTAACAGGTGTTGGGTTCACTGTTTTAGGTGTAACATCGGCTTTCCTAAGTGGACAGTGAGAAGCAACATGCCCCTTTTCATGACATCTGAAGCAAGACATCTTATTTATGGACTTTTTGTGTGTTCCCTTAGACTTAGGTGTCTCACTAGTGTCTTGGTCCTTATGTACATCTATGGCGACTGGCTCATCGTCCTGATCAGCCCAAACAATTTTATGTTTTCCTGCAGGTGTTTCACTGGAGGAAGTCACAAATTTGACTTACTTAACCTTGACGGTTGTGTCAGCCACCTTAGGTGTATTTTCTACTATAGGCTCAGATAAAGGTTCAGGTGTGTCCTCTAAGTCTACTGATTTATCAGTTTTCTCCTGAGGCTGAGGCACATAGTTTGAATTAAAAGGTGGAGGAATTTCATGAAATGCTAGACCTACGGGCTTTTTAGATTGTCTCTGGGCATCTAAAACTTTCCCTAGGTTTAGGCTTGAATTCCTAAACTTTTCTAGCTTACTGTTTGCCTCTGCTACCTTTACCTTTGTTTCGGCTAGCTCAATGTCTTTGTCTTTAAGGTTTTTGGTCAAGGCCTCTACATGCTCATACATAATCTCTATTCTAACACACTGCTCACTCAGTTTGTCTTTCAGAACTATTACGTCTTGAGCATCAGCCTTAAGTTTTTCTTTAAGATGTTGCTTGATATCGTTTAGGCTAGCGTTTTCAATTTTTAAATTCTCATTTTGAGCAGTTATGGTTTTATGTGATTCTAAGACTAGATTTAACCTATCGTTAGAATTAACACACAACGCACATATTTCACGAAAAAGAGAGTAAGTCAGACTAACCTTTGAGTTATCAGATTCCACGTTGGCCATCTGAGCAGCAAACTCCAGAACTGTCTGATCATTCGTCTTTTCAACCCACATCGGACTATTTTCCCTTGTGGTCTGCTCTTCTCCTTCGCACTCAGTCTCCGTAACTTCAGCCATAAAAGCCCGAGCATTTGACTCTGGATGTGAGCTCCAGTCATAAGTACCATCTAGCTGTCTGTCTGAAGTGACATTGGAGGAGAGGGAGGATCTGGAAAAGAAGCAGGTTCCTCAAGGGTTTTGGACAGTGACATTATAGATGCACTGAAAGACATAGAGGAAGAGCTTATGGACTTTGATGATGAAGAAGAAGAATTGGAGGAAGGTGAGTTTATTCCAGAGGAGGTCGTCGACTGGAAATCAGACGATGAAGTGTTGGATGATGAAGACGATCAAGTCAATGAGGTTATTGTCAATTCACAACCTATCACGGAGCTATATGAAGGACAAAATCATAATGTGATTGACATTGACTATATCAAGGTAGCCTCAGTCGAGGACAAAGAAATTGAAGAGGCCGAGAAGGAGCCATCTAGAACTGACTTGATAAATCTTTGGTTCAAGAAAGAGGAAAAGAAAGAGCGTTTGAAGATGAAGAAGAAAATGAGAGTTCCAGGTGCTGGAAACTTCTCAGGAGGCATTATAAGCTGGTTCTTTGACAAAGAACTGCAGCTATTTATCTTGAAAAGAAGAGATGGACTACAATACTTGAGGCGAACACTAAAAGCATTTAACTCATTGCCCAAGATTGAAGTAAAGGAGCTTGCTTGGAAAGAATTAATTAATATAGGTAATGACTAGTACGCTGAGGTTGTGGCAAGAATCATAAGGAAAGAAGGAAGATCTGGGAAGTTTGAGCGACTCAAGCCAAGGACCGGAAAGAGGGTCGAGGATCAGTCGAGAATAGATCCTCATACAGGTAGGCCATGGGCCAGGATGGAATACAAACCTGTGAGGTGTCTAAAGAAAGTCCCAATGAAACCAATGCCACAGAACGTTTTGAGCAACATGAAGTGGTGGTACCTAGAGATTGACACTGCTGAAGCCATCATGGAGGATCAAGACGAGCAGGTCATTTTGAAGGTATATGATCCACTGCATTTGATAAACCTATCAAAGGACGACCTGAAGAAGCTTCATGATCAGCCTATCTTCTTTACTGAACCATGGAGATCTGAAGCCAGGAAGTTCCAAAAGGTAGTTAAAGTTTGTATAGATGCTGGATTATATGCTGGTAGTAGTATATATAGCTCTAGTACTTAGATTTGATGTAATGTAAATAATTAGAAGCTATCGTCAAGGGGGAGTCTGTTGGTACACCCTGTGTGACGATAGCAGTCTAATCGATCTGCATTATGGTTTAAGTAATATTCTGAGTATTAACAAGTGTTTTGATATATATGTTTATATATGGTTGATATTTATTAGTGTTTGTATGTTTGAACTTGATGTAACGTATTACAAAAAGTTCAAACATAAAGTACAAAGATAAATTCAATCATATGTAATATCGTAAGGTTCAACACTTAGTTGTTTATATAAATTCAATCCAGCTGTTCATCCTTTAACGCCTTGAAAATCGCAAACTGTTGTTTCAACAGTTCTGTAAGCTTTCTACGAACCCTAGGATTACCCTCACACCTCTTCTCTAGAGACTCCCAAAGTTCGTTCGACGTCTTTTGAGTCCTAAATGTGTGCAGTATATCCTGAGGCAAAGCCATTCGGATTATCGAGAAAGCTTTGTTTTCGGCTTCATACAATTTCTTATCATCTGCCTTCATCATTTGGTATGATAAGACTTTCTGACGACCTTCAACTTCAGAAACTGGTGGAATATATCCTTCGTCGATACACACCCACATGCGCATATGATTAAAACGCACGAAATCGGTAAACCGATCTTTCCACCAGTAATAATCCTCGATCTTCATCAGCTTAGGCGGAGCGTTTGCCTTCCTGACCTCGTGGTCCATTTCCAGGAATTTTTGAAGATTTGACATTTTTTCGAAAGTAATTGAATTGAACTTAATTAATTTAATTCGAAACTAATTTGAATTAATTCGTTCGAATCTAGGTAGATTCGAATATAATCAGATTCCAATTTATTTGGGATTAAATTCGATTAAGTATTATAATTCAATTAAACTCGAAATTATGTCAGATTCGAAAAGTCCTTAGATTCGAAGGTCAGGCAAACTCGAAGTCACAGCAGATTCGAATCCTATTCGATACTAGACCAAACTCGAATTAAACCGAATGTAAGTAGACTCGAGACCCTATTCGAATGAAGCACAAACTCGAAATAAATTCGAAACCCTCTGTATCAGACTCGAAAGGAGCAGATTTGGTTAGACTCGAGAATAAGTGTAACCCTAATTACCCCTAATAGATTCGAGCGCCGCAAACTCGAAAAACGGCTAACACTTTGATTTTTTAACGTTTTACCGATTAAATCAATATTTTTGCAATGAAAAATATTGATTTCGATCAAAAACTAGAATGTATCTAGATGAACACGAAGAACACTAAGAACACTCCGTAGGCTCTGATACCACTTGTAAGGTCTACCACTACCAGATCTATCTAGACGCGGAACCGTCAACGAGTGCGGAATCCTCGTTAACGGGTAGACGGAAACAACTCTCACCAAGAAACACGGAGACTATCAGAAGCTGAACGAACGACACACGAACGATCCTACGAACTGATTCTCTCCGAAACGGCACTAACACTGATGATAAACTCGAGATCGCCTTTTGCTTAATCACTCTCGAATTCTGGAAAAAGTCTGATAATATTTCGAGTCTATCCCTAATTATAGAGGCTAATTCGAGTCTGTTATGGGCCAAACTCGAATCTGGCCCAAGGCCCATTCGAGTTTACCCTCACTAACACTCTCGAATCTGCCTTCATTCGAGTCTAGTCCCACATTCGAATCTATCACAGATTCGAAATCTAAACCCTTATATAATTCGAATCTAGTATTTCACATACTTAACTTAGTATTGAAACTTATGTTTTTACCTTATGATTGATTTTATCTTTGATCTTTATGTTTGAACTTCTTGTAATATGTTACATCAAGTTCAAACACACAAGCAATAATAACTATCAACCATATATAACAAACACTTGCTAGAATCACAATGTAGGATCACTTAGACTGCTATCGTCACACAGGATGTACCAACAACCGCAAATGACAGCCCAAAGGCCAAGAGTGAACATTAATCACTCAGCTCCACAATAGGTTATTAATCAAAGACCCAAGTCACTTGAAAGGAGAGATGGGTATTTGAAAGAATTCAAGTATGTGGACGAGAATGGTATTACCAAGTCAGTCATGGCTTGGGTTCCCTGTGATAACTAACTTGTTTTCTTTCATGTGCAGGAGTTAACTACAGGTCTTAACAACAAATGGTTCGTTGATAGTGGTTGCTCCCGTCACATGACTGGGGAAAGAAGTCTACTGACGGACTTCAAGAGTGGGAACAAGGGATTTGTATCATTTGCTGGAAATAAAGGAGGAAACATCACTAGAACAGGAGTAGTCGCTAATGGGACGATCACTCTTGATCAAGTCTATCATGTAGATAAACTTGATCACAATCTCATTAGTGTCTCTCAGATCTGTGATAAGCAAAATTCAGTCATCTTTACTGAAAAAGAAGTGTTAGTGTTAAAGCCGGGATTCAAGATACCTGAAGAGTGGATTATGATGAGAGCCCCAAGGGTGAATGATCTGTTCATGTTGGACATGAATGTAGCAGATTCATCGATGGGAACTATCGGTCTATTACCAAAAGCTTCAGAGTCCGAATCTCTGCTATGGGATAAACGTATGGCACACTTCCACTTGGGAAAGATGAAATTCATCACGAAAAATGGCCTTGTGCTAGGTGTTCCATTGAAGAGTTTTTAGTTTAAAGACAAGAGTGTACCGTGCAAGAAGGGAAAACAATATAAGAAGTCATACAAGTCAATGACTCAAAACTCAATCGCTTCCACCTTAGATTTGCTGCATATGGATCTCTTCGGTCCAATCAACAAAAGGAGTATAGGTGGTAGTTGGTACTTGTCAGGATCTAAAACTAATTAACCAAGACTAACTGATTTGAATTTATCAGAGTATAAATCAATAATCTTGCTTTGAATCAAAGTTTAATTAAGAAGTTTGCAGAATAACACTTAATTATTTTAACAAAAGCTTTCAGAACCAATAGCAGATAAACACAAGAAATAATCAAAACTGCTTGTATTGCTGATTTAAATGATTACAATCACCTCTAATCTGTTTGATTAGACGAAGAACACAAACTGTTCTTAGGGTTTTACAACCTTAGAGGCTTATGAAAACTTAAACAAAATCAGCACTTTCTGTTTATGAAACTGTTGAGCAGCTTGAATCACTTGACAGCTTGAACAGAGCAGCTTGAGTTGATTTACTCTGGCAGCTTGAACTTTTACACTGGCAGCTCGAGTTTCTTTAACTAACAGCATGAACTTTGTATTTACATGTAAACTCTACTAACAGTTTGAGAAGTCTAACTAACAGCTTGAACTTACTTAGACTATTTCCCAACAATCTCCCCCTAACTTAAATTCTTTACACAAGACTTTAAGTTCTATACAAAATGGAAATGAATAAGTAAACTGTTATATACAAACCAAGGCTTTCAAAAACTTATAACTGTGCAAGTTTCTGATTTACAGCCTTCAAAAAATCTTTCTTCATCTTATCTCTATCACAAGACATCCTAACAGATTTCATCTGGAGTAGCATTTCCTTTGGTAGATCATAGAATTCAAGGTTAAAGAACATACCAGATCCATCTGAAAATTTGATTCTGTAAGTCCTTGATTTGACAAACAGATCAACTTGCTTGATCTTCTTTCCCTTCTTGTTGGCATCCGCTATCTCTTCCCTTATAGACTCAGGATAAAAAATGGACTTCAGATCTTTGATGACTTGCTTCACTTGTGGTAGAGTAGATCTTACTTGTGTCACAGACCCAATATTGTGCATCTTTGTTAGCTCATCTCTGGTCAACTTTTAAACCATATGCCAGAATGTGTCATACTCTTCTTCTGGACCAGACTCCCTACTCACTATAAACTGAACTCTTAAGTCAACATTGTCCAGTGGCTTGGCATACCAGTAGTTGATAAGAGGCTTTGTAAAGTCATGCTGGTCTAACAGTTTCTCTATCTCCATGGCCTTTTGTAGTTGTTGCTCAAATAACACCTTTTTAACTTGATGCAGCTTTGCTTGTGATGATGACTCAGATGCAGGAATGGAAGCAACAACTTGATCAGAAGGAGCAGGTGCACTGGTAGCAGCTTGAACATGACTTGTACCAGTTTGAACTGGTTCTTGTGATGGTTGGACTTCTTGGGAGACTTTTGTTTTCTTTCTTTTGTCGATTTCTTTGTCATGGATCTCTTGCAGCCTTTCAGTGGTCATGGACTGAGCCATTTTCTTTGGAATGCCAGCTGCAAAGGCAAAATTGATCAGAAATCTTCTATGCTCAGCCTTAGAGTGCCCTGTTGGCAGCTTCCTATTCTTTTCTCCTTGTTTGACCACAAACCCCTTTAGGTAATCACCTAAGGTTTCATCATCGTCCATTGGGGGCTGGGTTTGTTGGTCTAACTCTTGATCCTGTTCTTCTGCTAACTTTCTGGCAACTTTAGCATCAAAGGCAATCTGGGCTTCTCTGGAAGAAAATTTGTGCTTTGGAGACTCGATGAGAATGCCCTTGCCCTTATCTTTTATAGCAGAAGTTGTAGCTTGGACTGTACTGGTTGGAGCTTGGACACCTTCCCTTATAACAACTCCAGTTGCTTTGGAGGAGGCAACTTGAGTTTCTAGACTAACAGCTTGAGAAGCTGTTGGGACTGTTAGCCTAGCAGGTGGAACTGTTGAGGCTGCTTGGACTGATTCTATTGGAGCTGCTTGGACTGCTTTTGGAAACTCCTGATTCTCCCCCTTTTTGGAAGCATTGGTTTGGTCAGGAGGACCTACAACCTTTGCCACTTGGGATTGAATCAACTGCTCTAATTGAATGATCTTATTTCCACAAAGGGTAAACCCCTTATGGAGATAATCCATTCTCTGATTTTGAGCCACTTCTGCTTGCTTTAGGGCTATAATTTGTGCACCCTGTGCAGCAATGATGGACTTTTGGTATTCCAACATTGCTACAACAGGTTTCATCTTAGGATCCGTCAAAAGCATGAGTTGCAGACTAGCCTCAAGATCAGAAAACACCTGTGGTTCTTGGGATCTTTCACTGGCATGAATACTAGCAGTAGAAACCTCTGGGCCCCTCTGTTCTTGGTTCTGGGGACTTCCAGCTTGTGTTTTCACACTTGCTGTTGCCATGGGCGTGGTCTTAATGATGTTGGCACTGTCCTGTGCCTCTTGTGCAGAGACAGCAGTAGTGCCAGCCACAGAACCCATATGAACAATCTCTGGAGAGATGTTCACCTCCTGAGTGAGGATGGGAGTGTCCTCAATGTGTACCCTTTGTATATTCTGTGCAGAAGTGTCCTCCTGCACAGGGTTATATGGCTCTTGTCTGAGGGCTGAGGAGGAAGGAGCTCCTGGTCCTCTTTTCCTTTTATATAGAAATTTTAGTGTGGATCTTGGCTGATGAAAAGGAACAGAAGGAATTTGTGTATCATGAGGAGGGGGTTGGGGTCCTAGGGGTGTAGCAGTGATGATAGGCTGAGCCTGCTCAGGACCCTCTCCTCTGTTTCTTGGAATGATGTTCATCATTGCAGAAGGCAATGGAACATCTACACTAAAAAAATTGGCACTTTGTTTTAAAAGTCTTTTGATGGAAGATAGTGAGTGCCTATGGGAAACATGTATCCTCTTATGTATGTGAGAAGTAGTGCAAGTGTGTGTAATTATTTCTGCCAAAAATCTAGGATACATTAAAAACTTCCCATTCTTTAGGGAATGATGCCTTAACATCCCCTGAAAAATCATATTTGAAAAATTGAACCGTTGGCCCATTGAAAAGCACACTAAGGCAGTGGCAATGTTGGAAGAAAATTCTGACCAACCGGTTCTTTTGGGGCTTATACACTGCTGAATGATATGTACAAGATATTTCCACTTAGGTGAAAAATATGCTTTCAAGAAAGTAAATGAATCAGCAGGACCCCTAGATCCAATATTATAAAGACCAGTATGTAAAGCATCAAGAGTTAGGTCTGTTATACCTGTGGCATCTTGAAGATGCAAATGACGGCGAATGGAATCCTCAGTTATGGTGATGGGAGTGCCATCAATTTTGGATAGTATAGAGGGAATTCCATTGATGGTTTGGACAGAGGCACGGTTCCAGAATTGCTCAATATGAGTGATGTATATGGTGGGATTGATATTGAGTGCATGATGGATATGGGAGTGTCGAAGAAAGTCCATCATGTCATGGAACGGTTGAAGTTCTGAGTGCTTTAGAGAGTAATTGTGTTCTTTAACAAACTCCATTGAAGATCAAACGGAGGTTTTAGGGTTTGCAAAGAAGAGTGTGTGAATCGTTCAGAGAGAAAAGAAAGGCCGTGGAAGGAAATTTTGTAACTGGTAGTTACAACTTAACGAAACGGGGACCTTTAAAGGTTTTGAAAAAGGTTGGGTCCCGCGCACACACATTTGAAATAACCAAAATACCCTGCACACTTTGACAGATCAAGTAAATAACTAACAGTCCGAGAAAATGAACTAGCAGCTTGAGAAAATACTCAAGCTATTAGTTAAAACTTAGGCATCTTTTAATAAAACAGTGACTCCCCCTTAAATAAGCATATAAAGTTGATAATAATGAAGACAAGTTAATCCATGTTTACCATACCAATGTTTGATACTAGGAAAGTGAACCTTCCTACATCAAAAGGTTTTGTAAATAGATCAGCTAACTGATCATCAGTATGTATTTTGGTAACTTGTATTAACTTCTTCTCATTACAATCCCTTATAAAGTGAAATCTGATTTCTATATGCTTGGTTTTTGGGAATTTCACTGGGTTTTGCACAATGCTGATTGCACCTGAATTGTCAATATAAATAGGAGGTGATAAGAAGTTACCGTAGTCTCTCAATTGATTTTGAATCCACATTACCTGTGAGCAGCAACTTGCAGCTGCTACATATTCTGCTTCAGTGGAGGATGTGGAAACAGTTGTCTGCTTTTTGCATTGCCAAGAGACCAGTCTTGCTCCTAAATATTGACATCCACCAGTTGTGGATTTTCTGTCAACAGTTGTGGATTTTCCTAAATAGTCACTGTCAGAGTAGGCTGTTAAGGTAAGAGGAGAGTCTTTAGGATACCAGAGGCCTAAATGAGGTTGGCCTTTTAGGTATCTAAAGATTCTCTTAACAGCAACCAAATGAGAATCCTTTGGAGAGCATTGAAACCTAGCACACACACAGAAAACAAACATAATATCAGGTCTAGAAGATGTTAGATACATAAGTGATCCTATTAGAGATCTGTATAAATGAATGTCCACATCAATGCCATCTTTGTCTGTATGGAGCTGCTTGTGAGGATCCATTGGAGTGCTTGCAACTTTGGAGTCTTGATACCCAAACTTTTCCAGTATGTCTTTAACATACTTTGATTGACTTATGAAGAGACCAGTGGGTTTCTGCTTGACCTGCAATCCTAGAAAGAAAGTGAGTTCTCCCATTGAACTCATTTGGAACTTTTTGTGCATTAAAGCTTCAAACTCTTTGCACAAACAATCATTTGTTGAGCCAAAGATGATGTCATCAACATAGATTTGAACAAGCAGAATCTCAGCTTTGATGGACTTAGTGAAAAGTGTTTTGTCCAGAGTTCCTCTCTTGAACCCATTTTGTAGAAGGTATGATGACAGAGTGTCATACCATGCTCTTGGGGCTTGATGAAGACCATAGAGAGCCTTGTCTAATTTGTAGACCCTGTCTGGATACTTGTAGTCCTCAAAACCAGGAGGCTGACATACTTAGACCTCCTCTTCAATTATCCCATATAGAAAAACAGACTTCACATCCATTTGATACACTTTAAAACCTTTGAAGCTTGCATAGGCCAAAAAGAGTCTGATGGCTTCAATTATTGCTACTGGAGCAAATACATCATCATAATCTATGTCTTCTTCTTGAGTGTACCCTTGAGCTACTAGCCTTGCTTTATTCTTGATGACTACCCCTCTCTCATCTTTCTTGTTTCTGAACACCCGTCTTGTACCAATTGCTCTCTTTCCTTTAGGAAGATCAACCAGTGTCCATACATTCTGAATCTTGAACTGTAGAAGCTCTTCTTGCATTGCTTCAATCCAGGATGAGTCTTTCAATGCTTCTGATGCCTTTTTAGGTTCCAGTTGAGACATGAAACAGGCATGTTCAAAAGCAGCTAGATTGAATTCAGGAACTGCTTGTTCAGCAGCAGCAGTCTCATTGTGAACCATCTTCCTTGTTTGTACAGGAGTACTTGGATCACCCAGTATTTGATTGAGAGTATGATACTTGTGAACTCTGAGTGTAGGCTCTCTTTCTGTCTGAAAAGAGGATCCAAGATTTGTATCATCTCCATCAGGACCAGTGAAGGGTTCAGCTTCTGGAACAGCTTGACTTGAATCTGGGACTGGTTCCCTTTGTGATGGAGCTGTTCTCTCAGGACTTGGGAGTAGCACTTCAGTATCTAGATTTGTATCATGTTGAGCATTCAGAACCACTGGAGGGTCACATGACAGAAGTGGTATAGTGGTGTATTCATCTAATTGGTTGGATCTGCAATAGTTTGAAACTTTGTGCCAACAGCTTGAGAATTTGTATTGGCAGTATGAGAATTTGTGTTGGCAGCTTCAATCCTGTATGCATCAGCTTCTACAGTATACTCAACAAAGCTCAGAGAATTTGTTAGTGAATCTAAATCAAACAACCAATCAGGACCAGTGCCTTTGACATTTGCAGTATTTTCATTAAATTCAACATTGGCACTTTCCTCAATGGTTTTGGACACACTTTTATATACTCTATAGGCTTTGCTTTGATTTGAGTATCCTACAAAAAAATCCTTCTTCAGCCTTACTATCAAACTTCCCTAAGTGAGTCTTGGTATGAAGAATGGTACATGGACATCCAAAAGGCTTGAAGAAAGCTATTAGGGGACTTCGGTTATGGAATAACTCATAGGGAGTTTTTCCTTGAGATTGAACAACTTGAACCCTATTCAGAACATAACAGGCTGTATTGACAGCTTCTGCCCAGAAAGTCATTGGCAGTTTTGAATCAGCTAACATTGTTCTAGCAGCCTCAATTAATGTTCTGTTCTTTCTTTCAGCTACACCATTTTGCTGTGGTGTTCTTGGTGCACTATATTGTCTAGCAATACCTTTGGACTCACAGAAACTGTTTAGAATGTGATTTTTAAATTCAGTTCCATTGTCTGATCTTATCACCTTAACTTTTGAGTTGGATTGGTTTTCTATCTTAAGGATAAAAGACTTAACTAGCTCAGCAGTTTCATCTTTGGACCTAAGAAAGTAAACCCAAGTAAATCTGGTGAAATCATCAACAATAACTAAACAGTAAGCCCTTTTATTCAAACTCAAAACAGATGTTGGACCAAATAGATCCATATGAATCAGCTGAAGAGCAGATGAGATTGAATTTACTTCTTTGGCCTTATGAGAAGTTTTGTGTTGCTTGCCTTTAAGACATGCTACACAATGATCATCACATATGAACTCCTTTTGTGGTAAACCTCATACCAGATTCTTTTTGACCAAAACATTCATGGACTTGAAGTTCATGTGACACATCCTTCTATGCCAAAGAGCATACTCATTTGATGATGCTTTGGATATCAAACAGCTTAAAGTATTTGATTTGGATAAAAAATCCGTGTCCAAACAGTAGACATTGTCCTTTCTTGGTGTTCTTAGTAAAACAAAATTTTCAGGAATTTTGAAATCTTTTGAAAGGACAATGCACTCAGAATCTGTAAACAAAACAATGTTTTGTTTGTCACAAATTTGAGAGACACTTAATAAATTATACTTAAGCTGTTCAACATACAAAACATCATGGAAAATCATGTTGCCTGCATTAACAGTACCTTTACCTGTAACCTTACCTCCTTTTGAGTTACCTCCAAATGCAACAAATCCTCCATCAAAGCCTTTGAAATTTGACAAGCACTCAGAATTGCCTGTCATGTGCCTAGAGCATCCACTGTCCAAATGCCATCTTGTTTTATGAGGAGACCTGTGGTTGCCCTGCACAAATAAAAGCTTAGTCAGTAGTGGAGTAAACCCAAACCAAATTGGTTTTGGGTTGGCCTTGTGCATTGACATAACTAAATACTGTTTTTGACTTCTTATATTTTGTGAGATCTACTGATGGAGTCTTTGGAGAGTATTTAGTGATTATATGAGGTATCCAGGTGTTTTGATTATCTTTTCTTCTAACAGTCTCAGATGATTCACTAACAGTTGCGGATTGATGCTTAGCAGCTTGATCTGTGTTTTTAGTGCTAACAGCTTCAGAATTTAGCTTAGCAGTCTGATCTTTTGTATCAGCAGTTTGATCTAAAGATTTGTCCTTGACACACCATATTTGTTTAAAGCTTAATTTAGGCTTTGCCAAAACTTTTTTTTGGTGTGCGGACTGTTTTTTATTAACTTTTGAAAGCCTGTGATCAACTGTTTGCTTTGGAACTGGTGTAGGAGGTTTGACCTTTGAATTTTTTACATGAGTAGGACTGGACTTTTTATGAATCACAGTCTGTTTTGCAACAGATGGTTTATAAAAACAGTCATTGGCCAAGTGATTCTTCCTTCCACAGTGAAAACACCTTTTGACTATTTGAATTTGAGAACCAGATTTATCTGACATTTTCTGGTTCTTGTTCCTCTGATTTCCCCTTACCTGCTGTTGTTTGGGAAACTTTTGAACACCATGCTTTTGGCATGTGCAAACAGGAACATTTTTACCCTTGTTATTATTCTTTGAAGAAGATGCAGTGTTACAGTTAGAATGTACAGAAACTTGTGGAGCAGCATTGCATACACTTATCTTCTCTTTTCCTTTCTTACTAGGGGCTTGGATCTCTATGGGTGCACTTATTGTTTTGTGTTCCGTCTCAACTGCTGTGCACTCATACTCTCTATTTTGAATCTGATCTTCTTTAGATTCAGGGCTGGTATCGAGGATAGGATCTACAGTAGTCATAGACTCATCTAATGGTTCATTGACAAGTCTATCAGCAACTTCACTCATTGGATGAATGTATTTGTTGTTGTATGGGGGTGGAGTAGCCCTGTAGCCTATTCCTTCTTTGGGACTAACCTGAGATTTTACCCTATCTTTAAATTGGACTTCCATTAGGTGTTCCAGCTTTTCATTAGCCAATTTGAAGTTTCCTAGATCTATATTGACAGATTCTAGTTTCTTATTAGCCTCTAACACCTTTTGTTCAGTCTCTTCTACCTTTTTATTCAGAGATTCTATTTTCTTATTTAGCTCCTTTTTCTCCCACTCATGATATGTTCTATCATGTCCCATTTGAATCTCATTATCCTTATAGTCATTGATTTGTTTTTCAAGATCTTCTATGGCTTGCATATATTCATATCTCCTTTCTTCCATCTTAGCTAGAGTTTTGCACATGCTCTCATTATGGTCTCTGTACTTTTTAACCATATTTTTGCATGATTGAGAGCAGAGTTTAGAATTTAGCTCAAATGGTAGTTCAGTGGAGGAGACATTTGATGTTTCTGCCATTAGAGCTTGATTTTGAAACTCTTCCTCTGTCTGATCACTCCAGTCAAACACATTGTCTTCTTGAGAGACAAGTGCTGTTGATGATGATGTCTGATTGGGTTTTGGAGTCCTTGATGACTGTTGACCTTGAGATCTACATTCTCTGGCAAAGTGACCAAGCTTATGACATTTATAGCACTCAACTTTTGACATATCAAAAGCTGGTTTGCCTTCTAGTTCTTTTAAGAAACCTTTTGGCCCTCATGGTCAGCATTGCATGTTGCCACTTTAAATCCATCTCATGAAGATCATCTGGATGAATTTGTTCTAAATCTTCAGCATTTAGAGCAAATAGTCCATCATTGGCGACAAAAGCCTCATAGTGAGCTTCAGCAGAGTTGCCATCACCACCTGAAAAGGGATCACTGCTATTAGATTTTTCAGAAGACAGAAGAGCAGTATTGTGATTATAAGAAAAGGATTTCTTTTTAGTATCAATCTCAGTCTCAAACACTCTCAGACTATTGTAGAGATCATCCAGTTCTATCTCATCAAGAGTGTCTTTTGTTCTCCATTGTGCAGCATAAACTGTCCATTCTTCTCCAAGAGATCTGAGAAACTTTCGGTTGACTTCATCTTGATCCAGACTGACTTTTGCACTTTCTAATTCACTAATCAGTTTGTTGAACCTGTCAAAAATTTGAGTAAGGTTTTCATTCTTGCCACCAGAAAAGTTTTCATACTGCTGTTTCAAAAGATCCTTTTGATTTCTCTTGGTACTGGCATTACCAGCAAATCTTTTCTCTAAAGCATTCCAAAGGGAATGAGCAGTATAAAATTTTTTGAACCGATGTTGATAAGAATTAGGAATGGCTATTTGTAAAAGTGTAAGGGCTTTCACTTCATTCATTCTAGCCTTTCTTTCAAGTTCAGTTTTTGGAGGAGTTTTGACTGGTTTTCCCTCATCATCAAGTTCTGGATCAACTACAGGAGGAAATTCAACAGTTTCCCATATGGCATAATCAATAAATTGAATATGCTGTTTAATCCTGAGTTTCCACATCTCAAACTCAGTAGGCTTGAGCATAGGCACTTTGAGTCCTTGCCCAGATCCACTGCTACTATTTTCAAATTCCATTGCAAAAGACTAAAAACTTAAAAGAAAACTTTCGACTTTGAAAAACAAAGAACAACCTGGCTCTGATACCACTTGTCAGGATCTAAAACTAATTAACCAAGACTAACTGATTTGAATTTATCAGAGTATAAATCAATAATCTTTCTTTGAATCAAAGTTTAATTAAGAAGTTTGCGGAATAACACTTAATTATTTTAACAAAAGCTTTCAGAACCAATAGCAGATAAACACAAGAAATAATCAAAACTGCTTGTATTGCTGATTTAAATGATTACAATCACCTCTAATCTGTTTGATTAGACGAAGAACACAAACTGTTCTTAGGGTTTTACAACCTTAGAGGCTTATGAAAACTTAAACAAAAAGCAATTACAAACTTGAATATGCAGAAAACTCCTATACAATAGAAAGACCTATTCTATGTATTTATATTGCTTCTTGATTTGTTTCCTTGAAGGACTATGACGTCTCTGATAGTAGATATGCTGGAATCTTCGTGTAGATATCTTTTCCTGAAAATCAGCACTTTCGGTTTATGAAACTGTTGAGCAGCTTGAATCACTTGACAGCTTGAACAGAGCAGCTTGAGTTGATTTACTCTGGCAGCTTGAACTTTTACACTGGCAGCTCGAGTTTCTTTAACTAACAGCATGAACTTTGTATTTACATGTAAACTCTACTAACAGTTTGAGAAGTCTAACTAACAGCTTGAACTTACTTAGACTATTTCCCAACAGTACTGTTTAGTTATTACTGTTAATTACTCACGTTTCTCTTGGGTTTTCTTTTTAGGTACAAAGGACGAGACAGCAGGCACGCTGATTAGGTTCTTAGACCAAGTCGAGAACTCGCATGGGAAAAGGGTAAAACGTATCAGGAGTGATAACGCAACAGAGTTTAAAAATGCAGTAATTGGTGTATATTGCCTAACTAAAGGCATAGTGCATCAATTTAGTGCACCATATGAGCCACAACAAAATGGGGTGGCAGAACGTAAGAACAGGACTTTGATTGAAGCAACAAGGACTATGCTCCCGGATTCAAAGCTTCTTACCATGTTTTGGGGGAGGCAGTGAATACCGTTTGTCATGTATTAAACAAAGTCCTTACTGTTAAATCACTAAACAAAACCTGTTATGAAGTTTTGAATAAAAGACCCCCAAATTTAACTGGTTTTGACCCGTTTGGGGTGCCACGTACTTTATTGAAAACAAAACATCAACCTAAGTTTGGTGAAAAGGCGGACGAAGGATACTTCCTAGGTTATTTTCCTAATTCACCAAACAAGAGGGTTTTTAATAAAACAAATGATACTGTTGAAATTGTGTTTAACATTTATGTAACAAATTATTCACATGAACCCCAATATCGTTCAGAGTAGTTATTTGATTATGACTCAGTGTTTGAATCATTTAACATACCGTTTAGTGAAAATGCAGGAACTATGGAAATCAACTTCTCATCATTGAATCTCAACGACGAGGGTAGAGTTTTTCCAAAATCAAGCATTCCATCAACATCTGAGACTATAACGACAGAAGATGGGTCTCCAACAACAACTGATGAGCCTGTGATGCCTACGAATGAAAATCAGACAAACAATTCAGCCTCAGAAGACAGTGATCACGAGGAGAATGTTCCGTCTGAAGTCATATCTCCATTAAGCAAAATAGGATCCAATTTGGGAGATAATCTTCAAGTCGATGAAATTGAGACGTCGAGAATAGATAAGGATCATCCGATTAAAGATATTATTGGGATTCCGAATGCTGGTGTGAGAACTAGGAGTATTGTGAATAGTAACACAGTGCTGTTATGATCAACGACTGTGAGGCATTTCACACGTGTTTATACTTGTGTTTCATTTCGCAAATAGAGCCAAAGAATGTGCAAATGGATCTAAACAATTCTTGGATTGAAGCTATGCAAGAGGAACTTTCACAGTTCAGAAAGCTATAAGCGTGGGAGTTAGTGTCGTTGCCTCGAGGAGAAGTTTCTATAGGGACCAAATGGGTCTTCAAGTGAAAAAGGGATGATCGGGGCATAGTTACTCGTAACACGGCAAGACTTGTGGTTAAAGGGTTCAACCAGGAAGAAGGGATAGACTATAACAAAGTGTTTGCACCAGTGGCGAGGCTTGAGGCTATTCGATTGTTCCTGGCATTCGCGTCCCTAGACGTCAAGATTGCCTTGTTGTATGTAAAGTGAAGGAGTTGGCGTATCGAACAACCGCCAGGGTTTACTAATCCCAAGTATCCAGACAGAGTATATCATCTTTGTTAGCCACAAAAAGGCCTCAGTCAAACCTGCTCTACATCTTAGGGGGAGATTTTTTAATCAAACCTATTTTGATGCACTTGAAGGTATAATTTAAGGCCTGATAATGCCTTATTGAAACCTGAAAAGTGATTTGCAATAAGAGTCAAAGTTGTTTACCCTGTTGCATTTGTTGCAACAAAGGCAGATTGTCCAAGCTGTTCTGTCTGATGAACAGACTGGACATAAACTGTCGACGCTGCTCTATTCTATTGAGCAGCTTGGACAGATTATAAGTGTTCTGTTCTTCGTGAACAGGCTAAACACTTTATGGAATATGTTTCCAAGTCCTCATGTATTGTTTTTGACTATAAGATCAGTCTACAAAGTCGAAGACAAAGTGGAAAACAGAAACTGCAAAGCCTGCCTACACTGTTCTGTTACATGAAGACAAACGGATATTTGAAATGGGTGACAGACAATTTCTTATATCAAAAAGGCCTTTATAAAAGAAGATAGATGCAAAGTTGACATTCCTCTTTTGGTTAAAGGCTTATACAACATAGAAAAAAAGAAGAAGACAAAGATTCTGCCACATGAAGATAAGTCTGCTTTATCTGAATGTGCAGAAACGTTGTTTTGTCTTTTTGGAAAGACATCCCACTATCTCATCGTCCAATAAATAAGCTTCACTGAGATTCTCAGTGAGAGTATAAAAGGAAGCTTCTAAGGATCATGAGAAAAAGACCAAGAGTGAGAAATCATATCGTGCATTGAAGTGTGTCATTCCATGCATGCAAGTCTGCTTGAATAAAACAGTAGAGTGTGTTTAAGCTGTTCTTGTTCAAGCTGTCCATCTGTGTCTTGTAAAATCAGTGAGTGCATCTAAGTGAGTGTAGTCATTGTATCTAGTCTAAGTGTGTCTTAGTTTAGTTGAACATCTGTTGTATCTATCATCTCAGCTTGAACCATTCCGCAGTCAAGCTTGTTTGTAATTAACACTTGTTAATAATATACACAAACATTGAGAAAAGGGTGTTGAGTTTTAAATTGTTGTATTCACCCCCCCTCTACAGCATTATACAATTCACTAGGGAAACCTTTTGGGACCTACGACTGGTATCAGAGAATATAGAGTGTGTGTCAACTCTAGATCTCTCATTCTCCCTACTTTCCCATGGACAACAGTGCTGTCAGTTCCTCCTCTTACTATGACAATGGTTCAATGGCCAAACCCCCCAAATTCAGTCATCAAAACTTCTCTTGTTAAAAGTGCAGAATGATGCTCTACTTAGAGAATCTGGATGTACAACAGCCAGAGATAGTAATGGAAGGTCCCTATGTGCCAACTTATGATACTACTATCACTCTTGCTGTTGAAGGAGCTGCCCCTGAGATCAGAACCTTTGAGAAGGCCAAAGCTTAATGGTTTGATGAAGAAAAAAGGCTGGTTGCTCTTGATGCAAAAGCCAGGAATAACCTGGTCATTTCTCTTCGTGATGATGTGTCCACTATCACTCTGGATAACAGGATTAACATCCTTGTTAGACAGTATGAACTCTTCTTTGCAAAACCAAAGGAGTCTCTCACAAAAACCTATACCAGGTTCACTGCTCTTGTCAATGATCTCAAAGCTGTTGGGATCACAAAGGATAGCCTGACTCTAGTGAACAAGTTCTTGGATATCCTGCCTGAAGAATGGAACTATTTTTTCTACCATCTTAAGAAATTCAGGCACCAACAAAGTTATGGATCTTGTAAATTTGTATGGATCATTACTGAATGATGAGCAGTCAAGGCAACAAAAAAGAAATGCCTTGGAAATATCTAAGAGAGGTGCTGCCTTAGTGGCTAGCATGAGACAACCTGTTGGTCAGGTGTGTGATGTGTTCACACAACCTGATCAACAAGCTGATGATGAAAGGGAAGAGATGTCTGAAGAGGAAGATGGTGAAGATCTTGTTGAACTTGATGATGAGCAAATGATTGCAATGCTTGTCAAAAAGTTCATCAAGAAGAGGTTTGGTGGAAGAATGCTGCAGAGGAACTCAAATGTCATAAAAAAGAAGGCATAACTAAGGCTGAGTGCTTTAAGTGTGGCAAAACTAGCCATATAGCTGCTGACTGTGTGTCCAAAGCTGTTGGTCAATCATCCAAACCATTCAAGACAAACAGGGATGATGGCTACAGTGTTAAGTACCTTATGGCCATGGCTAAGCTGAAAAAGTTGGAAAACTCGATGGCTTCCAACAAGCAAAAGGGACTCATGGCTGAGAGATGTGATTGGGAGGAATCTGATTCATCTTCAGATGAAGAAGACAACAACTGTCTGATGGCCAACACTGATGTCCCATCAACTAGCAACTTCAAACAAGACCTGGCTGAAGCTGAAGCCTTCAGCAGCTTAGAGAACTGGAATTCCACAATGATGTACAAGGTACAAAAGTTTATGGCTTACAGTTCTGACGAAAAAGTAAAAATGTTTGAATACATGCTTTTTGATTTAAAAGCTGCTGTTGAGAAGCACAATGTTTTGCTGTCTGAAATCTCTAAGCTTAAAACTGATCTTGACATAAAATCTAACAAACTGGATAGTTTCTTAAGTTGGAAACTGAACTTGATGAATTAAAACACATCAACTCCATTTTACTAGAAGAAAAGAGAGAAACAAAAATAAAACATGCAAAGCTTCAAAAGATAGTTGACTCTTGGTGTCAATCTACACAAAAAGTCAGCCATTGTGTGACGACCTCTTGTTTTGAAAGTATAATTGTAATCACCAGGATCAACAAACAACCCATTGAATATTATGGTAATTGAAATTGAATACTTAAATCAGAATTAAGCAGTTCCACACTAAAGCAATGAAAGTACATGTCTACAGTGATTAAGTCTAACTATTACAACATCATAATTGTTTGAAAGTAACAAATCCCAGCCCAAAGCTACTACATTCAAGTACCAATAGCTTCTAAAGTCTGCAGGATGTGAATTAAATTGCATAAGTGGAAGGTCCAGCTACACCTTTGCCTTTGCCTGGAAACATTGTGAGTCAACAGTAAGCTAATTTGTTTAGTGAGATAACAAATTATGCAAACAACAAATATTTCTTAACAAGCAATGCTTAACCATGGGCAGTGTAAGCCCCATGTATGTGAAAACAGGCAGTGTAAGCCTCAATGTATGTGTAAACCATGCAGTGCAAGCATGGGTTGGCAGTTCAAATGCTGATCGGGGATGTGCCGAACCTGACGTGATAACGAGTGGGATGATCAGTCCCCGACGGTGGCCTGCTGTCAGCCCCGGTCCAGGTCGCATCAGATTGTGAAGTAATGATCATGCAGTGCAAGCATGATGTAAATAGATGCACTTTCAAATGAACTCTGGCTACATGTGTGTTACATGTCAAGTACGAGTGTGCATCATAACAACAAATCATGTACGAGTGCCAAATGATGTATATGAACAATGTGAACATGCCATTGAATATATAAACATGAATGCAAAAACAATAAATGTTTGAATGCCAATCTATTACTCACAGTGATTGGTATAATGTGATTTGTCTCTGAATCAATGTGTGTTTTGATAACACCACAATGATCTGTAATGTAAGTGTAATAGTGAATAGTGTCAGTAATTGCTTAATACTTAAATCCTAAAACTTAAGTGTAATTTGATATGAATTCAGACCACATCCGAATTCGGATGGTCCGAATTGCAGAAGGTCCGAAATAGGGGTGATGTCCGGATTGGTGGGGGTCCGAATTAAGACAAGGACCGAATTAAGGTATGGTCCTAAATGAGCATTGATCCGAAATTGGCATGATCTGAAATGGGGTCTTTGGTCCGAATTAGTCTATGTCCGAATTGCTATACTGGTCCGAACTCGGATGTTGGTCCGAATCTGGATGGATCCGGACCGAGTTCATCAGTCCGAGTTCATACTTAATAATTTCCAGATTTGCATTTTTTTTGACCATTTTTATATGTTTCAGTATCTAAAATTGTAAATATGAACTCAAATGTATTTGTTTAACTTATAACATAACACTATCATATCAAATTAACCCATTTATGTCCATTTTTCATCAAGTCTCGAAGAACACACACTAAAACACCCAGATAATTCCAGAAATCATACTTAGGAGTGGAATTTGAATCTGAAATTTTGTACATTGCATCACTAACACTCGATTTAATCTTCTCCATATTCAGATTCAACATGCATCAACATTTGAAACATAAATCTTATGATTCGGTTTTCACTAAAAACTGAACCAAAACTTCAAGAATGCGTAAATATGAGCAAACGTTACCTCAAATTGTTTGTTGCAACAATTATAGTTCCTAAATTGCAACTTGAATCCAACTTTTGCACATCAAATTGATGATTCCTTGTTTTCTTGAGTTGGAGCCGAAAGAGAGAGAGTGTAGAGAGAAAAATCGGTGAGAGAGAGTAGAGAGAGAAAGTGAATGTTGAAAATGAAGGGTTTTCCATCTTTTATTTCTATTTTGACTCATTTGCATAATACACTCCTCAACTTCGTATTTTCTTACTTAACTGATATTATGATCAAAAGTAGCTTAAATTGATATAATAATTCATTATTACAACAATTAAGTCCTTAAAATTGTAAATTACATATAAGTGAAAAATAGGGATGTTACAGCATGGGCTCCACCACGCCTATACTTCGTCCGCGAAGTCATGCTGCGATAACCAAACTTGGGTACTTAGTCTTCATGTCTTCTTCCGATTCCCAAGTGTGATTAGCTCCCCAATGATGCTTCCACTTGACCAGCACCATCCTGATATCTTTGTTCCGTAGCTTTTTAACTTTTGTTTCTAGAATACACTCTGGCTCATCAACGAACCTTAGCCGTTCGTCAACCTTAATGTCCGAGTGATCAGTCCATGGTTCCCTTTCGGGCACCAGACTCTTTCTTAAATATCCAACATGAAAGACCGGGTGAAGACCTGATAATTCTTCCGGCAAGTCCAAGTGATAGGACTGGTTCCCAACTCTTTCTAGTATCTTGAAAGGTCCTATGAACCGAGGCGATAACTTTTCTCGCTTTACGAATCTTGTAACGCCTTTCATTGGGGATACCTTCAAGTAGACCCAATCATCTTTCTGAAACTCTATCGCTTTATGACGGCGATCGTGATAATTCTTTTGCCGATCTTGTGCCGTTTTCATGTATTGTCTAATGAGTTGAATCTTTTCGTTTGTTTCTTGCAATAAGGCGGGACCAGCTATCGGAGTTTCTCCTGTTTCCCTCCAACAGGTTGGAGTCCTACACTTTCTGCCATACAGGAACTCGAATGGTGCCATTTTTATTGTGGAATGATAACTGTTGTTGTAGGAGAATTCAACCAATGGGAAGTGATCGTCCCAGTTACCACCCAAATCCATGACACAGGCTCTGAGCAAGTCTTCCAGAGTTAAGATTGTTCTTTCACTTTGCCCGTCCGATTGAGGTCTATAGGTTGTACTCATTGCGATACGAGTACCAAGACCGTTTTGCAGAGCAGCCCAGAAGTTGGAAGTGAATCTACTATCTCGGTCAGAGAAAATAGACTTAGGCACACCATGCATAATGACGATTTCGTTAACGTAGATCTGGGCAAGACGATCCAATGAATAGGTTTCACGGATTGGAATGAAGTGAGCAGATTTTGTCAGACGGTCAACAATGACCCATATGGCATCATGTTGACGACGTGTCGTGGGTAGTTTTGTTATGAAGTCCATAGTAATATGATCCCACTTCTATTCCGGGATAGGAAGAGGTTGCATACTACCATAGGGTTGTTGGTGCTCTGCTTTGACTAGACGACAAGTCCTGCACCTTTCTACAAACTGGCCAACGTCTCTTTTCAATCCTGGCCACCAGAAATCTGCTTTCAGGTCGTTGTACATTTTTGTGCTACCAGGATGAATTGAGAACTTGGATTGGTGAGCTTCCTCAAGAATTACTTCTTGCATGTTCCCGAACTTAGGAACCCAAACTCTGCCATACACACCTTTAAGTCCAGTTCCATCGTCTTGCATTAATGGCAACTGAATTCTGATATTTTCATCCTTTACATTCTCTTCCTTTAGGTCCTGCAGCTGTGCAGCCCTTACATCGTCTATGATCATTGATGTCAATATCGTGGAAGTCAAGGCATAGCAATACGCCTTGCAATAGGCTTTTCTGCTTAGGGCATCAGCCACTACGTTGGCTTTCCCTGGATGATATAGAATCTCACAGTCATAATCTTTGATCAGCTCCATTGATCTTCTCTGCCTCATATTCAAGTCCTTCTGACTGAATATATACTTTAAACTCTTATGATCGGTGTAGAGCTAACACTTGGTCCCATAAAAGTAATGCCTCCAAAGTTTGAGAGCAAATGTCACAGCAGTTAACTCTAGGTCATGAGTAGAGTAGTCTTTCTCATGTGGTTTGAGCTTTCTTGAAGCGTATGCTATGACATTTCCTCGTTGCATCAGTACAGCACCCAAACCCATGCCTGACGCATCTGTGTAAACTACAAAGTCCTCATTCCCTTCAGGCAGGGATAAAATAGGTTCTTTACTTAACAGATTCTTCAACTTGTCAAAAGCTGTTTGTTGTTCTTCTTTCCAAAAGAAGGTCATGTTCTTGCGAGTAAGCTTTGTAAGCGGAACGGCGATTTTGGAGAAGTCTTTGATGAATCGGCGGTAATAACCAGCCAGTCCCAGAAAGCTGCGAATCTCGGAGGCGTTGCGAGGTGATTCCCAGTTCTGGATAGCCTCGATCTTTGCAGGATCAACAGCAATCCCAGCACCAGATATCACGTGCCCCAAGAATTGGATCTGAATTGTATGTTTAGGAGGAACAAGTTAACAAAAGAGTTTATAATTGAGTATAAGGATCATGAAATTTGTTTCGAACGTTGAGACGTACCTGCCTCAACCAGAATTCACATTTCGAGAATTTGGCATAAAGTCGCTCTTTGCGTAGCAACTCTAGTAATTCTCTCAGATGTGCTGCATGATCCTCTTCGGTCTTTGAATAGATGAGAATGTCATCGATGAACACGATGACAGATTTGTCGAGCATTGGCCGGCAGACTCGATTCATGAGATCCATGAAAGCAGCCGGCGCATTTGTAAGACCGAATGGCATTACCAAAAACTCGTAGGGTCCATAACGAGTTCTGAAAGCCGTCTTTGGAATGTCGTTTGAATGTACTTTGAGTTGATGATAACCCGAACGAAGATCAATCTTCGAAAAGTAACTTGCGCCTTGTAACTGGTCGAAGAGATCATCAATCCGGGGAAACGGGTACTTGTTCTTAATTGTGACTTTGTTGAGTTCACGGTAATCGATGCACATACGTAATGTGTCATCTTTCTTTTTAACAAACAACACAGGAGCGCCCCATGGATATGAACTTGGGCGTATGAAACCCCAACTCTTGTAATTGTTTCATCATTTCCTGCATTTCAGCAGGGGCTAATCGATTAGGAGCCTTTGCTATTGGAGCAGCTCCAGGAATGAGATCAATGCGGAATTCCACTTGACGATCAGGTGGCAATCCCGAGATATCTTCTGGAAAGACATCTGGAAATTCAGAATCGACTAGAACGGTGGATAGAGATTGAACTTCAGCCTTTGCGTCAACAGCATAAGCTAAGTAAGCTGAACAACCCTTGGCAACATGCTTTCGGGCTTTTGCAATTGAGATAAGGCATAAGTCGCCTTTGTGTCTATCACCATAAATGCAAATGTCTCGGCCCTCGGGAGTAGTAATCTTAATCATCCTTTTCTAGCAAACAATTTGGGCTTCATTATGAACCAACCAGTCCATACCTACTATAACATTAAATTCCCGAAACTCTATGGGAATTAGATCTATGTTGAACACTACATCCTCTACAAGTAATGTGCAGTTCCTATATACTTTGTCTGCCTTAACTAACATGTTGCTAGCAGTCTCTATGTCAAGTACAAATTGCAGTTTTGAAGTAGGCATATTGAATTGACGAGCAAATGTAGTGGTGACAAACGAACGATTGGCTCCGGAATCAAACAGTATACGTGCAGGAATGGAATTTACAAAGAACGTACCAGTGACCACCTCCGGGTCATCTTTTGCTTCTTCAGCTGTGATTTGGAATGCCCTTGTTGGAGCCCTTTGAGATTGATCCCTGCGAGCAGTGGAAGCTGTAGAAGATATTGTCGTTGATTGTTGAACATTCTGATCTCGTGGGGGTTTCGGGCAGTCCCTTGCAAAATGGCCAAGTCGGTGGCAGTTATAGCATGCATCGTCCTTTCGAGGACAATGTTCCTAGTGATGGCCTTTCTGCCCACAGCAGAAGCAGTACATGTCCTGAGTCTTGCACTCCCCAGAGTGCGCCTTTCTGCATCGTTTGCAGTCCCTCATTTCTGAACTGGCCGAAAAGGCCCTTCCCTTCTTGGGTGATGAAGATTGTTGATGAGATTGAGGAGAGAATCGAGATGATCCAGACTCCCGCTGCCTTTTTGGCGGCGACGGTTGAGTCAGTGTTGCGGCGGTTGAACCGATGACGTATCCAGAAAACAGAACAATTTGCTCTACATTTCGAGCAGCCTCCAGTAACCCAGCAAATGTTGTATACCGAACCCCACTCATGGTTCGGCAAATTTCATCGTCTAGACCGGCCTTCACTCGGGCTATCTTTCTTTCCTCCGTATCGACTTGATGAGGTGCGAACATGCTTAATCGGGTGAACTCAACGGCATATTGCGTAACCGTCTTTGTTCCTTGAGTTAGGTTTAGAAATTTCGCCTCTAGACGGCGCTTCTCATCGGTAGGACAGTATTGCTGAGAGAATACTTCCTTGAACTCGTTCCAAGTCATGTGTGACACTACCTCCATCGTCAACACATGTGTCATAACATCCCACCACATTACTGCGTCCCTTGCAAACATAGCGGTTGCAAAGCGGACCATGTCCTTGTCAGCACAGTCGCTGATTCTGAAAGTTCTCTCCGTGGTGGTGATCCACTCTAGTGCTGTGACAGCATCCCCAGTTCCGTCAATAGTAACAGCCCCATTACTTTTGAAGTCCTTGAACCTACAACCCCTTGATTTGCTAGAAGACCCACTGTCTCCTTGTCTTTCCTCTTGATCATCTTGTTGTTGTTCTTTGTTCTTCCTCTTGTCAGCTTTACGTTTTGCTTCGGCATAATCTCTGGCCCTTATTTGGTCGGAAATGACTGAGCCTGCTCAGCCATTCTTTTGGATTGTAGTTCATTATTTTGTTCCATGAGAGCTTGCATCATCTGGAACATCTGTTCAGGAGTCATATCGTCTACTGACATGTTTTGAAATATAACAATTTATATTTAGAACATTTAGTTGTAAGTCCTACGTGTTTACAGTTACCCTTTATTTGTCCCCGTATGCATGTCAATCCTATCTTAGTTCAGATCATTACCTAGGAGTCCATTCTAATATCATAACCTAAGTTTGAGTCCAAGTCCTCGCGGACACTTGAAACCTCAAACTAATGCTCTGATACCAAACTCTGTGACGACCTCTTGTTTTGAAAGTATAATTGTAATCACCAGGATCAACAAACAACCCAATGAATATTATGGTAATTGAAATTGAATACTTAAATCAGAATTAAGCAGTTCCACACTAAAGCAATGAAAGTACATGTCTACAGTGATTAAGTCTAACTATTACAACATCATAATTGTTTTAAAGTAACAAATCCCAGCCCAAAGCTACTACATTCAAGTAACAATAGCTTCTAAAGTCTCCGGGATGTGAATTGAATTGCTTAAGTGGAAGGTCCAGCTACACCTTTGCCTTTGCCTGAAAACATTGTGAGTCAACAATAAGCTAATTTGCTTAGTGAGATAACAGATTATGCAAACAAAAAATATTTCTTTACAAGCAATGCTTAACCATGGGCAGTGTAAGCCCCATGTATGTGAAAACAGGCAGTGTAAGCCTCAATGTATGTGTAAACCATGCAGTGCAAAGCATGGGTTGGCAGTTCAAATGCTGATCGGGGATGTGCCGAACCTGATGGGATAACGAGTGGGATGATCAGTCCCCGACAGTGGCCTGTTGTCAGCCCCAGTCCAGGTCGCATCAGATTGTGAAGTAATGATCATGCAGTGCAAGCATGATGTAAATAGATGCACTTTCAAATGAACGCTGGCTACATGTGTGTTACATGTCTAGTACGAGTGTGAATCATAACAACAAATCATGTACGAGTGCCAAATGATGTATATGAACAATGTGAACATGCCATTGAATATATAAACATGAATGCAAAATCAAAAAAAGTTAGAATGAGAATCTGTTACTCACAGTGATTGGTATAATGTGATTTGTCTCTGAATCAATGTGTGTTTTGATAACACCACAATGATCTGTACTGTAAGTGTAATAGTAAATAATGTCAGTAATTGCTTAAAACTTAAATCCTAAAAATTAAGTGTAATTTGATCTGAATTCGGACCACATCCGAATTCAGATGGTCAGAATTGCAGAAGGTCCGAAATAGGGGTGTTGTCCGGATTGGTGGGGGTCCGAATTAAGACAAGGACCGAATTAGGGTATGATCCGAAATGAGCATTGATACGAAATTGGCATGTCCTGAAATGGGGTCTTTGGTTCGAATTAGTCTAAGTCCGAATTGCTATGCTGGTCCGAACTCGGATGTTGGTCCGAATCCGGATGGATCCGGACCGAGTTCATCCGTCCGAGTTCATACTTAATAATTTCCAGAATTGCATTTTTTTACCATTTTTATATGTTTCAGTATCTAAAATTGTAAATATGAACTCAAATGTACTTGTTTAACTTATAACATAACACTATCATATCAAATCAACCCATTTATGACCATTTTTCATCAAGTCTCGAAGAACACACACTAAAACACCCACATAATTCCAGAAATCATACTTAGGAGTGGAATTTGAATCTGAAATTTTGTACATTGCATCACTAACACTCGGTTTAATCTTCTCCATATTCAGATTCAACATGCATCAACATTTGAAACATAAATCTTATGATTCGGTTTTCACTAAAAACCGAACCAAAACTTCAAGAATTCGTAAATATGAGCAAACGTTACCTCAAATTATTTGTTGCAGCAGTTATAGTTCCTAAATTGCAACTTGAATCCAACTTTTGCACTTCAAATTGATGATTCCTTGTGTTCTTGAGTTGGAGCCGAAAGAGAGAGAGTGTAGAGAGAAAAATCGGTGAGAGAGAGTAGAGAGAGAAAGTGAATGTTGAAAATGAAGGGTTTTCCATCTTTTATTTCTATTTTGACTCATTTGCATAACACACCCCTCAACTTCGTATTTTCTTACTTAACTGATATTATGATCAAAAGTAGCTTAAATTGATATAATAATTCATTATTACAACAATTAAGTCCTTAAAATTGTAAATTACATATAATTGAAAAATAGGGATGTTACACATTGCATTAGTCAACAGATCCCTGCACAAATCCAAGCCTATCTTGGAGGGGATCTTGACAAAGCAGCTTTTATTGTTGAGATAAATAATCTGAAAAATGACTTTTCCACTCTTGGTGAGCTTCCTAGCACCTTCATTCAGAAAGTAAATGGTAAGCTAGTCTCAACAAACAGGTTTGTCAGGCCTCAAAATACTGATAGCTTGTGTGAAAAAGCTCCAAAAGCTGATGATGGAATGCGTTCTCCATGAAATCAGCCTGCAAAGAGCTCTGCTGGTTCACACAAGCAAAAAAAAGGAAAACAAGCTCAAGCTGCAGCTGTGGACTCTAAACCTGTTGACAAAACATGCTCTGGGTCTAAAGCTGATGGTAAGAGACCTGTTAATCCTTTTTGATGCTAATCATTTTGAGAAAAAATTTTCAAAAGGTAAGCAGACTGCTTTCAACAGGGGTAAGTCTCATGTTGAGAGTAAATCTGCTGTGATTTCAAATAAGTTTTTAAATCATAGTGGAAAATTGGTTATAAATGAAGGTAAGTCTTTCAAGACCAAAAGCAGTGATTATGTTGATAGGCAACATCAATCACATCTCAGTAAGGGCAAAGGCAAAGCCATTCCTCAACCTGAGAAATTTGGGAATAAGTTTCCTAAACCTGTGGAAGGTCTAAGGGCAATCAAACTTCATGTGTTTGATATCTGTCCTCCCAAAAAGAGGAAAGAAGACTGTTGCCATTGTGCCCTCCACCCATACTGTTGATTCATCCAAAAATAGTAATAAGTTTGCTAAACCTGCTAACAGGATCAACAAAAATAATTTAGAATATGTTTCTGGAAGTTCTTCTTCCAAAAAGGCAAAAAGGAGAAAATGCTATAAGTGTGGAAAGAAGACACATATGGCCAAGGACTATCCTGAAACTAAGGACATGAGGCCTGTTGACTCTGCTAGTTCCATCATTGCAAAAACAAGCAGTGTTGGAAGTAACATTGTCAATGAGGATAGTATCCAAGTTGATACTATCAAAGGCAAAGTTGATGAGCACATGGGTTACATATTGGATTCCCAAGGCATAAGTCTACTGTGTGATGCTGGCTACAAGGTTAACTTTGATGAGCACCTGGGTTACATATTGGATTCCCAAGGCAAAGTTGTGTTGTGTGCACAACGGAAGAAAGGTGTATATGTTATGGACATGAAATCTGCTGAACCCACAACTGAAACCTGCTTTATCTCAAGAAGCAATGCAGACCTGAACTGGTTATGGCACAAAAGGCTATCACACCTGAACTTCAAGAATATCAACAAACTCTGTAAGAAAGAGTTGGTAATAGGTTTGCCTTCTATAACCTTTGTTAAGGATAAACTCTGCACAGCTTGTGAGAAAGGCAAGCAAAGAAAATCATCTTTTAAATCTAACCACAATTTCTCTATTGATACTCCCCTCTCCTTAATCCACATGGACTTGTTTGGACCAATAAGTGTCCCAAGTCTATGAGGAAGAAGATATACTCTAGTAATGGTTGATAAGTTCTCCAGGTTTACATGGGTGATCTTTCTGAAGAGCAAAGGAGAGGCTCCTAGAGAAATCATTGGATTTATCAAGAAGAAGGAAATGCTGAACTCTGCTCAAGTAAAGAAGCTTAGAAGTGATCATGGTACTGAATTCAGAAACAGTACTCTTGAGGACTTCTGTGAAGAAAGAGGGATCTCACAGAACTTTTCAGCAGTAAGAACTCCAAAACAAAATGGAGTTGCTGAAAGGAGAAACAGAACTCTCATTGAATCTGCTAGAACCATGCTGTGTGCATCAGGTTTGCCTTCATCATTCTTGCCTGAAGCTGTCAACACTGCCTGCTTCACCCAAAATATATCCTTGGTGGTGAAAAGGTTCAACAAGACTCCGTATGAGTTACTCAAAGGGAGGAGGCCAAACATTAGCTATTTCCATGTGTTTGGATGTCCTTGCTTCATTCTGAATCAAAGGGACCAACTGGCAAAGTTTGAACCCAAAGCTGATGAAGGTATGTTTGTTGGATATTCTGCTATCTCCAAAGCCTACAGAGTACATAACAACAAGAGAAGGTAATAGATGAATCTATCAATGTCACCTTTGAAGAGTCTAGGAGTGCCTCCATCAAAGCTGTTCCTGAATCAGTTTCAGGAGAGTTCAGCTTTGATGATCTTATGCATTCCATTCATGAAGAAAAGGACTCAAAAGCTTCCACTACATCCAGAGTGGAACCTGCCAATCATGATGGGCATGAGGATGACTATGTTGATACACCCTGTTTGAATAAGTGTACTGACATAATTACAACAGCATGTCCTGAACCCATCAAAGCTGATTTTCCTGGATCCTTTGCTGATATGTTCAACAATGGAGAGTCATGCTCAACAAGTGAACAGGCTCAAGATATCAATGTGTCTGAAAATCTTGAGAGCTGCTCAACAGGACCTGTTGAAGATGCAAATAACTCAAGAGAATCCTCATTGAAGCAAGATCATAAGTGGATCAGGTGTCACCCAAATGATCAAATAATCAGTGACATCAGCAAAGGGGTGCAAACAAGATGGGACAGCTTAGGAAACTTTTGTATGTTTTCTAGCTTTGTGTCCCTGATGAAGCCTAAGAAAGTGGATGAAGCACTTAAAGATGCTAATTGGATCACTGTCATGCAAGAAGAGCTCAATCAGTTTGAGAGAAACAAAGTATGGAAGCCGGTCCCTGCTCCTAAAGGAAAAACAATAATTGGCACCAAATGGGTTTTCAGGAACAAGATGGATGAGCAAGGTCATGTCATTAGAAATAAGGCAAGACTAGTTGCTCAAGGCTACAGGCAAGAAGAAGGCATTGACTATGATGAAGCATTTACTCCTGTGGCCAGGTTAGAAGCAATTCATTTGTTTCTAGCCTACGCTGCTCATAAGAGCATGAAGGTATTTCAAATGGATGTGAAGAGTGCATTTTTGAATGGTAAGCTGCAAAAAGAATTCTATGTCAAGCAGCCTCCAGGTTTGGAAAATGAACACCATCCAGGTTTTGTCTATAAGTTGGACAAAGCCCTCTATGGTCTAAAACAAGCCCCTAGAGCCTGGTATGACACTCTAACTGATTTCCTATGAGCAATGGTTATTCCAGAGGTAAAGTGGATACCACACTATTCATAAAGAAGGTGAATTCTGATATTATGCTTGTTCAAATTTATGTGGATGACATAATATTTGGTTCTACTAATGAGCAGTTATGCAAGAATTTTTCACTACTCATGAAATCAAAATATGAAATGAGTATGATGGGAGAACTTACTTTCTTTTTAGGATTACAGGTTAAACAAACCTCAAATGGAATTTTCATAAATCAAAGAAAGTATACTCTAGATCTTTTGAAAAAGTTTAAATTTGATCAAAGTTCTCCTATCAAAACCCTAATGGCAACCAATGTAAAGTTAGATGCAGATGCCAGCGGCAAAGCTGTTTCAGTAACAGCTTACAGAGGCATAATTGGGAGCTTGCTATATTTAACTGCTAGTAGACCAGATATTATGTTTGCTACATTTTTATGTGCTAGATTTCAAGCTGATCCTAAAGAATCACATCTAGCTGCTGTAAAAAGAATCTTCAGATACCTTAAGGGTACACCAGGTTTGGGTGTTTGGTATCCCAAAGACTCAAGTCTTGAGCTAACAGGATATTCAGATTCTGATTTTGCAGGCTGCAGGCTAGACAGAAAAAGCACAACAGGTGGGTGTCAACTCCTTGGTGGTAAGTTGATAAGTTGGTGTAGCAAGAAGCAGAACTCAGTTTCTACTTCTACTGCTGAAGCTGAGTATATTGCTGCTGGATGCTGCTGTGGGCAGATTCTATGGATGCAGCTTTAGCTTGAAGACTATGGACTTGTATATAGGTGGACTCCTATTCTGTGTGATAATACAAGTGCTATAGCTATCTCCAACAATCCAGTGTTTCATTCCAGAACAAAGCATATAGAGGTCAGACATCACTTCATCAGGGACCAAATCCAGAAAGGTAATGTGGATGTAAGTTTTATTTCCACAGATGAACAGCTTGCAGACATTTTCACCAAGACTCTTGATGAAAATAGGTTTAATTATCTTGTAAGCAAGCTGGACATGTTAAATAAATGTGACTAAGTGTCATAAATGTTCAAAGTTATTATATGTCTCACACTGCTCAAGTTTCTCAGAACAGCTTAGACAGAACAGGTTATGCGTGTTTTATACTTGGCCAATTTCTGAAAACTTGAACAGCTTGAGCTTATAACAGGTTTGACAATATCAGTTATCACTTCAAACCTGGTCTGATGATCAAACCTCCAACCTGCTCACTCTCTCAATCTTTCATACAAGACATGTCTTGTAACCTGGTCAGCTATTGAACACAACCTGTTCTTTCATAGCTGAACAGGTTGAATGCACAGCTTGAAGAGTGAACAGCTTGTGATGACCCTGCTCATCACAGGTTTGACCAACAGCTTAGACCATCAGTTTTAATTACCTTTCTTCACAATTAAGTTACTTAATTTCTATTTTTATTTAACTTAATTACTGCAGATAATGTGTGTTAACGTGTGTTAGTGACTAAAAAGGGCTCGAGTGGTCTGACAACCATTCTGACATGGACAACCATTCCATTTTCCATTAAAGAACATTTCAAATCAACCGCCCAAACTTTTCTTTCTCATACCCACTCACATTCAAATCCTATAAATACCCCTCTACTGTTTCATCTTCGTCTTCCTTATTGCTACCATAACTTCCAAAGAACACTAAATTCGACTAAGTGTCTTGTGCAGATATCCTCACTATGGCTCACCGAATACCCCTTTCTACCAGTATTTGTTGGTGCAGATGATCAGAAACATTTTTCTGTTACCATAATGCTAACACTGAAACCCACAAACTACATAGCCAACCTAACCATTCCCAAAAACTATGTCGGGAAAGGTTATGAAGATATGGTGGAGTTTCTAAAGGTTCACCCTCTGCATTACGCCATGACTGCCACCCCTGGTGTCCAATACCAGGAGATGATCTATGAGTTCTGGTACACTTGTGCCTACGACCCAGCAACCAAAGTCATAAGGGGAACCATTCTCAATGGGACTCAGACCATTGAGATCACTACTGGTCTTATCAGCGAAGTTCTTCATCTCCCTGTGGCTGAAACTTATGATCAGCCACAGCCTGAAAATGATCAGATGGGAAATCTGCTACGTTTTTGTGGTGTAGCAGAGCCTAAGATTGGAGCCACCCTGTTCAGGAAGGATCTATCAACTACTTACAACTTTCTATTTGCCTCTGTGGTGATGAGCTTCAGCAGCAAAGTTGGTTCTTTTGACCAGCTTAGCCGTGATGAGATTCCAATAGTCCTACAGCTCGTACATGGGACTACCATGAACATGGCTCGGTGGGTATTCATGAATTTGAGAAACCTGGTGCAGCAGGAAACACGTCCAGCTACTGTTCCATATCCAAGGTTTCTGAGCCTCATTTTCAAGCATGTCTGTGGTGAGCATCTATACAATTCTCAGCCTATGTTACGTACTGCTATTTTGCTAGTGATTGGGAATAGAGTTTTCTACACCCCTGTACTTCCAAATGAGCCTCCTCTATCTACTCCAATGAGGAGGTTGCTTGGTATGGTGGAAAGACCCTCTGCTGTGAGGGTGGATCCAGTGACTGCTCCCCGAGGAAAATCCAAATCTAGGACCACATTTGTTAAAAGGGTCCTGGAAACGACTGAAGCTGAGCCTGTCCACAAGAAGGCAAAAACAGCTAAGTCCAAGTCTGCCCCATCAGCCTCTATGGCTGAGGGGGAGCAGGCTTCTCACCCTGGTTCATCTGTTGAACCTAAAGCCTTTGTGGCTAGTGCCTCTGTGGCACCTGAGACTATGAAACAGGTCAACCCACCTGTTTCTGACTCAGTCTCACCACCAGTCCAAACAGAACCCCTTATCACCTCTCCCAACATCCATCCTCCACTTCATCTCTCAGATCCTACAGACGCAAAACCTTAGCCAAAAAGAAAACAACAGAACAAACAAGCCCCTCTGACCCCTCTCAACAGGGTTCAGTTGAAAAAGAAGCAACCCTTGCTACTTCTATTTTGGGGAAGGTTCAACACATTTGGAGCAGGCTTCACTCCAACAAGAGTCTACCCTGAGTCAGCCTAGGCCCTCTGGTTCCTCCCAACAGGAGCCAGTTTTACATATGGAGGCTACCACATCAACTATTCCAGCCTCCCAACAGGCTGAGAATATTGAAAGACATGAGTTCACTCCACTCCACACCGAGTCCACACAGTCTCCACTCCATACTTCTCCTACACAACCTGAGTCTGCACGAGGTGCCAAACCTGCTGGATTAGACCATCCAGTAGATCAGCCTCCAACTTCTGCTCCTCATGATAAAGCTGTTGTACACCCAACAGTTGCTGAAGGACCAATCTCCCTAGCTGATGAACCTCAGGGAACATACCATCCCTCTGGTGAGGCTGCACCTCATATGCAAATTCCATCAGCAGGTTTCTCCACTGCTGATGTTAAAAAGCACATCCCATCTCCCCATGATGAGGCATCTCTAGACCAAGGTGCTACTGACGGAACCATCCCAAGCTTTAATGAAGGTGCTGCACCAAAAACTGCATCTGAAAGGCCATCATTCTCTACCCCCTCTCCTGATTAAGCAGCTACAGCCACTGCCGAGGGACCCATTGACCCATCCAAGATGGGCCATATTACTTTTGCCCAGGCTATGGAACTTCTTTCCAAAGTTACCCTTCCCTCTCCATCACATCCTGAAACACCTGCCTCATCCTTATTTCATTCCTCACCATCTACACAATCCAAGCAGTCCACCCACACTCCTCCATCTCCCAAAGATCTTCCTTTGAAGGATCAGCTTTCTTTGCTGACCAACAAAGTTCGCTCTTTGGAAAAGTCCATGACTTCCCTACCCTCCATTATCTCAGACTCTATGTCTGCACAGCTCAAGGGATTCTTTGATTTGTTCAAGGATTCCTTTCCAACCACTCATCAAAGTGACCAATCCTCACAACTGCTTGCACTCACTGCACAACTTCAAAACATCTCCACTACTCTCTCCTCTATCCTTTTACATCAACAGGACTCTGTGTCCTCCATGACAGCCATATCCCAACAGCTGTCCTCTCTCCTCACCTCTTGCACTACTACCCTTCCTACTATATTGGCCAGCTTAAACACTCTCATTATCTCTCTGTCCAATTCTGTGTCAGCAAACGTTGATGATGTGCTAGACTCTTTTGAGTTACATCTTGCACAACTTCAAAGTTTACTATTCACAGCTTCTGACAGAGAAAATCTCTCTAAGCTGTCATCTATTGCTGATTCTCAATCCTCCTCTCTTCAGACCTGCCTTACCAAGCTTGCAGAGGATAAGGACAACCTGGCTTTCTTAGTGCAAAGCCTCGTTGGTCCCAAGCCTGCTGCCAAAACTACTGCTAAGCCTGCTGAATTTGTTTCTCTAGGCAGACCAATTGTTGAAGGTTCTGAGCCATCTCCTTAAAAGGGGGAGAAGTTGTCTGCCTCAAAGACTAAGTCTAAGGTGGAGAAAACCTCTTCTCCTTCTAAGGAGAAATCAGCATCCGTTGGTCAAGCAGCACGTGCATCTCAAACAGGTCCAGCTGCAGATGTCTCCCATCACACTGAAGCTACTCAGCCTAGTCTAGCTGGATCTCCAAACCCTGCACAAACTAAGGGGGAGGAATCCATTCCTGGGGACACGCCAGGCAGAAGGAGTGTAAGGTCTACGACTGCAAGATCTATCTAGACGCGGATCCGTGAACGAGTGCGGAATCCTCGTTGACGGTTAGACGGACAACTCTCAACCAACGGAACACGGAGACTATTAGACGCTGAACGAACGACACACGAACGATCCTACGAACTAATTCTCTCCGAAACGGCACTCACCTAGCTGATAAACTCGAGATCGCCTCTTGCTTAATTCCTCACGAATTCTGCAAAAAGTCCTTTAATATTTCGAGTCTATCCCTAATTATAGACCCTGATTCGAGTCTGATGTGGGCCAAACTCGAATCTGGCCCAAAGCCCATTCGAGTCTGTCCATATTGACATCCTCGAATCTAGCCCATTTGAATCTAAGGTCTCATTCGAATCTATCTCAGATTCGAATGTATTCCCTTAAGTAATTCGAATCTAGCCAAAAACACTTAAACTCTTAAGTGATGAAACTTATGTTTTACTCATGCTTGAGTTAATCTTTGACCTTTATGTTTGAACTTCTTGTAATATGTTACATCAAGTTCAAACACACAATCAATAACAGACAAACACATATTAAACAAATATATCAAAACACTTGTGAATACTCAGAATATTACTTAAACCATAATGCAGATCGATTAGACTGCTATCGTCACACAGGGTGTACCAACAGACTCCCCCTTGAGGATAGCTTCTAATTATTTACATTATATCAAATTTAAGTACTAGAGCTATATATACTACTACCTGCATATAATCCAGCATCTATACAAACTTTAACTACCTTTTGTAACTTCCTGGCTTCAGATCTCCATGGTTCAGTAAAGAAGATAGGCTGATCATGAAGCTTCTTCAGGTCGTCCTTTGATAGGTTTATCAAATGCAGTGGATCATATACCTTCAAAATGACCTGCTCGTCTTGATCCTCCATGATGGCTTCAGCAGTGTCAATCTCTAGGTACCACCATTTCATGTTGCTCAAAACGTTCTGTGGCATTGATTTCATTGGAACTTTCTTTAGACACCTCACAGGTTTGTATTCCATCCTGGCCCATGGCCTACCTGTATGAGGATCTATTCTCGACTGATCCTCGACCCTCTTTCCGGTCCTTGGCTTGAGTCGCTCAAACTTTCCTGATCTTCCTTCTTTCCTTATAATTCTTGCCACAACCTCAGCGTACTGGTCTTCACCTATATTAATTAATTCTTTCCATGCAAGCTCCTTTACTTCAATCTTGGGCAATGAGTTAAATGCTTTTAGTGTTCGCCTCAAGTATTGTAGTCCATCTCTTCTTTTCAAGATAAATAGTTGCAGTTCTTTGTCAAAGAACCAGCTTATAATGCCTCCTGAGAAGTTTCCAGCACCTGGAACTCTCATTTTCTTCTTCATCTTCAAACGATCTTTCTTTTCCTCTTTCTTGAACCAAAGATTTATCAAGTCAGTTCTAGATGGCTCATTCTCGGCCTCTTCAAGTTCTTTGTCCTCGACTGAGGCTACCTTGATATAGTCAATGTCAATCACATTATGATTTTGTCCTTCATATAGCTCCGTGACAGGTTGTGAATTGATAATAACCTCATTGACTTGATCGTCTTCATCATCCAACACTTCATCGTCTGATTTGCAGTCCACAACCTCATCTGGAATAAATTCTCCTTCTTCTAACTCTTCTTCTTCATCGTCAAAATCCATAAGCTCTTCCTCTATGTCCTTCAGTGCATCAATCATGTCACTGTCCAGAACCCTCGAGGAACCTGCTTCTTTTCCAGATCCTCCTTCTTCTCCTTCTGTACTTGGCTCCCCCTGAATTTGTGTAACTTGAGCTGCAGGAAAATCTACAGACTCAATCTCTTTATTCGCACCGGGATCATCGCCTTCATTATCATCTCTTCTCTGCACCTCCTGATCTCGGCACGATGTCTCCCCCTGAGCCTGTAAATTTTTCATTAACTGCTCAATTAGGGAGCGCATCGACCTTATCTCAGCTGCCTGATCGCAAACAAAAGTTTTCAATTCTACGTTCTAATCATTGATTTATGCTTTTAATTTGATCTTTTATAGGTCCAAACTTGGTAATTTAGCAAAAAACCCTATTTCGACCCACAAAACTTCAAAATTCGATGTTTTAGCCTAAAATTGTGTATAAAACTACACAAATCTTGTACAATCCGGTTGATTATACCTAGATGTATCTGTAGAATCGAAACACCAAGTAAGAGACTCGACAAAATGTCGTTTAGAAGGATTACGATAGACTCGAGAACAGATTCGAAATCGCCAATATAGATTCGATAGTATAGATTCGAAAACAGATGGAGTTAATGACCTTTACTGTTAACCTATTTATACCACCAACTCTCGAGTCTAAGCACAGATTCGAATCTACTGACAGATTCGAATTACTCCTTATTCGAGTCTGTCTTAGATTCGAAACCACCAACACTTAGAAAAATTTCGAAAATTTTGAAATAATTTCAACTTTTCCAACCTTTTCTACGGTATCGTGTAACCAGATAAACTATGCCAATTCTTTTACCCTAAGCTCAAGATAGTTCACGCATTGTTTATTTTATCCAACTTTGAATGCACCCTCAGTAATTTTTGACCTTTTACCTAAGTAAAAATTAAACTAAAATAAAATAAAATATAATAAAATAAACTAAGGTAAAATAAAATAAAGTAGAAAAATTTTGACAAAAAATTTAATCTAGACTTAAGCTATACTTAAAAAATTTACAAGCTAAGCTAAATACTAAACAAAATATTTTTGATGAGTATAGTCTAAGAAGGGTTCAATCAGATAGCGATGTCAGATACTTACTTTCAGCACTTAAACTTTCACACTTAGGAATTTTTGATTCCTTTGATTATTTGTCGTGACACACTTATTTAGTCGATTGTTGGTATTTTACCCCTTTAAACATTCTACATTTCGGAATATCCCTTGGCATTTTTATATATCAGGAAATTATCGTACGTGACTCAGACATAGACATATTTTTATGATCAAGGCACACAGACAAAGATTCTAACTTGTTGGTATTTGCAAACTTTCTTTAAAAGACAAACATCGGACACAGGTCTGTATTCTCATACAACAAAGTGTCTTAGTTCGACTTAAGGTTTATTTTTAAAGTTAGCAGACAGCGGTGACAGGTCTGTACTGACGTACAACAAAGCGACATGTCTGCTAACCCGAATCTAAACAGAGACAACAGGTCTGTACTTACGTACAACAGAGTTGTATGTTTTCGACTCTTAGTTTTACATGATATTTCTATTCTTTCCATTTTCAGATGTATTTGATGTTGTCATACATCCCCAGAAAGTTTGCATACCTCATTTAGACTCAATGTTTGTATGTCTTGTACATAAATATTAAGACCGATTGGTCGTACATCTAAGTTAGTGACACGCTTGACTTTTTCTAGAATATTTTATTAGCCTTGAGATTCCCTATATGTATTATGCCTACCAACACATCAAACTAAATAAAGTATAACACTTAGAGTTTAGTTGCATTATGTGTGAAAGCCTAAACACTTAGAGTTTATAACGACTGTGCTAATTTTCGTCACTTTGAACCTATGTATCTAAGACTTAACTCTTTTTTCTGATATTCTCTTTTTTTTTTGTATTTTTATGATTTTCTCTCTTTTTTCTTTTGGTTTTCATAAGAAAAAGCAATAAAATGAGATAACCTAAAAACTTACTAAAAATAGAACCTTACTAAAAATAGAAACTTTCCTAAATTAGCAGATTACTGAAAAGAAAGAGAAACTACTACTCTACAATAAAATAAAATAAACTTACTACTACTAAGGTCAAATTACTCTGGGTTGCGCATTCCATTCAGTTGAATTAAATACTCAAACCGTGACTTATCAAACGCTTTGGTAAATAAATCTGCATTATTATCTTCTGTTGCCACCTTTACCAGTTTGATTAAGTTCTTTTCAGCACAATCACGAATAAAATGATGCCTTATGTCTATGTGCTTTGTTTACTGTGTTTAACTGGATTATTAGTTATAGCAATTGTAGATTGATTGTCTATCCTAATAGGAGTTTGAGTGTAAGCCAAACCGTAATCCCGCAATTGTTGTTGTATCCACAGAACCTGTGAACAGCAACTACCAGCAGCTACATACTCGGCCTCGCACGTTGAAATGGCTACCGATGTTTGTTTCTTGCATTGCCAGGATACCAATCTCCCTCCTAGGAACTGACAACCTCCAGTTGTAGATTTGCGCGTCAAGCTGCATCCTCCGTATTCAGAATCCGTGAATGCTTCCAACTCTAGATCTCCCTCCGCGTGATACCAAAGTCCCAGCTTCGGTTTCGACTTGAGGTATCGTAGAATCCGCTTCACAGCTTTCATATGCATCTCCTTCGGATTCGCTTGAAACCTAGCACAAATACAAACAGCAAACATTATGTCAGGTCTTGAAGCAGTTAAATACATAAGTGACCCAATCATGGCCCGATATAAAGTCAGATCCACATTGGTATCACTTTCAGTACCCGGCCCGAGATTGTGATTCACTTGAATCGGCGTGCTGAAGTGGGCAGTCAACTTAGTTCCCTCCATCCCAAACCGTTCTAATATGTCATAGACATACTTAGTTTGATGGATAAACATCCCTTCTTTCTTTTGGTCAACTTGTAACCCTAAAAAGAAATTCAACTCCCCCATAGCACTCATCTCGAACTTAGACTTCATCACCTTCTCGAAATCTTTGCACATCTGTTCGTCTGATGATCCAAAAATGATATCATTGACGTACACTTGTACCAAGATAAAGTGTTCACCCTTCCTCTTCACAAATAGAGTACTATCTATCCTACCCCTTTCAAAACCGTTTTCTAAAAGATGGTTGGATAAAGTCTCATACCACGCCCTAGGTGCCTGATGTAATCCATAAAGAGCCTTATCTAAGCGATATACTCTATCAGGATATTTTGGATCTGTAAATCCGGGCGGTTGTTCTACATACACCAACTCCTTCACTTTCCCATACAGGAAAGCACTTTTAACATCCAGTTGATATACCTTAAAGCCTTTGAAGGAGGCAAACGCTAGAAACAACCTAATGGCTTCCAGCCTTGCTACTGGTGCAAAAAATTCGTTGTAATCGATTCCCTCCTCTTGGTTGAAACCCTTTACAACTAATCTCGCCTTGTTGCGCGTGACTATACCCCGATCGTCTCTCTTGCACTTAAAAACCCATTTGGTTCCTATTGCAATCTCCCCTCGAGGTAACGGAACTAACTCCCACACTTCTAGTTTCCTAAATTGTGAAAGTTCTTCCTGCATCGCTTCAACCCAGGAGTTGTCCTTAAGTTCCATTTGCACATTTTTGGGCTCTACTTGCGATATGAAACACGAATATAGACATGTGTGATATGCCTCGGAGTCGTTTATCATCGACAACAACACAGTGTTGTTATTTACACTACTCCGAGTCTTCACACCCTCGTTAGGATTTCCTATGATGCTTTCTATTGGATGGTTCTTGTTAATCCTAGAGGTCTCTATTTCATCAACCCTTAGATTATCTCCTAAGTTGGATCCTATTTCACCTAAAGGGGGAACAGGCTCAACTTCTACATTTTCCTCCTCACGGACGTTTTCCTCAGAGGTAGAAGTTGATGCTTGAGACTGATTCTCAGTGTTAGGTGCCTCTTGATCAGCAACTTCTGGAGATCTATCTACAGTCGCAGTAGGCTCGGACGTAGATTCGAACGTGGTCCTTGGAAAGATTTGGCCATCGTCGTTCAGATGCAACGTCGCCATGTCCTTCTCGATTGTACCTGCATTATCATCTAGAGGAATGTTAAATGACTCAAATAACTTATCATAGTCAAATATCCATTCCGGACCAGTTTGGGGTTCATGTGTATAACTTGTGACTTCAATGTTATACACAATCTCCACAGTACCAGTTGTTTTGTTAAACACCCGTTTGTTTGGTGAGTTTGGCATATAACCTAGGAAGTATCCTTCGTCAGCCTTTTCGCCAAACTTCGGTTGATGTTTTGTTCTTAAAAGTGTGCATGGTACTCCAAACGGTTCGAATCCAGTTAAGTTAGGTGGCCGTTTATTCAAAATTTCATAGCATGTTTTGTTCAATGATTTGACTGTAAGGACTCGGTTTAAAATGTGGCACGCGGTATTCACTGCCTCCCCCCAAAACATGGTAGGAAGCTTTGAATCCGAAAGCATAGTCTTTGCAGCCTCAATCAAAGTTCTATTTTTACGTTCGGCCACCCCATTCTGTTGAGGTTCATATGGTGCACTGAATTGATGCACTATGCCCTTTGATAGGCAATATACACCAATTACAGTGTTTTTGAATTCAGTTCCATTATCACTACGAATACATTTAACCCTAGTTCCGTATGAGTTCTCCACTTGGTCCAAGAACCCGATGAGCCTTGCAGCCGTCTCGTCCTTCGTACCTAAAAAGAAACCCAAGAAAAACGTGAGTAATCGTCGGTGATAACTAAGCAGTACCAACTACCTCCAATACTCCTTTTGTTGATTGGGCCGAAAAGGTCCAGGTGCAACAGATCGAATGTTGAGGCTATGGAATTCTGCTTCTTGGACTTGTGTGTCTTCTTGTGTTGTTTGCCCTTCATGCAAGGTAGACACTTATCCTCGAACTGAAAACTTTTCATGGGCACACCCTGCACCAGTCCATGCTTCGTTATGTAATTCATCTTCCTCAGGTGCAGGTGAGCCATGCGTCTGTGCCACAGTACGGATTCCGTCTCCGAAGCTTTGGATAGTAGACAAATTGGCCCCATCGAAGTCTCTGGCTTGTTCATATCCAGCACGTACAAGTCATTCTTCCTTTGCGCCCGCATCAACACCCATTCTTCAGGAATTTTGAATCCAGGCTTTAGCACTAACGCCTCAGTGTCAGTAAATAACACCGAGTTCTTCTTATCACAGATTTGAGAGACACTAATGAGATTATGAACCAGTTTATCAACGTGATAAACTTGATCCAAAGTAATCGTCCCATTAGTGACTTCTCCAGTTCCAGTGATATTTCCACCCTTGTTACCCGCGAATGATACGAATCCCCTATTACCCACCTTGAAGTCTGTGAGAAGACTTCTTTCCCCCGTCATGTGCCTGGAGCAACCACTGTCGACGAACCACTTGTTGTTTGGACAGGTAGTTATCTCCTGCACATGAAAGAAAATAGGTTAGTTATCACGGGGAACCCAAGCCATGACTGACTTGGTAATACCATTCTCGTCCACATACGTGAACTCTTTCAAGTACCCATCTCGCCTTTCAGGTGACTTGGGCCTTTGAACTGAATTCTGTTGTGGTGCCGAGTGATTTAAGTTCACTCTTTGCCTTGGTGTAGGCATTTGTTGTGGAGCTCTAGAATAATTCCTATTATATGCCATTTCTGACTGTGATCCTTGAGCTCTTACCGGTGCATACTGTCTAACTGGAGTATGTGACCTAACTGGAGTATGTGACCTGCTAGGTGTGGTGCTCCTATAGACTTGCTGTGGTGCTGACCTAGATTGATTTGTGACACGATTCGGTGAATTTGTCCTAATCACTTCCTTTGGTCCAACCTTAACCGGTGTGTTTTTCACAACTTGTTTGGGTGCGGCCTGCACAGTTTTCTCGGTAGGTTGAGAACTACTGCTGCTTGCCACACTGGGTGAGGGCTTAACAGGTGTTGGGATTACTGTCTTAGGGGCAACATCTGCTTTCCTAAGTGGACAGTGAGAAGCAACATGCCCTTTCGCGTGACATTTAAAGCAAGACATCTTATCCATGGACTTTTTGGTTGTTCCCTTAGATCTAGGTGTCTCACTAGTGTCTACTTCCTTTGGTACATCTACAGTGTCTGTCTCTTCGACCTGGTCAGCCCATGAAATTTTCTGTTTTCCTGCAGGTGTTTCACTGGAGGAAGACACAAATTTCACTTTCTTGACCTTGACGGTTGAGTCAACCACCTTAGGTGTATTATCAACTGTAGGCTAGGTGTCGGTTCAGGTAGGTCCTCTAAGTCTACTGACTTGTCAGTTTTCTCCTGAGGCTGAGGCACATAATTCGCATTGAAAGGTGGAGGAATTTCGTGAAAACCTAGACCTACAGGCTTCTTAGACTGTCTTTGGGCATCTAAGACTTTTCCTAGATTTAGGCTCGAATTCCTAAACTTTTCCAGCTTGCTATTTGCCTCTGCTACCTTAACCTTGGTCTCGGCTAGCTCTATATCCTTGTCCTTAAGACTTTTAGTTAAGGCCTCTACGTGCTCATACATTAGTTCTATCCTAACACACTGCTCGCTGAGTTTGTCTTTTAGAACTACCACGTCTTGAGCATCAGCCTTAAGCTTTTCTTTTAAATCTTGCTTTATATCATTTAGGCTAGCATTTTCTATTTTTAAGTTATCATTTTGAGCAGATATGGTTTTATGTGATTCTAAGACTAGATTTAACCTATCATTAGAAGTAGCACACAAAGCACATAATTCTGAAAATAGAGAATAAGAAAGACTAACCTTAGAGTTATCAGATTCCACATTGGCCATCTGAGCAGCAAACTCCAACACGGTCTGATCATTCGCCTTCTCTACCCACATCGGACTGCTGTCCCGTGTGGTCTGCTCGTCTTCGTCACAACCATTCTCAGTAACTTCAGCCATGAAAGCTCTAGCATTGGACTCAGGATGTGAACTCCAGTCATAGGTACCATCTAGCTGTCTGTCAGAGGTGACATTGGATAGTAAACCCGCCAGATTGGATTGACCAGATGAGGAACTCGGAAGGTATCTTTGTTGGGACTAATTTTGGTACTGTCCTTGATGCTGACTCTGTCCTTGGTATGACTCTACCTTCGGTCTTTGACACTCCCTGGCGAAGTGTCCCAATCCCTGACAGTTGTAGCATTTGACCTTAGACTTATCAAATCCTATCCCTTTGTTGTTCATTTGCAGATTCCTCCCAGTTCGCTTGATGAATCTTTTTACCCTCTGGGTCACCATGGCCAGTTGCCACTTAAGATCCATTTCCTCTAAGTCATCAGGGTCGACCTGATCGTAATCTTCATCCCATAGAGCTGGGTCATTGATTTTCCCTTGAACACAATTTCCATAAGCTGCCACAAAGGAAGCAAGCAGATTCAAATGTTCTTCTGCGGACTTTGCGCTCATCGGCATCTTCGAATAGCTCTGACTTGTCGGTGCCTGATGGACTTGAGGTTGCGGTTCTTCCGATCTTCCTAACCCTAAGAACGCGCGATTCAGTGAGTCTTCGGACTCTGGTGGCGATGACGTTTCTCCGGTGAAAAACGCTGTAGCACTCTTCGGTTCAGCTGTCACTGATGATTTAGATGTCTTTCCAAAATACATAGCCGGATTCTGGACTTGCTCGTAATCAGTCTCAGCCTTAATCATCTCGAAGTGATATGCCCTCAACGTTCCCACAATGTCATCAAGTGATTGAGCATAATATTTGTCCTCATTCAGCTTAATCATTGCCACGTACATAGCCCATTTGGCTGGTAGGGCATCAAGAAGCTTGTTGTTCTTGTCAGTGTCCGAATACTCAATTCCATGACTTTCAAGTTCCGTTATCAGATGATAGAACCTTGTGATAATATCATCCAACTGTTCATCCTTAATTGCCTTGAAAATCGCAAACTGTTGGGTCAACAGCTCTGTACGCTTTCTACGCACCCGAGGATTACCTTCACACCTTTTCTGGAGAGACTCCCAAAGTTCCTTCGACGTCCTTTGAGTCCGAAATGTGTGTAAAATATCTTGAGGTAAAGCCATACGGATTATGGAGAAAGCTTTGTTTTCAGCTTCAAATAGTTTCTTGTCATCCTCTTTCATCATCTGATATGACAAGACCTTTTGACGGCCTTCAACTTCAGATACTGGCGGAATGTACCCTTCATCTATGCACACCCACATGCGCATATCATTGAATCGTACAAAATCTGTAAATCTGTCCTTCCACCAGTAATAGTCCTCAACTTTCATCAGCTTAGGCGGTGCATTTGCCTTCCCAACTTCGTGATCCATCTCAAGGAATTTCTGAAGATTTGACATCTTTTCTGAAACAAATTGAATTTGAACTTAATTAATTTAATTCGAAACTGATTTAGACTAACTTATTCGAATCTAGATAGATTCGAAACTAATTAATATTAAATCTTTTGAGATTAAATTCGATTAAGTCTTAAAAGTCAATTAGATTCGAAATTATGTCAGATTCGAACAACTCCTTAGAATCGATGGTCCTTAGAATCGAAGGCTCAGCAGATTCGAATGTCAGCAGAATCGAAGCACAGAATCGAAACAGTACCAGACTCGAAATAAACTCGAAACTACTATAGACTCGAGATCCAATTCGAATGAAGTAACAGATTCGAAACAAAGTAGACTCGAAACTCTCTGAAATTGACTCGAAAGGAGCGTATTTAGGTTAGACTCGAGACTAAAGTGAAACCCTAATTACCCCTATAGATTCGAGCGCCGCAAACTCGAAAAACGGTTAACACGTTGATTTTTTGACGTTTTACAGATTAAATCACTATTTTTCAAACGAAAAATAATGATTTCGACCAAAAACGTGAAAAACGACAAAGTGGTTCCCGAATATGAATTTGCTAAGCTCAGAAACACGTTTTTGAGAGCAAAACCGTCCAACTAGCGTCAAGAAACCTAGAATGTATCTGATGAACACGAAGAACACCAAGAACACTCCGTAGGCTCTGATACCACTTGTAAGGTCTACGACTGCAAGATCTATCTAGACGCGGATCCGTGAACGAGTGCGGAATCCTCGTTGACGGTTAGACGGACAACTCTCAACCAACGGAACACGGAGACTATTAGACGCTGAACGAACGACACACGAACGATCCTACGAACTAATTCTCTCCGAAACGGCACTCACCTAGCTGATAAACTCGAGATCGCCTCTTGCTTAATTCCTCACGAATTCTGCAAAAAGTCCTCTAATTATTCGAGTCTATCCCTAATTATAGAGGCTAATTCGAGTCTGTCATGGGCTAAACTCGAATCCGGCCCAAAGCCCATTCGAGTTTGTCCCATCTGACATTCTCGAATCTGCCTGAGTAAGCATATTCGAATCTGTCTAACTGACCCATTCGAATCTGACCTAGATTCGAATCTTGGTCCTTAGACATTTCGAATTTACCTTTACACATAATTAACTAAGTATCGAAACTTATGTTTTTACCTTATGATTGATTTTATCTTTGATCTTATGTTTGAACTTCTTGTAATACGTTACATTAAGTTCAACCACACAAACAATAATAATTATCAACCATATATAAATATATATATCTAACACTTGCTAAACCACAATGTTGGATCACTTAGACTGCTATCGTCACACAGGGTGTACCAACAGACTCCCCCTTGACGATAGCTTCTAATAATTCACACATTTGATTAAGAACTTTGTTTTTTATTTATTCAAACTACTTCCAGCATACAAACCCTTTTCAACACACACCTTAACTACATTCTCATATTTTCTAGCCTCACCATCCATATGAGTGTAACTTGAAATCTTATGAGCATGCAAAATTTGAAGATTATCTCGAGAAAGATTTACCAGATGAAGAGGATCATAGATTCTAAGAATCACATTTTCTTCAAAATCTGCCATCACTGCTTCTCCCGTTTCACTCTCAACATACCACCAGTTCAGATTCTTCATGACATTCTGTGGCATAGGCTTGAGCGGCACCTTTCTCAGACATCTTACGGGTTTGTACTGAATCTTCATCCAAGGACGCCAAGTTAGAGGATCAATTCGAGAAGGATCCTCTACTCTTTTTCCTATCCTTGGATTTAGGCGTTCAAACTTCCTTGATCTTCCCTCTTTCCTTATGATTCTGGCAATTATATCTGCGTAGGGGTCATTGCCGATATTGATAAGTTCTTTCCATGCTAACGCCTTGATCTCAATCTTCGGCAGTGAATTGAATACTTTCAGAGTTCGCCTCAGGTACTGGAGCCCACCTTTTCTCTTGATTATGAATAGCTGCAGTTCTCGATCAAAGAACCAGCTTAATATGCTTCCTGACAGTTTTCCAGTCCCGGCACCCTCATCTTCTTTTTCAGCTCTAGTTCCTTTTGCTCAGCCCTGAACCACAACTTTCTTTTCTCTTCATTCGTTAGTTCTCTTGCAGGTTCCTCTACTGATGACTCAACACTTAAAGCAGCATTCACCACTTCTATGTTAACAACATCGTTTCCTTCTATCACATATGTATCAGCGATAGGATTTTGCTGAACGATGATTTCATCAGCTTCATCGTCTTCGTCAGCACACACCTCATCATCTGATTTCCAATCAACAATCTCTTCAGGGACAAATTCTCCCTCTTCTAGTTCTTCCATATCCTCTTCAAAGTCAAATCCCAAGTCCATTGGGTCGTCATCGAGATCCATGAGAGCCTCAATCATCTCACTTATCTCATAATCCGTAGGTTTAGACGAACTGGCCTCTCCTACTTCTCCTCCTGCTTGACTTGGCTCCCCCTGAGATTGAGCATCCTGAGCAGCAGAAAAATCTACTGGCTCATTCTGTCTTTGAGAGCTGGGATCATTGCCCTGGTACCACTTGTATCTGATGATCACGAAGAACACCAAGAACACTCCGTAGGCTCTGATACCACTTGTAAGGTCTACGACTGCAAGATCTATCTAGACGCGGATCCGTGAACGAGTGCGGAATCCTCGTTGACGGTTAGACGGACAACTCTCAACCAACGGAACACGGAGACTATTAGACGCTGAACGAGCGACACACGAACGATCCTACGAACTAATTCTCTCCGAAACGGCACTCACCTAGCTGATAAACTCGAGATCGCCTCTTGCTTAATTCCTCACGAATTCTGCAAAAAGTCCTCTAATTATTCGAGTCTATCCCTAATTATAGACCCTGATTCGAGTCTGTTGTGGGCCAAGCTCGAATCTGGCCCAAGGCCCATTCGAGTCTGTCCAAATTGACAGTCTCGAATCTAGCCCATTCAAATCTAAGGTCTCATTCGAATCTATCTCAGATTCGAATGTATTCCCTTAAGTAATTCGAATCTACCCAAAAACACTTAAACTCTTAAGTGATGAAACTTATGTTTTACTTATGCTTGAGTTAATCTTTGACCTTTATGTTTGAACTTCTTGTAATATGTTACATCAAGTTCAAACACACAATCAATAACAGACAAACACATATAAACATATATATCAAAACACTTGTTAATACTCAGAATATTACTTAAGCCATAATGCAGATCGATTAGACTGCTATCGTCACACAGGGTGTACCAACACTTCCTCTGTCTGATCACTCCAGTCAAACACATTGTCTTCTTAAGAGACAAGTGCTGTGGATGATGATGCTTGGATGGGCTGTGAAGTCCTTGATGACTGTTGACCTTGAGATCTACATTTTCTGGCAAAGTGACCAAGCTTATGGCATTTATAGCATTCCACTTTTGATTTATCAAAAGATGGTTTGCCTTCTGTCTTGGCTTGAAAGTTGGCCCTACCAGTTCTTTTCAGAAATCTTTTGGCTCTCATGGTCAGCATTGCATGTTGCTACTTTAAATCCATCTCTTCAAGATCATCTGGATGAATTTGTTCCAAGTCTTCAACATTTAGAGCAAATAATCCATCATTGGCAACAAAAGCCTCATAGTGAGTTTCAGCAGAATTGCCATCACCACCTGAAAAAGAATCACAGTTATTAGATTTTTCAGAAGACAGAAGAGCAGTGTTGTGATTATAAGAAAAGGATTTCTTTTTAGCATCAATCTCAGTCTCAAACACTCTTAAACTGTTATACAGATCATCCAATTCTATCTCATCAAGAGTGTCTTTTGTTCTCCATTGTGCAGCATAGACTGTCCATTCTTCTCCAAGAGATCTGAGAAATTTTCTGTTGACTTCATCTTGATCCAGATTGACCTTTGCACTTTCCAGTTCACTTATCAGTTTGTTGAACCTGTCAAAGATTTGAGTAAGGTTTTCATTCTTGCCACCAGAAAAGTTTTCATACTGCTGTTTCAAGAGGTCCTTTTGATTTCTCTTGGTACTGGCATTACCAGCAAACCTCTTCTCTAAGGCATTCCAAAGAGAGTGAGCAGTATAAAACTTTTTGAACTGATGTTGATAAGCATTAGGAACGGCTATTTGTAATAGTGTAAGTGCTTTCACTTCATTCATTCTAGCCTTCCTTTCAAGTTCAGTTTTTGGAGGAGTTTTGACTGGTTTCCCCTCATCATCAAGTTCTGGATCAACTACAGGAGGAAATTCAACAGTTTCCCATATGGCATAATCAATGAATTGAATATGCTGTTGAATCCTGAGTTTCCACATCTCAAACTCAGTGGGCTTGAGCATAGGCACTTTGAGTCCTTGCGCAGATCCACTGCTGCTATTTTCAAATTCCATTGTAAAAGATTAAAAAAAATTTAAAAGAAAGTTTTTGACTTTGAAAAACAAAGAGTAACCTGGTTTGAAAAACCTGATTTGAACAACCTGGTTTGACAAACCTGGCTCTGATACCACTTGTCAGGATCTAAAATATGAATTACCAAGACTAACTGATTTGAATTTATCAGAGTATAAATCAATAATCTTGCTTTGAATCAAAGTTTAATCAAGAAGTTTGCGGAATAACACTTAATTATTTTGACAAAAACTTTCAGAATCAATAATAAATAAACACACAGGAATTAATCAAGACTGTTTGTATTGCTGAATTCATCAATTACGATCACCTCAAATCTGTTTGATTAGACGAAGAACACAAATTGTTCTTAGGGTTTTACAACCTTAGAGGCTTATGAAAACTTAATCAATAAAGCAATTACAGACTCAAAATATGCAGAAACTCCTTATACAATAGGACGACCTATTCTCTGTATTTATATTGCTTCTTGATATGTTTCCTTGACGAACTATGACTTCTTTGATAGTAGATATGCTGGAATCTTCATGTAGATATCGTTTCCTGAAAATCAGCACTTTCTGTTTCTGAAACTGTTAAGCAGCTTGAATCTCTTGACAGCGTGAGCAGAGCAGCTTGAGTAGTTTTGCTCTGGCAGCTTGAACATTTACACTGGCAGCTCGAGTTTCTTCAACTAGCAGCATGAACTTTGGATTTACAAGTAAAATCTACTAACAGTCTGAGAAGTCTAAACTAACAGCTTGAATGTACTTAAACTATTTCCCAACAGGTCTCAGACATAATCATCCAATGTGGCTGTAGTGCTGGAGATTCCCACCACTCCAATGAAGTGAGCATTTCATCTATTCCATAAAAAACTCTACCATAGCGCTCGTACGAACTTAACAATTCATCTAGTAACTGTTGACGGACATAAACTGTAACATCCTCGAATTCAATTACTGTAATTTGGATCTATTTAGGCAGATAATTATAATTAAGTTGAATTATGAGCAATTATTATGTATTTGGGATATTTAGAAAGTTTGTTGTTATTTTAAGAAAATTTGAACTCTGAATTATTATTATGGAGTATTAAGATTATAAAAGTTATTAATGATAAAACTAAGAATAAATCAGTATTTTATGGAACCGATTAAGTTGAGGGGTGAAATGTGCAAAATGGGAAAGATGGGAATAAAAAGGCCAAATGCCTTTCATTTTCACATTTACTCTCTCTCTCTCTACTCACACTCTCTCTCTAGAAACTCTCTCTACTTCTCTCTACGATATCTATCAAACCGACCAGCCGATTTTCGAGATTTATACGTTGTTGGAAAGACCTCGAGGAGTACTACAACAATCTACGGTTGGATTCTTGATTTCGTACGAATTGAGGTAAGAATCGACCCAATTAAGTTTATATCTTTCGGTTTTGAAAACATGAATTTCGAGTTTATCATTTCTTGCATGAATAAAGCTAGTTTTGCTTGAGTTTTAACTAGAATATGATAGTGTATGTGTAATAGAATCAAACCTAGGTATAATACTTGACATATTCATGATTTTAGGATTTGAAATGAAGGATTTAAGTTGTAGATATGAACAAACTCGAGAATGTCAAGAACACAGTCGAAATGCAAGAAGAAACTCGATTTTTGAGCTAAATTCGAGTATATATTCGAATCTAACACCAAGGAATTCGAATTTAAGTCCCTAAATTCGAATTTAGGTCCCTAAATTCGAATGACATTCGAATTTAACCATGGGGGGTTCGAGTTTAGCCTTAAAATTGAAGGGAAATTCGAATTTAGCCCCTAAAATTCGAATTTGATGCCTAAAAATTGAAACCCACTCTCTAAACTCGAATATTATGAATGAAACCCATAGACAACACATAAAATAACAAAAGATATTCCAAGGATAAGGTTTGAACTTGAGTTGGGTTCAAACTTAGTTGTGGTTCGAATTTGGACATGGATCCGAAATAGGGGAAAAATATTGCAAAACTTATAAAATTTGGTTTTACAAAATTAAACAAGTTATTGACATAATGTGTTGCTACAACTAATTTAACAGGTCCCTTGTGGTGTTGTTTAACCCACAGTGGGGTACTTTGTGATCCGGTTGAAAGCCGAGGAGAAATATAATTTACTTGAAGTTTATAACGCACCCACTGTGAGTACCTTTGATTTTAGCATGTCTGCATTTGCTTTATGTTTGCTATGCCTACTGAGGCATGTTGTTTCATTTTCGTTTAACACTCTACTAACTTGCGTATATATATTGATGCACATTCATACTTGTTGCATGTCCTTTCTTTTGTTGTGCATTCTGTTGATGGACCTGCGTGGTCGCATCTGTACTCTGATGTTACTGTGCTATATGAGCCAAGAGTTTGACACCTCTATGGTCAGGATAGACAGTATGACATCCCCGATGGTATGTTTGCCTCAGTTTGGTGGGTTTCATAATGCCGAGTGTCAGCTCGAAGGGGCTGCGGGCTCGGGGTTGCGTACTTTGAGTACGTGTGGAGTATACGGTATATGTTACCGCGGTTACTCTGGGTGGCATCATAAAGATTTGTAGAATGTGTAAAATCATATGGTATTCACTAAGCATTCGCTTACCCTTTAGTTGTTGAATTTTTACAGGAAAAGGAAAGTCTGCCGCGGGACCATCTAGCTAGGACGTTTATTGAAGTATTGAAGATCTCTACTGTTTACCTCGGTATTTGAAATCATTCTTGTAGTAAAATTTGGGATGATATAATATTTCAGAGTCTGTAGACTAAGAATTGTAACCTATGTAGCACCGTAGGGTGTTGGGCACTAGTTTGTATTATTTTAATTCGTATTTTATGCTTCCGCACTAAAATTAAGTTATCAGATCATTATATAACTGTATGATGGTGATTAATCCTGGGTGTATGGTAAATGGTGGTTAATGTGGCAAGGGTGTTACATAAACCCACTGATCTTCACTATACCCAAGACAAACAGCTATTGAACGAAAGCCACAGTTTCCATCACCCCTTACATCTTGAATACGAGTGATGTAAGGATGAAAAATTTCTGGAATTTGATCCAATAGTGGTGGACACTCATTTAAGTCCATTAAGAATGAGCTATGCCTTGTCGGTTCCTCATTTAAGTCCATACAAAATGAGCTATGCGTTATTGGTTCCTCATTTAAGTCCATAACGAATGAGCTATGCCTTGTCGGTTCCTCATTTAAGTCCATAAAGAATGAGCTATGCCTTGACGGTTCTTCAATTCATTTAAGTCCATAACGAATGTGCTATGTCTTGCAGGTCCTAATTAAAGTCCATAAATAGTGAACTATGTCTTGTCGGTTTCACATGTAGGTTCGAGCAACTGTATCCATTAGCTTGCGGAGCTACGTCTTCAGGATGTTTTTTTTGTTGTTTCTTCAAGCTCGGTCATCCACATGCATTAATTTGAATTGAAGGATCTTTAATGCATGTTTTTCCTGGGTGTATTATATCCCGCAACCTTCCTAGGAGACTTTTTTTTCTCAGCCTTTGGACGATCATTAAAGTCCTCTTTAAAGCTCTTTAAATCATCATCACAACAAATGTCGTCATCATTTACAGACATTGACGGGGTGAAATCAATCTTCCTCCAGAATACATCGATCGACTCCAATGGTATACATTCACCTGCTTTAACATACAAGTGGTTCTTAATAATTCAAGAATGTTTTTTAAATTAATATTCATGTATAGTTGAGTATACTAACCTGAATTCAAGGAGTCTAAAATCATGCATGCGCATGGTAACCCACAACTATAGCGAAGTTTACAACCACAATCCGAAGAGTTTTGAAGTCCTCTCAAACGATGAAGTTCTCCAAATAATATATCTAGAGCTTCTAATGATACAAAACCTCGTAATAATCTGAAGCACAATATGTTGTGCTCGTGTTTACGGAAAATGTCACTTCATCCAAAACTATGTTTTATCGATGTATCTTGAGACTTTACAATCTCATCAATACAACCAATAAATGTATCCAAAGAAGAATTTGTTGAATTTAAGTATTTCTTTAGTTTCGCATGCTGGCTTTCAGCCCTGTTGGTAGTGCGTTCTCCGAAGTTTAAATGCTGATCAATCCAAACAGACACAAACATTTCCTTGTATTTTTTTAACCAAACTTGATTCAGATAATTCAAAACACCTGTATGTAAATAATTGTTATTATGTATAAAAGTTTTGAAGGTATAATTACTATATAATTGTTTTACCTTGATGTTTGCTCAACTTTAATTGAAGTTTGTCATAGTTTTCAGTGTAAGACATCCATGTCGGAGAGTCAACAAGTATAGCCCACATTGCTTGAAAAGAGTCCCACTCACATTGGGATTTGAAAGACTGTCTACAATGCTTCCTAATGTTCAAAGATATGTATTCTACAAAGTAATCGTTGGCTGGAGGGAAAACTTGTTGGCATGCATTCATTAAAGCCAACTTTCTATCTGTGACTATAACTCGAGGGTGCATGCACTCATTTAGTACTAACTTCAAACACGTTAATACTCAATTATAACTTTCCTCTCGCTCGTTAATGATGAATGTAAAAGCTATACAAAATGTCTTTTTTGTAACATCCCAAAATTTAAGATTATGTAATTTACAATTTATTTGGACTTAATGGTTGTATTAATGGATTATTATATCAATTTAAGTTAATTTTGATCATAATATCGGTTAAGTAAGAAAATACGAAGTTGAGGGGTGTATTATGCAAATGTGCCAAAATGCAAATAAAAGAAAGGAAACCCTTTCATTTTCAAACACTCACTCTCTCTCTACTCTCTCTCTCTCTCTAGCCGACTCTCTCCCTCTCTCTCTAACTCTCGGATTCAATTCAAGAAACCAAAGATTGTTGGATTTAAGTGCCAGAAATCTGAAAACAAATTACTTGGAAGGAACTATAAGAAAAACAACAAACGATTTGAGGTAAGATTCACTCAAAACTTGCAATTTTTGAAGTTTTGGTTCGGTTTTCATATGAACCGAATCTTAAGATTTTGATCTCAGATGTTAATGCATGTTGAATATTAGTGTTGCAATGTTAAAATCGAGTGATGATAATGATGTAAACCAAATTTCAGATTCTAATTCCACTTCTAAGTATGATTTCAGAGATTTTGTGTGTGTTTTAGTAGGTGTTCTTCGACAAAATGAAGAACATGGGATTAATTTGGTTTATTGAGGTTGTAAGTTAACGCATAAAGTGTTAAAATAGTAATACTGAGCTCGTATTTGCAATATTAGACTCAAAACATGCAAAAATGGTCAGAAATGAAAAATCTGGAAATTATTAAGTATGAACTCGGACTAATGAACTCGGTCCGGATCCATCCGGGTTCGGACCACCCATTTCGGACCTGTTCATTTCGGGCCAGCAGTCACTTCGGTCTATCCCAATTCGGACCTACCCCACTTCGGATCAAAGACCCTACTTCGGATCACCCCACTTTGGATCAAACCCAATTCGGATTCACTCTATTTCGGACCAGAGCCCAATTCGGACCATCCGAATTCGGATGGGGTCTGAATTCAGTGCTATTTCAATTAATTTTCAGAATATCATTTTAAGCAATTACTGACACAAAATTTACTATTACACTTACTTTACAGATCATTGTGGTGTTATCAAAACACACATTGATTCAGAGACACGACACGCTATACCAATCACTGTGAGTAACAGATTGTCATTCTAACATTTATTGTTTTTGCATTCATGTTTATATATTCAATGGCATGTTCACATTGTTCATATACATCGTTTCGCACTCGTACATGATTTGTTGTTATGATGCACACTCGTACTTGACATGTAACACACATGTAGCCAGCGTTCATTTGAAAATGCATCTATTTACATCATGCTTGCACTGCATAATCATTACTTCACAATCTGATGCGACCTGGACTGGGGCTGACAGCAGGCCACTGTCGGGGACTGATCATCCCACTCGTTATCCCGTCAGGTTCGACACATCCCTGATCAGCATTTGAACTGCCAACCCATGCTTGCACTGCATGGTTTACACATACATTGAGGCTTACACTGCCTGTTTTCACATACATCGGGCTTACACTGCCCATGGTTAAGCATTGCTTGTAAAGAAATATTTGTTGTTTGCATAATCTGTTATCTCACTAAGCAATTAGCTTACTGTTGACTCACAATGTTTTCAGGCAAAGGCAAGAGTGTAGCGGGACCTTCTACTTAAGCAATTCAGTTTACATCTCGGTGTCCTAGAAGCTACTTTGGTACATGGACGATATAGCTTTGGGGCTGGGATTTATAACTTGTAAAACAATTTGTGATGTTGTAATAGTTAGACTTTATCACTGTAGACATGTATTCTATTGCTTTAGTGTGGAACTGCTTAAAACTGATTTAAGTATCAATATTAATTATCATGATATTCATTGGGTTGTTTGTTGATCCTGGTGATTACATTTATACTATCAAAACAAGAGGTCGTCACAGGTTTTGGTATTAGAGCGTTAGTTTGAGGTTTCAAGTGTCCGCGAGGACTTGGACTCAAACTTAGGTTATGATAATAGAATGGACTCCTAGGAAATGATCTAAACTAAGATAGGATTGACATGCACACGAGGACAAATAAAGGGTAATTGTAAACACTTAGGACTTACAAATAAATGTTCTAAATATAAGTTGTTATATTTCAGAACATGTCAGGAGACGATATGACTCCTCAACAAATGGTTCAGATGATGCAAGCTCTTATGGAACAGAATAATGGGCTACAATCCAAAAGAATGGCTGAGCAGGCTCAGTCATTTGCCGACCAATTAAGGTCCAAAGATAAGGCCGAAGTGAAACGAAAGGCCGACAAAAGAAAGAACAAGGAGCAACAACCACACGACCAAGAGGAAAGACAAGACACTGGGTCTTCTAACAGATCAAGGGGTTGTAGGTTTAAGGACTTCAAAAGTAACGGAGCTGTTACTTTTGATGGAACTGGAGATGCTCTCATAGCACTGGAGTGGATTACCACCACAGAAAGAACTTTCAGAATCAGCGACTGCGCTGAAAAGGACATGGTCCGCTTTGCAACCGCTATGTTTGCAAGGGACGCTGTAATGTGGTGGGATGCTATGACACATGTGTTGACGATGGAGGTAGTGTCACACATGTCCTGGAGCGAGTTCAACAAAGTATTCTCTCAGCAACACTGTCCTACTGATGAAAAGCGTCGTCTAGAGGCGAAGTTTCTGAACCTGACTCAAGGAACAAAAACGGTTACACAATATGCCGTTGAGTTCACCCGATTAAGCTTGTTCGCACCTCATCAAGTTGATACGAAGGAAAGAAAGATAGCCCGGTTTGAGGCCGGTCTAGACTATGAGATATGCCGAACCATGAGTGGGGTTCGATATACAACTTTTGCTGGGTTACTGGAGGCTGCTCGAAATGTGGAGCAGATTTTCTTATTATCTGGGTATGTTATCGGTTCAACCGCCGCAACACCGACTCAACCGTCACCGCCAAAAAGACAGCGGGAGTCTGGATCATCTCGATTCTCTCCTCAATCTCATCAACGATCTTCATCACCCAAGAAGGAAAGGGCCTTTTCGGCCAGTTCAGAGATGAGAGACTACAAGCGATGCAGGTAGGCGCACTCGGGGGAGTGCAAGACTCAGGATATGTACTGCTTCTGCTATGGGCAGAAAGGCCATCACTGGGAACATTGTCCTCGAAAGGACGATGCATGCTATAACTGCCACCGACTTGGCCATTTTGCAAGGGATTGCCCGAAACCCCCACGAGATCAAAGTGTTCAGCAATCAACGACAAGATCTTCTGCAGCTTCCACTGCTCGCAGGGATCAATCTCAAAGGGCTTCATCAAGGGCGTTCCAAATCACAGCTGAAGAAGCAAAGGATGACCCGGAGGTGGTCACTGGTACGTTCTATGTTAATTCCATTCCTGCACGTATACTGTTTGATTCCGGAGCCAATCGTTCGTTTGTCTCCACTACATTTGCTCGACAATTCAATATGCCTACTTCCAAATTACAATTTGTACTTGACATAGAGACCGCTAGCAACATGTTAGTTAAAGCAGACAAAGTGTATAGGAATTGCACATTACTTGTAGAAGATTTGTGTTCAACATAGACTTAATTCCCATGGAATTTGGAGAGTTTGATGTTATAGTAGGTATGGACTGGTTGGTTCATAACGAGGCCAAGATTGTATGCAAAAAGAGAATGATTAAGATCACCACTCCCAAGGGCCGAGACATTTGCATATATGGTGACAGACACAAAGGCGACTTATGCCTTATTTCAATTGCAAAAGCCCGAAAGCACGTTGCCAAGGGTTGTCCAGCATATTTAGCCTACGCTGTTGATGCTAAGGCTGAAGTTCAACCTCCTTCCACCGTTCCCGTTGCTTTCGAGTTTCCAGATGTCTTTCCAGAAGATATCTCGGGATTGCCACCTGATCGTCAAGTGGAATTCCGCATTGATCTCGTTCCCGGAGCTGCTCCAATAGCAAATGCTCCTTATCGATTAGCCCCTGCTGAAATGCAGGAGATGATGAAAAAATTACAGGAGTTGCTCGATAAGGGTTTCATACGCCCAAGTTCATCTCCTTGGGGAGCTCCTGTTCTGTTCGTCAAGAAGAAAGATGGCACACTGCGTATGTGCATCGATTACCGCGAACTCAATAAGGTCACAATAAAAAACAAGTACCCGTTGCCCCGGATTGATGATCTCTTCGACCAGTTACAAGGCGCAAGCTACTTCTCGAAGATTGATCTTTGTTCGGGTTATCATCAACTCAAAGTACACCCAGATGACATTCCAAAGACGGATTTCAGAACTCGTTACGGACACTACGAGTTTCTGGTAATGTCATTCGGTCTTACAAATGCGCCGGCTGCTTTCATGGATCTCATGAATCGAGTCTGCCGACCAATGCTCGACAAATCGGTCATCGTGTTTATCGATGGCATTCTCATCTATTCAAAGACCGAAGAGGATCATGCAGCACATCTGAGAGAATTACTAGAGTTGCTACGCAAAGAGCGAATTTATGCCAAATTCTCAAAGTGTGAATTCTGGTTGAGGCAGGTACGTCTCAACATTCGAATCGAATTTCATGATCCTTATACTTACTTATGAACTCTTTGTTAACTTGTACCTACTCAATATTCAATTCAGATCCAATTCTTGGGGCACGTGATATCTGGTGCTGGAATTGTTGTTGATCCTGCAAAGATCGAAGCTATCCAGAACTGGGAATCACCCCGTAACGCCTCAGAAATTCGAAGCTTTCTGGGATTGGCTGGTTATTACCACCGATTCATCAAAGACTTTTCTAAGATCGCTGTTCCGCTTACAAAGCTTACTCGCAAGAACACGACCTTCTTTTGGAAAGAAGAGCAACAAGTGGCTTTTGACAAATTGAAGCAGCTACTAAGTGAAGCACCAGTATTAGCCCTGCCTGAAGGGAACGAGGACTTTGTTGTCTACACAGATGCATCAGGCATGGGTTTGTGTGCTGTTTTGATGCAAAGAGGAAATGTCATAGCATACGATTCTAGACAACTCAAATCACATGAGAAAGATTACTCTACTCATGATCTAGAGCTAACTGCGGTGACTTTCGCTCTCAAACTTTGGAGACACTATTTGTACGGAACCAAGTGTCAGCTCTACACCGACCATAAAAGTTTGAAGTATATATTCAGTCAGAAGGACTTGAATATGAGGCAGAGAAGGTCAATGGAGTTGATCAAATATTACGACTGCGAAATACTCTATCATCCAGGGAAAGCCAACGTAGTGGCTGATGCCCTAAGCAGAAAAGCGTACTGCAAAGCATACTGCTATGCCTTGACTTCCACGATACTGACGTCAACAATCATAGACGATGTAAGAGCTGCTCAAATGGAGGCTCTAAAAGAGGAGAATGTAAAGGATGAGAACATCAGAGTCCAGTTGCCATTAATGCAAAATGACGGAACGGGACTCAAAGGTGTGTACGACAGAGTTTGGGTTCCTAAGTTTGGGAACATGCGAGAAGTAATTCTTGAAGAAGCTCATAAATCTAAGTTCTCAATTCACCCTGGAAGCACAAAAATGTATAACGACCTGAAAGCTGATTTCTGGTGGCCAGGACTGAAAAGAGACGTTGGGCAATTTGTAGAAAGGTGCAGAATTTGTCGTCTAGTCAAAGCAGAGCACCAACAGCCCTATGGTAGTATGCAACCTCTTCCTATCCCGGAATGGAAGTGGGATCATGTTACTATGGACTTTATAACAAAGCTGCCCAAAACACGTCGTCAACATGATGCCATTTGGGTCATCATTGACCGTCTGACAAAATCTGCGCACTTCATTCCAATCCGAGAAACCTATTCACTGAACCGTCTTGCCCAGATCTATGTAAACGAAATCGTCATTAGGCATGGTGTGCCTAAGTCTATTGTCTCTGACCGAGATAGTAGATTCACTTCCAATTTCTGGGCTGCTCTGCAAAACGGTCTTGGTACTCGTATCGCAATGAATACTGCCTATAGACCTCAATCTAATGGGCAAAGTGAAAGAACAATCTTAACTCTAGAAGACATGCTCAGAGCCTGTGTCATGGATTTGGGTGGTAACTGGGACGATCACCTCCCATTGGTTGAATTCTCCTACAACAATAGTTATCATTCCACAATCAAGATGGCACCGTTCGAATTCCTGTATGGCAGAAAGTGTAGGACTCCAACCTGTTGGAGGGATACAGGAGAAACTCCAATAGCTGGTCCTGCCTTATTACAAGAAACCAATGAAAAGATCCAACTCATTCGGCAATACATGAAAACGGCACAAGATCGACAAAAGAATTACCACGATCGCCGTCATAAAGCGATAAAGTTTCAGAAGGACGATTGGGTATACTTGAAAGTTTCCCCAATGAAAGGTGTTACAAGATTTGTTAAGCGAGTAAAGCTATCGCCTCGGTTTATTGGACCCTTCAAAATATTAGAAAGAGTTGGTAATCAGTCCTATCATTTGGACTTGCCGGAAGAGTTATCTGGTGTTCACCCGGTCTTTCATGTAGGTTACTTAAGGAAGAGTTTGGTGCCCGAAAGGGAACCATGGACTGACCATTCAGACATTAAGGTTGACAAACGTCTAAGGTTCGTTGATGAGCCGGAGTGCATTCTAGAAACAAAAGTCAAAAAGCTACGGAACAAAGATATCAGGATGGTGCTGGTCAAATGGAAGCATCATCGGGGAGCTAATCATACTTAGGAATCGGAAGAAGACATGAAGACCAAGTACCCAAGTCTGTTTAGCGCAGCATGACTTCGCGGACGAAGTATAGGCGTGGTGGAGCCCATGCTGTAACATCCCAAAATTTAAGATTATGTAATTACAATTTATTTGGACTTAATGGTTGTATTAATGGATTATTATATCAATTTAAGTTAATTTTGATCATAATATCGGTTAAATAAGAAAATACGAAGTTGAGGGGTGTATTATGCAAATGTGCCAAAATGCAAATAAAAGAAAGGAAACCCTTTCATTTTCAAACACTCACTCTCTCTCTACTCTCTCTCTCTCTAGCCGACTCTCTCCCTCTCTCTAACTCTCGGATTCAATTCAAGAAACCAAAGATTGTGGGATTTAAGTGCCAAAATTTTAAAACAAGTTACTTAGAAGGAACTATAAGCAAAACAACAAACGATTTGAGGTAAGATTCACTCAAAACTTGCAATTTTTGAAGTTTTGGTTCGGTTTTCATATGAACCGAATCTTAAGATTTTGATCTCAGATGTTAATACATGTTGAATATTAGTGTTGCAATGTTAAAATCGAGTGATGATAATGATGTATACCAAATTTCATATTCTAATTCCACTTCTAAGTATGATTTCAGAGATTTTGTGTGTGTTTTAGTAGGTGTTCTTCGACAAAATGAAGAACATGGGATTAATTTAGTATATTGAGGTTGTAAGTTAATGCATAAAGTGTTAAAATAGTAATACTAAGCTCGTATTTGCAATATTAGACTCAAAACATGCAAAAATGGTCAGAAATGAAAAAGCTGGAAATTATTAAGTATGAACTCGGACTGATGAACTCGGTCCGGATCCATCCGGGTTCGGACCACCCATTTCGGACCTGTTCATTTCGGGCCAAGAGTCACTTCGGTCTATCCCAATTCGGACCAATGGTGATTTCGGACCTACCCCACTTCGGATCAAAGACCCTACTTCGGACCACCCCACTTTGGATAAAACCCAATTCGGATTCACTCTATTTCGGACCAGAGCCCAATTCGGACCATCCGGATTTTGGACCATCCGAATTCGGATGGGGTCCGAATTCAGTGCTATTTCAATTAATTTTCAGAATATAAGTTTTAAGCAATTACTGACACAAAATTTACTATTACACTTACTTTACAGATCATTGTGGTGTTATCAAAACACACATTGATTCAGAGACACGACACACTATACCAATCACTGTGAGTAACAAATTGTCATTCTAACATTTATTGTTTTTGCATTCATGTTTATATATTCAATGGCATGTTCACATTGTTCATATACATCATTTGGCACTCGTACATGATTTGTTGTTATGATGCACACTCGTACTTGACATGTAACACACATGTAGCCAGCGTTCATTAGAAAGTGCATCTATTTACATCATGCTTGCACTGCATGATCATTACTTCACAATCTGATGCGACCTGGACTGGGGCTGACAGCAGGCCACTGTCGGGGACTGATCATCCCACTCGTTATCCCGTCAGGTTCGGCACATCCCCGATCAGCATTTGAACTGCCAACCCATGCTTGCACTGCATGGTTTACACATACATTGAGGCTTACACTGCCTGTTTTCACATACATCGGGCTTACACTGCCCATGGTTAAGCATTGCTTGTAAAGAAATATTTGTTGTTTGCATAATCTGTTATCTCACTAAGCAATTAGCTTACTGTTGACTCACAATATTTTCAGGCAAAGGCAAGAGTGTAGCGGGACCTTCTACTTAAGCAATTCATTTTACATCTCGGTGTCCTGGAAGCTACTTTGGTACATGGACGATATAGCTTTGGGGCTGGGATTTATTACTTGTAAAACAATTTGTGATGTTGTAATAGTTAGACTTTATCACTGTAGACATGTATTCTATTGCTTTAGTGTGGAACTGCTTAAAACTGATTTAAGTATCAATATTAATTATCATGATATTCATTGGGTTGTTTGTTGATCCTGGTGATTACATTTATACTATCAAAACAAGAGGTCGTCACATTTTTGGTTGATGTTACTCCAACAATCTGAACAAAAGGCATATTGTATTTGTTGGTTATGTATGTTGCATCCACTATCAAAACATGTGGAAATGCACACCATATCTTCAACGATAGTGGATGGACGAAAAACAGATTCTCCAATTCATTTGAAAGGTTATTTACTGAAAATTGAGTAATAAAATGTTTTTCAACCAAAAGAGACATAAGAACCTGCATCCGAGTTAATTAGCTGTTAGATAAATAAACAAACAAACAAATAATAAGAATTAATAATAATAAGAATAAGAATAAGAACCTGCATTCGAGTTTTTCCATCATTTTGGGACGAGTGAATCTTCTGTCGTGCATTATAAATGGTTTTCAGTGTTGAAACGTTATTCTCATCTTGAATCTTCAATATTGATAGTATGTTACGTGGTGTAACGTTCTTACTCGTCAAGTCCGCAACCAAAAATTTTTCATTTTCTTTCAACCTCCTTGCATAAGGATGTCCCTCCATATATGTTGCAGGCTTGTGATTATGTTGATCACATTTCACCCTCAATTTCGAACCACCATAATGTTCTAAATATGACTCAACCAAATGAAATGGACAGTTAATCTTTTTAGTGCCAGAACTTTTAGTTGTTGTTTTCTTTTGATTTGTATTCACGACCGAGATCACATATAAGTGTGACATATTTAACCACACTGTGTGGATTTGATTTTGATCTTCGTGTGACAATAACAAAACCTTGAGCTAATGCGGTGTTTTGCACCCATCCGACAAGCTCTTCACGAGTCTCGAACAACTACAACTCATTTGTGCTAACATAAAAAGAAAAAAAAATAAAATAAAATAATAACATAAGCGGTAAAGAAATAAAATTGGAAATAATAACATAATTTGATTATAATACCTGATCAATGTAAAATACTGATGTAGTACTAGATGTCTCCATTGTAAAAATAAACAAAATATTCATGTCTTAATTATCAATATGTAAACCATGTTTATATATTCTTTTGAGAAGATTATAATTACTAATAATATTTAATGATGACCGAATTAAAAAAAAAAAGTCACTCAAACTTACGAAAAAGCAATTATTTAATTTGAACATTCTTTTTGATTTTGTTTTATCCTTCAAAATATTATATCATTAGTTTATACATTATTTTTTAATAAATATAATTAAATTATAATTCTGGAAACGAAAAATATATTAAAAATAAAATTAAAAATATAAAAATCTGGAATTTAAAAAAAAACTATTTATTTTCCCAACTAACCCTTAAATTGACTAGGGTTTCATCAAAACCCTTACTTTCTCCTTTCACTCTCTCTAATCTCCATCTCTCTCCATTCAAGATCCAGCCGCCACCCTCATCGGCGCCGGTGACGCCTCTCTCCCTCTCGCTCTCTGTTACAGCCACGTCCACCGCCTCTCTCTCTCGCTCTCTGTCACAGCCACCGCCCATAGTCACCGCCACCGCCTCTCTCTCTCTCTCTCTCTCTCTCTCTCTCTCTGTCACGCCACTGCCCGCCACCCACAGTCACCGCCCACCGCCTCTCTCTCTGTCACGCCACCGCCTTCTCTCTCTCTCTCTCTCTCTCTCTCTCTCTCTCTCTCTGTCACGCCACCGCTCTCTGTCACCGCCACCTCCTCATCGACCGCCACTGATTCATTTTTCTGGGCAAGTCTAAAAAGAAAAGCAAAGAACAAGAAATTTAGCTAGGGTTTTCATGTAGACTATAGATTCGTCTCTCTCTTTCTTTTTACACACACACACACACACATACACCTCTAGATACAAATATATGTTAAAAGCTGTATGTGTGTGTCTGTTTGTGTTGTTGTGAACCTGTTTTTTTTTTTTTTTTGAATTATACTGCTTAACCAAAGTTTGAATTTAAATGAAAAAAGTTTATTTTTTTACACCTATAGATACATTTATTTTACAGGAAAAAAGTTGAATTTGAATGAAAAAAAACTTTGTATTTGATTTCCATGAAGTTGTGTTTGATTTTGATAGCTCAACTTTACTGTCGAGTCGTCGCCAGAAGTTCTGTAGAAGTTCTGTGGTCGTCGCCGGGAGTTCAGTCGGAATGGCCGGAGTTTATTGAAGAAATTACTATAATTTATTTCACTCTCCTTAGTTAAACAAATTTACCATTTATATTGTATTAGTTTCTAAAATTGAAAATGAATATCTGATTTTATTTTATTGTATTTAATTTCCAAGAAACTGATTTTTTTTATTTATTCAATTTCCTTGAAAAGACCTTACCTTGAAAATGATAATTTTGATTTGAATGTAACTTTAGTAACAGCCAGTAAAAATAAATATCTAACTTTTTTTAATTAGTTATTAACTAGTTATTAACCCATGTATTACATGGGATATATTTATTAAATAATATTCTTTTTAAAAAATACATATAGTATTAAATTAGTATACTACAATTATAAATTTTTAATAATTAAATGCTAATATTAAAACTTAATAAATAAATTATCTAAACGATATAAACTATAAAATTAAAATACATAATATATGAATAAATAAAAATTTTACTGACCGGAATAGAAGGTTAATCCATTGATTTTTAAATATATATACAAATTTATCAAATGATTGATTGATATGAAAATAAAATATCATAAATAGTTTTTAAAAAATAATTTGACTTATTAACTTTCCTTAACATTAATATAGAAATTATGGTAATAAATAGGCGGGAAAATGAAATGGAGATGTCACGAGAGAGTGACATGTGGCAAAATTATTTTGCTTTATTAATAGATATTGTGAAGACCTCCCCTTACGGGGTAGTCCTCAGAGTCTAGGTCCCACATCATGCAATATGATATCAATCAAACTAAGATAGAGTAATTATAATGCGGAATATTAAATTACAGTACAAAATATTAGGATTAAGTTTAATACATTTTACGATTTTCAAATTAAACTTATAAAGGGCACAAGTCTAATCGAATTCATGTCATCATATAATCAAGATAAATCTACCCAGACCACCATATTATCATCATCCAATTAGTACCAAAATGGTTTGCTGAGTAGAGGTCTATGAAACTTCTGTCTTGATCTTTGTAAGACCTAAGTACTAGGTCCGGCAGGTGACTTTCCTTTATCTTTTCCTGTAAAAATGTTAATGTAGCAACCGTAAGCAATGCTTAGTGAGTAAATAGATTTTCAAATTAACATGCATGATCAATCGGATCATCAGTCTAGCGTGATATGTCTTGGCTGCCGCTACAGCCCTCATGATTGAGACATAGAATTCATAGAGTCGGATGATGTACAAGCCACGCTCACGCTTAAATCGTGGGGATCAGCCACACACTGGACTAGCTACTAGTAAATCAACATGGCGGAACATCGGAGGGTCATTACCAAGTTCAATAGAACTGGTGAAATAGCCAGGTCTAGAACAATAGACTAACAAGGCTAATCAAGCTGAATCAATATGTCAAAGTATATGCAATGATGAAGCATACGTAATCAAAGTCATGATAGCAATAATCTCAAAGCAATATCAGAAATGAACTGTAAATGCAATTTCATATGAAGTGATGATCAAATAGCTATCATGATCCACTGGGCAACACCGAACCATGGTGTGCACAAGTCACAATCCAGCTGATAATATGAATGTCAAATCAATCTAACATCAACAATATGTCTCAACCAGAAATTCAAGCATGTTAAATCTGAATATCTATAACTCACTGATCTGGGTCTTTATCAAACAGATGTAAAATCTGCCACCTGAGTTATCTCAGGATTTTATCTTTGTAAATCTGCTCACTGTCAATTCAAGTCTTTGACCCGCTTTTAAATCTTTAAATCAATGTTCAGAATTTCACTGAACCTGTCCAGAATTATCATGTCATATCAAGTCAATATCATCATCTTTTAGTCTTTAAATATTTATTTCATCTGATTCTGATAACTTGTTCATTCATAAATCTTTGTTTCTTATTATTCTCAAAAGATCAGTATATATATATATATATATATATATATATATATATATATATATATATATATATATATATATATATATATATATATATATATATATATATATATATATATAATCATTTTGCTTTGTTGATCTTTAATCATTCTTAATCATGTATTTAATTATTTTAAAATATAAAAATGAGCATCCGGATTTCGGATTTTACCCGGATTAGCACCTGGATTCGGATCATCCGGATTGGGTGATCCGGATCTTGTTCCATCCGAAATGACAATCAAATTCAGATCAATCTATCATCCGGTTTCGGACTTGGGACCGAAATGACAAATCCGAAATCATGCCACCGAAATTGAAACATCTGAATTAAGCATGTGGTCCGAATTAGCATAACATCCGAATTAGGACCAAAGCAAGATCCGAAATTGGGACACCATCCGAATTCTTGAGTCCGAAACAAGGGATCTGAATTGGAAACTATCCGAATTCGGGTCATCCGAATTCGGATCCCAGACTTGTAATTTTTCCAGAAATTGTTCTTCATGTTCTTGGTTATATTCATACGGATTTTACATAAAATTCACTAAAACTCATTTATTTTAACATGCAACTTTATATTATGTTATTTTATCATTATTGGGTTGATTTTACACTATTTTTCTTATCAAAAACACTATAATTAGATCAAAATCATCCAAAATATACACTTTTTGTCAAGAACGCTTATTTCTATAAAGACTCAGATTTATATTCATTTTGGACAATCCAACTCATAATTTCTGTTTCTTTACCATTTATATACTTAACAACATAATTATCTACTAAAATTTCTAACATGCAAGCACAAATCCGGAATCATCAATTCGGTTTGTCATAAAACCGAACATAAACCTAAAAATATAGAAATTTAAAGGAGTATTACCTCAAAATCTTGTAGATTGATGATCTTTGATGATGATTGTAACTTTTTTTTTTCTTGTATTGATTCTTCAATTAATTTGGAATTTATGATGAATTCTTGGTAATTTGTTGAAGTTAACTGTGAGATAGAGAGAGAGAGAGAGAGTGAAGTCTTTAAATGGTAATAATGACCATTAATTTGAGTTTAAATATATCTCATTTATCTTTTATGTAGTTAATTAACTAAACTTTTGTATTTTATATCTCTTTTAATTTATTCATCTTTACTAATTTATAACATAAATATAATTTAATTAAATAATCTTAACTTAATTTAATTACATAACTAATAATGTAAACAAAATTTACATTATTTGGATCAAATACGAAATTAAGTTTCAGATAAAAGATGGGTTGTTACAGAATGGGCTCCACCACGCACAAACTTCGTCCCCGAAGTTAGCTATGGTCGAACAGACTGGGATAAGTAGCTTTCATAACATATTCAGATTCCCAAGACTGATGCGAACCTTTGTGGTGTTTCCACTGGACGAGCACCATCTGTATTTCTTTATTCCGAAGCTTTTTGGTCTTCGAGTCCAGAATACATTCCGGCTCTTCAACCACTCTAAGCTTCTCATCAACCAGGCAAGTTAACGTGTGGTATTTGAACTTCTCTTTCATCAGCTAGACTTTTTCTCAGATGACTGACATGGAATACAGGATGTATTCCAGATAAGTCCGCTGGCAGTTCAAGACGATAAGATTGATTTCCTATCTTTTCGACAATCTTGAACGGACCGATGAATCTCGGAGCTAGCTTGTTTCGCTTTATGAATCTCACCACATTCTTCATTGGGGATACTTTCAGCATCACCCAATCGTTAACTGCAAAGCTTATTGATCTGTGTCGATTATCATAATATGACTTCTTCCTGCTTTGAGCTTCTAGAATGTTCCTTCTGACTAGCTGAATCTTCTCATGAGTCAACTGTAGAAGGGCAGGTCCTGCTATAGGCGATTCACCTGTTTCACGCCAACAGGTGGGAGTTCTGCACTTTCTTCCATACAAAGCTTCAAAAGGAGCCATCTTGATCGTTGAATGATAACTGTTATTATATGAGAATTCGACCAACAGCAAGTGGTCATCCCGGTTACCACCTAGATCAAGAACGCAGGCACGAAGCACATCTTCAAGAGTAAGGATAGTACGCTCACTCTGGCCATCTGCATTAGGATGATAAGCAGTACTCATAGAGATCCGAGTACCCATCCCGTCTTGTAAAGCTTGCCAGAATCTAGATGTGAAACAACTATCACGATCAGATACGATAGACTTTGGCACACCGTGACGAGAAATTATTTCGGTTATGTACATCTGTGCCAATCTATCAAGGGAGTACGTCTCTTTCATCGGTATGGAGTGAGCTGACTTCGTTAATCGGTCCACGACTACCCAGATGGAGTCGTGCTATCTCTTGGTTTTCGGCAACTTCGTGATGAAGTCCATTGTTATATGCTCCCACTTCCACTCAGGAACTGGCAGTGGTTGCATATCCCCGAAGGGTTTCTGATGTTCTGCCTTAACCATCTGACAGACTCTGCAGCTTTCAACACATTTACCGATGTCTTTCTTCATTCCTGGCCACCAATAATCAGTTTTCAGATCAAAGTACATCTTTGAGCTGCCAGGATGAACAGATAACTTAGACTGATGGGCTTCCGATAGAAGAGTGTTGCGGATAGAACCATACTTAGGAATCCAGATTCGGTTTCCCTTGAGATAATGAAGTCCCAAATGATTCAGAGATAAGAATTGAAGTTGCCCTTTAAGATTTTCAGAACAAAGATTCTCTTCTTTCAGTGCTTCAGCTTGAGCAGACTTGATGTCTTCGATAAGGTCGGAAGAGAATACAATAGGAGTCAGGGCATAGCAACACTTTTCTGGATATACCTTCCTACTCAAAGCATCCGCGACAACATTAGCTTTGCCGGGATGATATAGGATCTCGCAATCATAGTCCTTGATAAGCTCCAAGGACCGTCGTTGTTTCATATTTAGATCCTTTTGAGTAAAGAGATGTTTGAGACTCTTATGATCGCTGTAAAGCTGACACCGAGTCCCATAGAGATAATGACGCCAGATTTTTAGAGCAAAGGTAACGGCAGCCAACTCAAGATCATGAGTTGGTGCACTTTTCTCATAGTCTTTCAATTGCCTTGAAGCGTAGGCAATGACTTTTCCTCTTTGCATCAGAATACAACCTAAGCCAGTACCAGATGTGTCGCTATAAACGACAAAGTCATTATTGCCTTCTGCTAAGGCTAGGATCGGCGCTTGAATAAGTTTCTGTTTTAGAGTTTCAAATGCCTCTTGATGTTTATCTGCCCATACGAAAGGTGTATTCTTTCGTGTTAGCATCGTAAGTGGCACAGCAATCTTCGAGAAGTCCTTAATGAATCGCCGGTAGTAACCAGCCAATCCAAGGAAACTTCTTATTTCGGAGGCATTGCGAGGCGTTTGCCATTTTTGAACGGCCTCGACTTTAGACGGATCGACTGAAATTCCTTCGCCAGATATGACATGGCCAAGGAATTGAATCTAGTAAGAATTCAGAGTAAAATTTCAAGTTTTGTTTCAATCAAAGAACGCTTAGGAATGACTCAAGACAATATAAAGTTATACCTGTCTGAGCCAGAATTCGCACCTAGAGAATTTTGCGTAGAGTCTTTCTTTTCTCAGTAACTCTAGCAATTGTCGCAGATGAATAGAATGATCAGCCTCCGTTTTGGAGTAAATCAGAATATCGTCTATGAATACGATAACTGACTTATCCAACATCGATCTGCACATGCGATTCATGAGATCCATGAATGCTGCTGGTGCATTTGTTAAACTGAACGGCATCACGAGAAATTCGTAATGACTGTATCTTGTTCGGAAGGCTGTTTTCGAAATATCCTCATCTTTTACTTTCAATTGATGATACCCAGAACGAAGATCAATCTTGGAGAAATAACTTGCTCCTTGTAGCTGATCAAATAAATCGTCAATTCTGGGCAGAGGATACTTATTCTTAATAGTGACTTTGTTCAACTCGCGGTAATCGATGCACATTCGAAAAGTTCCGTCTTTCTTCTTAACAAATAAGACTGGTGCACCCCACGGAGATGAACTTGGTCGGATAAATCCCTTTTCTAACAGCTCTTGCAATTGTTTGGACATTTCCTGCATTTCTGCAGGTGCAAGTCTGTAGGGAGCTTTGGTAATGGGAGCCGCACCAGGAACTAAGTCAATGCCGAACTCGACTTGACGTTCTGGTGGCACTCCAGAAATATCATCAGGAAATACGTCTGGGAACTCACAGACGATAGGGATATCAGATAAGGATTTCTCTTTGGCTTTAGAGACGGATTCAGATGAGACATAACATAGATACGATTCGTGGCCTTTAAATAGATAATTGTGCGCTTTGTCAACTGATATGAAACAATGTGCACCTTTTCGCTTCTCGCCTTTGATTTCTAACACTCGGCCGTCTGAAGACTTAGATCTGATGATTCGCCGATTGCAGACGATTGTAGCCTCGTTATTCATTAGCCAGTCCATGTCGATGATGACGTCGAACTCTTTCAACGGAATAGGAATGAGATCAAGGTTGAATACGATGTTATCAATGAGCAGAGTGCAGTTTCGGTATACAGAATCAGCCATAACATAGTTGTTACTGGCTGTCTCAATATCAAGAATCACGGGAAGCTTCGATGGAGATTTGGATAATCTTTGTGCGAAAGAAGTCGATATAAAAGAACGACTAGCGCCAGAATCAAATAATACGCGAGCAGGGATTGAGTTAAACATGAACGTACCGGTAACTACATCAGGAGTTTCTCTCGCTTCTTCGGCTGTTATCTGAAACACACGAGTCCTTGCTGTTGGAGTAGCAGCTGAACTCTTCATCGTAGATCCTCCAGCTGACGACTGTGACTGTCTTCGTTGCCCGCTGCGACACTGATACATGAAGTGCCCTCTTTTCCCGCATTTCGCACATCCGCATCCTTGCTGTGGGCACTCTTCACTGCTGTGACCAATTCTGTTGCAAGCAAAGCATGTGACGTCATCTGGATTGCACAATCCCATGTGTGATTTTCTACATCTCTTGCAGAATCGTGGCTCATTCGTTAGTGAATACGCTTGGGCTTTCGGCTGTGAACTATACTGCTGGGATTGCTGAGGTTGCTGAGACTGGGACTTCTTAGGCTTAAAGAATCTGCCAAATCGCTGTTTCTTCGGAGGAGATGGACATGTCGGGTTTGCTGATGGAGCATAAAGCTGATCGTCATACTCTAAATAACCCCTCTCGATCTGTCTATCTGCTTCAACCATTTCTAAGTAACTCCTGTATTTTATCGCACTCATCGGATGTCGGTATCTCGGGTTGAGCCCTCCGCGGAATCTATTCATCTTCCTTTCCTCGGTAGCTACTTGATATGAGGAGTATCCGCAAAGCCGAGAGAATTTGTGCTCGTACTCATCTACAGTCTTAGTTCCTTGGGTCAGCTGCATCAATTGGACTTCCATCTTATCTCGTTGGTCAATCGTGCAATACTTCGAGTTAAACATATCTAGGAATTGATTCCACTCTAAAGTATGTATCACCTCTTCTCCATATATGCTCCTCTGAGTCTTCCACCAAGCACGGGCAGCTCCAACAAACTACGCAGACACATAACTCACTTTCTTAGATTCTAAGCAGTCGGAAATTCTGAAGATTTCCTCAGTATGGCTGATCCAATCCATCGCCTGAATTGGATTGACTGTACCCTCAAAGTTCAGGGCACCGCTCGCTTTAAAATCTTTAAATTTACAGCCTTTAGGCTGCTCGATTTGGGTTTCAGGATTTGAGTTATCAGAATCAGATTCTTCATTCTGGATTTGCTTTTATTTTCTCTTATTCTTTTTATCTTCACGTCTCTTAGTTTTGGCCTCATCTCTGGCCTGAAACTGTTCTTGCATTATCTTATTTTGTTGTTCAGAGTGTTGGGCTAATAACTGTTGCATCATTTCAAACATCTGTTGTGGGGTCATGTTACTTGGTATGTCACCTGATCCTGATCCTGACATCTTAACTGAAAATTAAAATCATTTAACTATCAGTTTATAGACTTAGATCTATGTACCCTTTTCCCATCCTAACAGTCTGTACATCCTATCTCAGTTCAAACCACCTAAATGATTGATACATATATATTGCTTCAGTTTGAGACCAAGTATACTCACGTAATACTTGATTTACTCAAACTATGGGCTCTGATACCATCCTGTGAAGACCTCCCCTTACGGGGCAGTCCTCAGAGTCTAGGTCCCACATCATGCAATATGATATCAATCAAACTAAGATAGAGTAATTATAATGCGGAATATTAAATTACAGTACAAAATATTAGGATTAAGTTTAATACATTTTACGATTTTCAAATTAAACTTATAAAGGGCACAAGTCTAATCTAATTCATGTCATCATATAATCAAGATAAATCTACCCAGACCACCATATTATCATCATCCAATTAGTACCAAAATGGTTTGCTGAGTAGAGGTCTATGAAACTTTTGTCTTGATCTTTGTAAAACCTAAGTACTAGGTCCGGCAGGTGACTTTCCTTTATCTTTTCCTGTAAAAATGTTAATGTAGCAACCGTAAGCAATGCTTAGTGAGTAAATAGATTTTCAAATTAACATGCATGATCAAGCGGATCATCAGTCTAGCGTGATATGTCTTGGCCGCCGCTACAGCCCTCATGATTGAGACATAGAAGTCATAGAGTCGGATGATGTTCAAGCCACGCTCACGCTTAATCGTGGGGATCAGCCACATACTGGACTAGCTACCAGTAAATCAACATGGCGGAACATCCATTACCAAGTTCAATAGAACTGGTGAAATAGCCAGGTCTAGAACAATAGACCAACAAGGCTAATCAAGCTGAATCAATATGTCAAAGTATATGCAATGATGAAGCATACGTAATCAAAGTCATGATAGCAATAATCTCAAAGCAATATCAGAAATGAACTGTAAATGCAATTTCATATGAAGTGATGATCAAATAGCTATCATGATCCACTGGGCAACACCGAACCATGGTGTGCACAGGTCACAATCCAGCTGATAATATGAATGTCAAATCAATCTAACATCAACAATATGTCTCAACCGGAAATTCAAGCATGTTAAATATGAATATCTATAACTCACCGATCTGGGTCTTTATCAAACAGATGTAAAATCTGCCACCTGAGTTATCTCAGGATTTTATCTTTGTAAATTTGCTCCCTGTCAATTCAAGTCTTTGACCCGCTTTTAAATCTTTAAATCAATGTTCAGAATTTCACTGAACCTGTCCAGAATTATCATGTCAATATCATCATCTTTTAGTCTTTAAATCTTTATTTCATCTGATTCTGATAACTTGTTCATTCATAAATCTTTGTTTCTTATTATTCTCAAAAGATCAGTATATATATATATATATATATATATATATATATATATATATATATATATATATATATATATATATATATATATATATATATATATATATATATATATATAATCATTTCGCTTTGTTGATCTTTAATCATTCTTAATCATGTATTTATTTATTTAAAAATATAAAAATGAGCATCCGGATTTCGGATTTTACCTGGATTAGGATTCGGATCATCCGGATTGGGTGATCCGGATCTTGTTCCATCCGAAATGACAATCAAATTCAGATCAATCTATCATCCGGTTTCGGACTTGGGACCGAAATGACAAATCCGAAATCATGCCACCGAAATTGAAACATCCGAATTAGCATAACATCCGAATTAGGACCAAAGCAAGATCCGAAATTGGGACACCATCCAAATTCTTGAGTCCGAAACAAGGGATCTGAATTGGAAACCATCCGAATTCGGATCCCAGACTTGTAATTTTTCCAGAAATTGTTCTTCATGTTCTTGGTTATATTCATACGGATTTTACATAAAATTCACTAAAACTCATTTATTTTAACATGCAACTTTATATTATGTTATATTATCATTATTGGGTTGATTTTACACTATTTTCCTTATCAAAAACACTATAATTAGATCAAAATCATCCAAAATATACACTTTTTGTCAAGAACACTTATTTCTATAAAAACTCAGATTTATATTCGTTTTGGACAATCCAACTCATAATTTCTGTTTCTTTACCATTTATATACTTAACAACATAATTATCTACTAAAATTTCTAACATGCAAGCACAAATTCGGAATCATCAATTCGGTTTTTCAAAAAACCGAACATAAACCTAAAAATATAGAAATTTAAAGGAGTATTACCTCAAAATCTTGTAGATTGATGATCTTTGATGATGATTGTAACTTTTTTTTTCTTGTATTGATTCTTCAATTAATTTGGAATTTATGATGAATTCTTGGTAATTTGTTGAAGTTAACCGTGAGATAGAGAGAGATTAGAGAGAGAGAGAGAGAGTGAAGTCTTTAAATGGTAATAATGACCATTAATTTGAGTTTAAATATATCTCATTAATCTTTTATGTAGTTAACCCACTAAACTTTTGTATTTTATATCTCTTTTAATTTATTCATCTTTACTAATTTATAACATAAATGTAATTTAATTAAATAATCTTAACTTAATTATTTTACATAACTAATAATGTAAACAAAATTTACATTATTTGGATCAAATACGAAATTAAGTTTCAGATAAAAGCTGGATTGTTACAGATATAGATATAGATTAATGACAAAAGTAGGAAAGGGAAACACCCTATTAGGGTGTCTATTTAGCAACACCCTACATTTCTTTAGTTTTGGGAAAGATTTGGAATGAAATGCGAAAATATAGATTTTAGAAAATATCGGAATCCTCGATATCTAAAAATCCAAAAAAAATAACTTGTTTTATTTTTTTAAAATAATTTTTTTATTTTCTATTTGGCAAATATTGATACACTAGTTTATTACCCACATATTACGCGGATATTTTTAATATATATATATATATATATATATATATATATATATATATATATATATATATATATATATATATATATATATATATATATAGAATCAGGTTCATCAGCGTACCTATGAGATTCCAGCGTACCCAGCGTACCCTAATGTGAATGATCATTCACATATATTTTTTTTGAATAGACATGTATAAGACAACATTATAAGACTTTTTTTCAAAAGGAGCAACATCATAAATCTTGTGAATAGTAAAAAAAAGATCATGTGAATGGTCATTCACACCATTCACATGGTGTCAAATGACCATTCACATGGATGACCATTCACATAAATATGCATTGAGCATTCACATAATTTTTAAGGACACAGAAAGTGTGAATGTATGTGAAATTCATATATCATGTGTATAACATTAATTTAAACATGGTTATGAGGAAAAAAAATTAAAAAAAAGTTTTTTAAGGTTGGTACCTTCGGGTGCACTTGATTTCGAGAGGTACCTTTTTGAACCTGAATCTATATATATATATATATAATATAATATAATATAATAAATTAAAAGGTAACGATGTAAATATTATTATATTAAAAAAAGTATATAAGAATGATATTATTATTTATTATGACTTATTAATTTTATATATTTTTAAATATATATGCATAGTAATTATTTTCTTATATTTTTACAACTTTTGTTATATTATATTGTGATTAATAAGTTAGTAAAGTATTAGATATTGTCTAATTTGATTTGATTTGAATTTAAAAGTAGATTATTTTAGATTTGGATGATATGATATAAATTTTTTTATTGTTTTTAAAACCTTATAAATGTCACGTGTCGATTCATGGTGATGATATGTGGTTTCACAAAAAATGAGTAGAGTTACTTTATTATTATTATTATTTATTGATTACAGATTTGAGCTTTAATTATTTATGACTTCTTTAAACGTAATTTTAGTCTTTTTAGATTTTAATTGTGTTTTTTTTGGTATTTTTAAATAATATAATAAATAATTTTATTTTTGATAAGTAATATGTATTAGTGCATAAATTTATATTTTAAATATTTTTTAAAGGTAATTTTTAAATAATTTTACATTTTCGGATAAGCCGATATTCGATTTTCAGCCATGGGCGGACCTAGTTTATATATATACGGGTGTCACTCGACACTGATAAATTTTCAAAATATTGAGTTACGTATGTATCAAAAACTCGAGTGACACCAGATTTTTTTTTAATTGACACCTACAAAAAATTTATGAAATTATAATATACATATTTAATTTATATTTGTTGTTTTTATTACTCAAATTTATTGAAATATTACTGAGTTTTAATCATAAAAACCATAAAAAACCAAATTTCTGATATAAAGTTAAACAGTATTCTACTATGTACTTTTTTAATTAGAAAAATCTTGTTATTTGTTAATTTTATGTGGCAATCTGTTTCGATGACCCGATCCATATTAGTAAATATTTCAAATATATAAGTATTGAAATTGCTCTAAAAAAGTGACACCCATAACAAAATTCCTGGGATCCGCCCTGTTTTCAGCTAATCCAAATTTTGAATTATCCAAAAATCGAATATAGTAATTTTTTGGTATTTGATTTTTGAATTATCCAATATTAGAATATATGGAAATCGGATGATCTAAAAATGAACACCAAACACGAGATGGAGAAGGGATTGAGATCGTGAAAGTCCCAGAGAGTAGGGTCGTCTCTAAGATTTTGAAGGCCCTGTGCAAAAACTATAAAAGAGGCCCTATAAATGAAATGCAATTATAAACTTCACTAATACGAGCTCTTCAATTCGTTTTTTCTTTTTACGTTTTCATACCCAGACTCGTGTTTTCTCTACCTAAAAGAGATAAAACGATTGGGAAAAGATTGAAATAATGAAAAGATACAACCTGAGGGCCTCTGTCCACAGTCCACTGTCCGGTGCTAGCAATTAGAATCAGGCCTCTGCGGCTTCTGTTTGATCCGAATCAACAAGCCAAATAGCCAATAGAAGTATAATCAACAGTTCAACACTTCAAGTCTTCAACATTCAACAGGTAGCCAGAAATCAACAATTGACCAGAAAATATTCAGAAGAAAGAAATCAAATCTGAATTCAGTAGATTTCTGAAAATTCCGAATAAGAAGATTTCTTATTCAAAATTCAAATCAGAATATTTCTAATTTCTGAAATCAATTCACTAAATGTCTAAACAGATTGTAGAAGACTAGAAGCTTTCGTATATCAGTTATCAATATATTATAGTATATGACCAAACTTTGTCAAATACTCAAATATAAGAATGATGGAATGAAATTGAAAAAAAAAACTGTTACAACGTTACTAGTACTACCATTGCGATTTCAGATTTGCGAGTGCCGAGGAGGCGGTCTGGCTCTGCGTGTCTGACTGTCTACGATACCGTCGAGGCGAGAAGGGGAGGAGACGAGGATGCGGAGACGCCTCGTGGATCTCAAAAGACGGCGGCGTTTGACTTCTCCTCTCCATTTTCGGCTTTTCGCACTACAACCCTGAACCCTGGATTTGATATTTTGATCGAGTGATGAAGTGATCGACGAAGGCACGAAGCCGGCGCAGGTCTGAGATGATTTGTGCGCTTGTGCTACTGCTGGGCTTATTTTTGACATATGGATACCCTTAAAAAAATTTGTTTTAGGCCCTCGTCAAATCTGGGCCCTGGGCAGAGGCCCACTTAGCCCCCCTCCATCACCGGGCCTGCCAGAGAGGGAGAAAGAACAAGTTGACGGACAGAGAGGGATACGTTTGGTGTAGATGACAAAGAATTGAATTTTAATATTATTTTAAGAGCAAATAGCTAAAAATAGTAACAATTTTTGTCATTTTTATCATTAATAATAACATTATTTTTTTATCATTTATAGTAACATTATTTATTTTTTATCATTAATAATATCAACTTTTATATTTTTTATCATTTATAGTAATAACCTTTTGTTTTCTATCAATAATAGTAATTAGTGACCTGCAAACCTGTTTAGCAGATCACCAACAACTTTTCAATGATAAAAAATAGTAATATCTTTTCATATTTTTATCAATAACAGTAACATGTCAAGTTAAAACCTAAGTTTTTATTTCATTAAGTTTTCTAAGATTCCATAAATACCAAAATAAACCCAATTTATGTTTCGAATTTTGTTGTGAATATTTATATTAATTTAATTTAATTTTTCTATTATTATTTATTTATTTCAAGTTCATTTAATTATATTATTACTATCTTTAGTGACTAATTTTTAATTTCATACAAGTGTTATTTTTTCATAACCTTATCAATTTTTTAATATCTATTCTGAATATTTACGGTTAGATAATATTAGATTATTTATTCACAATTATATATAATATGAACGAAAAAATACTATGAATCATTCTAATTTTCACTTTTTCCGAACGAAAAAACTATAAGCCATCATTATCTTAGTTTTCTGAACAAAATAATACAAATCGTTTAAGTTTATAGTTTTTCCGATCTAAATGGGCAATAAGTGTTTTATTTAAAAAACAACAAACTAAAATAAGTCTCAGTATTTTTCATTTTGAAAAATATCAATCATAATTAATCATAGTTTTTTCATTCCTATAAAAACAAAAATAATAAATGGGTTGCAATATTTTTTCATTCATAGTACTTTTTTGTTTGGAAAAACTAAAAAAACCAGAATGATTCATATTTTTTTGTTTGGAAAAACTAAAAAATAGCATGGTTCATATTTTTCTATTTGAAATTAAAAAACTATAAATTATTCAGTTTTTCAATCTTTCAAATGTAAAGTAGTATGCTCCATTCAAGTTTTTACATTTCCTGAATGACAAAAATTACGACCATTCATTTTTTAGATTTTTTACAAAAAAAATTATGAACAACAATTGTTTTTTGATTTTTGCTAACGAAAAAAATTACAACCCACTATTTTTTTAGTTTTCAACAACAAAAGAAACTATGAATAATTACGTTTTATAATTTTTTTTATATGTATTATATTGCAAACCATTTTTGATTTTTAGTATTGTAAATAAAAACTACAACCCATTTGGATTGAGAAAACCAAAAAATCACAAATGTTTATATTATTTTGCTCGAAAAAACCAAAAAATGAATGGTTCATATATAGTATTTCGTTCGAAAAACGTGAAAATTGAAATGATTCGTAGTAGTTTTTTCGTTCATATTATATATAATCGTGAATAGATAATCAAATATCATCTAACCGTAAGAATATATATTAGAAATTTATAAGGTTATGAAAAATTAAAAAATTGTAAATAAATATATTAAATTAAATTAAAAAAATAGTGACTAAAGATAGTAATAATATAATTAAATAAGCATTATATAAATCAATAATAAATGAATCTAAAAACTAAATTTTATTATAAAATTTCACATCAAAACATGAAAACATAAATTGGGTTTATTTTGATATTTATGAAATCTTAGAAATACTTCAATAATAAAAAAAAGTTGGTTTTAATTTGATATATATTACTGTTATTGATATAAATATGAAATGTTGTTACTATTTTTGATAACTAAAAAGTTGTTGGTGACCTGCTAAACAGGTTTGCAGGTCACCTATTACTATTTTTGATAGACTAATAAAAAGTTGTTACTATAAACGATAAAAAATACAAAAATAATGTTAATGATAAAAAATAAATAATGTTACCATTAATGAAAAAAATGTCAAAATTTGTTACTATTATTGGGTTATTTTCCGTTATTTTAAACGTGTGATGTGGATGACATCAGTAAATATTATTGACGTGGCTAGTTATGTTGGATTGTTAGGTTACGGGGAGTCGTTGGCAATGATGCCAAACAAAATTGCAACCACATCAGCCTTACGTATGATTTGACATCCTTTGCCATTTTGATGTCTCATTTTGATGGTGTGGATGTTATTCTTTAAATTTTTTTTTCATTTTAAACTTGAAATAAAAACCTGAAATAAAAGATAACATTAAATTAATAATATTAAAATTAAACATAACATTAAAAATTAAAACATTCAAATTAAAAATTAGAACATCCAAACTAAAAACATAACATTTATATTTCAAAAATAAAACATACTTAATGAAATCTACAATCCCCATTTTGTCTCAAATTTTTCCTTTTGTTTCAACACGACTTCGACTTGTTTTCCGGTCAAATGACTAATGTCTTTGAAATAAATCCTCATGTCACGAGTTTTTTTTCTCTCGATGACCTCTTCTTTTTTCAACACCAAAATATTCGTTTAAACGATCTTGTAATCCCGCCATATTTGTCACAATGGTTTCAAGATCTTGTAAACATGATGTATTTGTGATACCAGAACTTGTTGCCGCTTTACCCTTACGTTTTGTCGCGTTCTTTCCAATCGCTCGTGTGGGTGAGAGAACCTCAAAGGAGTCGTCATCATTGTCTTCGTCTTTAAGGTTGATTCCGATATGCGCATCCGACGCCATGATGTACTCGTTAGAATTTGATTTTTTGATCGTTTAGAGCCACGTTCAATAAAATTGTCAGTCGTCGCAACACGTTGCCAAGTTAGGAAATCTTTTACCACCGACCAAACTTTGATATGTTGAAAAGGATACACATTCGTGTCTTTAACACATTGCAAATGTTTTTTTTTTGAATGTTGACATCGTTTTGACCACTTTCTCATTGGATCGAGTGGAATATTGCTCCATTTGTTATATAGTTGGTCTTTTGAACGATACTTATTTTTACCCATCTATGTATGGAACCGTAGCCGAATTCGATTCCAAAACGACAGGGGTGTGGTTGGAGATGAGAGTGGTATGTACTCCGCAAACGGATCAAATTGAGAATATTCTGACGACATAAAGTTTAGTCGAGTAGGGGTCATGCCATACCCTCGACCGAAAATGTGTTACGGAACACCCATAAAGTTAAGAAAACCCGTCAAAGAGTAAAATGGTTGATTCATTTGTATAGGGATCAGACGCTAACCTTGATTCATGGAATTTAGTGTGGTTGGATTGTTGGACGAACCGGTTGCTGATGCCATTTGAGGGGTAAGTCTGTTTGAGGTGTGGGAAATTTTTGATAGAATGTTTGATGAGAGAAATGTGTTTTGAGGTGTGTGAAATTAAAAAAATGTGTGTATATATATAACATGAGAAGTGTTTGTAGTGTTTGAAATATAAAATAATAATAATAATAATAATAATAATAATAATAATAATAATAATAATAATAATAATAATAATAATAATTATATATATACATATATAATGAGGATCATTTAAGCATCATCTAATAATAAGCACGGTGCGCACCAATAAAAATTTGACAAATTAACATCAATTAAAACTTTTGCATGTTACATATAACTTATTTACATAGTTTGAATTTAATCAATCTAATGAATCTTGTATATATTAAAGCTTATGAATAGAATGAACCTAATGAAGCTTGTATATATAAAAATTGTATGTATTAAACCTTATTTTGAATGGTGCTAACCGGTGCTTAATTATAAACGGTGCTCAAAGTATCCCTGACCTATATATATATATATATATATATATATATATATATATATATGTGTGTGTGTGTGTGTGTGTGTGTGTGTGTGTGTGTGTGTGTGTGTGTGTGTGTGTGTGTGTGTGTAGACAAAGGTTCTTTTGTGAACACTTTATTCGTTGTGAACAACCACAAAATGACTTTGAATCCTATAAATCTTATTGCAAATACTACTAAACTCTTCTACTAACCTCTAAATCTTGTTGGATCCTATAAATATATAAAATATTCAATGTGGAATATTCAATGTGGAATTACTTCTCTTCCTTTCACATCTTAAAATCTTTTACACACTCATATTCAAGTTTATAACGTTGAATTCTATATTCAATATATAAAATTCAGTCGATTCAATGTAAAATATTCAGTGTGGAATTACTTCTCTTCCTTTCACATCTTAAAATCTTTTACACACTCATATTCAAATTTATAACGTTGAATTCTATATTCAATATATAAAATTCAGTCGATTCAATGTAAAATATTCAATGTGGAATATTCAGTGATGAATATTAAAAAAGTATATAAAAATGTAAAATCATAGATCACATTTTGAAAAGCATAAAAATCTCATTTTATGATATAATTCTTTTATTTTAAAAATTAATAATTTTTATTTTATTTAAATTTGAAAGTTGATTATGTAGTTTATATTAAATTTAGATTCTGCAATAATATTTTGTGTGTGTATTCCATGTATATTTGTTTGAATTGATAAAAATAAATTTTGATGTTGACTTAATAAGAGTAATGCATCTTTACTAACTGGTTACACAGTGACAATAGAAGGAATAAATAATGTAATCCAAAATTAAAGGACATGTTATAAAGTTTGATCACTTGACCTTTATGATAAATCATATCCCTAATTTCAATGCTAATTATAAAAAGTTAAAAATAAGCATTATTAATATAAAAAATTATATGCTATATGATTAAGTCAAAAGAGCTACATCCTCTTTTAAGTCCAAGATGATTCAAAATGCCAATCTGAACTTGGATACGATGAGTTAACTCTGGATACATAAAATCCATCAGATTGTACTAACCAATAACAATGTTGAGTGATAAGTTTAAAATGACTACAAAAGTTCCTAATATGCTTACTATACAATGCCACAGTTGCTGTCTTTGAATCCCATGTAAAATCACCATATACTGGCTTACCCCTTGGACAAAAGTACCATTCAAATATACCGCCTGGTAGAATGATATATGATTCATCAATTGGATATCCCACATGTAGTGACACCTCACCTCGGATGCCATTGGTGACAAATATATGCCATTCTAAAGTAAAAATGCAATTTGTAGTAGAGTTAGTTACATGAGAGGATGAAAAAGTTGGGCTGAAAAAGAGAGCCAAGATGAGAAAGAGTGTAACCATTGGCAATATGTTAAAATTTTGAGAATATTAGGGTTAATTTCTATTCTTGAGTTATATATATATATATATACACACATGTGTGTGTGTGAGATCAATATGTATATTTTGGTATCAATTAGCTTCATTTATATCATAATTTTTAGTAAGAAAACCTTCAATATTTACTAAAAAACCTTCAATATTTATAAATAAAAAAATCATACATTAATTGTCATAATGACAAAAGTATAATGACAAAAGTTGGAATTATTACGTGAAGTTAAAAGCTAAAAGTCATACATCAATTATCAAAATGACAAAAGTAACATTGATGAGCATATTCAATGACTCCTTGAAAGCGGGCTTCTTGGCTTATGTGGTAAAAAAAAAAAGTGACTACAGGGAGTTTTTGTAGTAATAACTATTATAATTATCATTGGCTCCTTGAAAGCGGGCTTCTTGGCTTATTTGGTCCCTCAAGTAAATTTTTTTATTTAACTCTTCTATTATTATTATTATTATTAATTTAACTTTTTACCCATTAATTTATTTGTTTATTAAGTTTCCTATATTTTAATATTTTTTAATTTAAATTACAAACTTATTTATTTCTTTTATTATAAACATTAGTATCAAATTAGAATCCATTTCTTTTTTAGCTTTTACTTGTTTTTACAAACGAAAAAAAGTTACAAACCATTCATGTTTTAAGTTTTTTCATTTTTTAAACATAAAAAGTTATGAAAACCAATCTATTTTTTATTTTTTTTTTTCTGCACCAAAAGATTCATCACATTCCGATTTTTTGTTTTGGAAAATGTAAATACAAACAGTTCTTTTATTAGTTTTTGCAAACGAAAAAACTACGAATAAGTCTGATTTTCAGTTTTTCCAAACAAAAAAAAAATCATTTTATTTTTCTAGTTTTTCAAACCAAAACATTACCTTTTATTTTTTTTCTCCAAACGAAAAACTACGAACCATTACGTTTTAAGGTTTTTTCAAAAAATGAAATAGTGTATAACCTTTTTGTTTGGAAAAACTAAAAAAAAATGAATTGGTTTGTAGTAATTTACGATTGGAAAAAGTTAAAAACGTAATGATTAGACTAACATAAAAATCGAATAAAAAATAGACTATTTCATTTTTTGAAAAATCGTATTTTGTACGTTTGGAAAAAGCAAAAAGATCAAAATGAGTCTATTTTTTGTTCGATTATTATGTTATTCTAATCATTAAGTTTTTAAGATCTTTCAATCGTAAAAAACTACAAACCATTTTATTTTTTTTTAGTTTTTCCGAACAAAAAAGCTACACATATTTCATTTTTTTTGAAAAAAACTTTAAAACGTAATGGTTCATAGCTTTTCGTTCGGAGAAAAAAAAAGGTAATGATTTGATTCGAATAACTAGAAAAATAAAATGATTTTTGTTTGTTTATAAAAACTGAACATCAGAGTTATTCGTAGTTTTTTCGTTTATAAAAACTAATAACAGAATTGTTTGTATTTATTTTCGTTTTCGAAAACAAAAAATCGGAGTAACTTGAATTTTTTGGTGCAGAAAAAAATAAAAAAAAGGGATTCACCTTTTAAATTGAAAAAACTTAAAACATGTATGGTTAGTAACTTCTTTTCGTTTGAAAAAATAAATAAAAGTTTACGGTTTAAATTTTTTTGGTTTGGAAAACTACAATATAAAATATTTGTATTTTTTCATTCGAAAAAACTAAAAAAGGAAATGGATTCTAATTTGATATAATTGTTTATAATAAAAGAAATAAATAAGTTTGTATTTAAAGTAAAAAATATATTAAAATATAGGAAACTTAATAAACAAAAAAATTAATACGTAAAAAGTTAAGTTAATAATAATAATAGTTATAATAATAATAATAACAACAATAATAATACTAATAATGAAAGAGTTAAATAAAAAAAATTTAGTGACCAAAACTAAAACAAACTTGAGGGATCAAAACATTATAAAAAAAGGGTAAAATGGTCATTATAGAAAATTTAACCATTTCATTGTTAAAATTAACGACAGAGGGACCATTTTTGCAAGTAAACAGTGGAAATAAGGACCGTTTATGCAAAATTGAAACTATAGGGATCGTATCCAAAGTTTTATGCAAACCACAGGGGCCATTTCTGTAATTTACTCTAAATTTAATAAACTATAGAAAATAGAAAAGAATTATTTAATTATTTATGTTGGTTCATAAATGATATAGATATTTTTAGTCTTAATTAATTTTAATTTACTATAATCAAAGTGTAAACCAATCAAAATTAATATTTAAAGATGTAAGAAATAATATATTGTATTTATATTATATATATATATATATTAATCATTATAGATATTAGAAATAACGAATTATATTTATCTTTTAGTTTATTTTATTTAAAATAACATATTTTTTTATGTTAATACGTTTGATTTAAATTTAGTATTTTATTTTTTTAATTTTAATATTTTGTTATGCCAATACGTTTTGATTTCAATATAGTATTTTAATCTTATTGATTTACAAGTTCATAAATTAATATGTATTATTCGTTTTCACTTAAATAATTTAATTTTCATTTAAGTGTCAACGTAGCATAATTCTAAATTAAAACAAATAAAATAATAAATTGAAATCAAAACGTACTGGCATAACAAAATATTTAAATCTAAACACATAAAATAATAAATTTAAGTAAAAGCATATTTTCGTAAGTGCGTAACAAAATATTTAAATCAAAAATAATAAATTAGCAAACTTAAATCAAAACGTAATGAATTACTAAATTTAAATTGAAATTTACACAAATTCAAAAAAGTAATGAAATAGTTTGATGGAAAAGTATAAATAATAAAATTATACAAATAGTTTAACTAATAAAATATAAATAAATAATGAAGAATTTCATATATATCATTGTAAACTTTCAATATTACGCATATATCCTTGCAAAATTTCTTACTACGTATATATCCTTCTAATTATTTAAATCTCACGTATATATCCAAATGACTATTTTAAATTTTTTTTATTTTTTAAAAAACTTTTGAATACCTAAACTACCATCTTAAATCCCAACAAAAATAAATTAGAAAAATAAAGAAATATCATCTTCTAAGTTAATTCAATAATTAATTAATTCGAAAATGATATTTAATATTTTTTTAAATGATGTAATTTATTTAAAATAGTCATTTATATATATATATATATATATATATATATATATATATATATATATATATATATGAGGTTTAAAAGTTTAGAAGGATATATATGTATTTGTAAGGATATATGCGTAATATTAAAAGTTTAAGGATATATATATATATATATATATATATACACATATATATATATATATATATATATATATCTATATATATCTATATGTATATATACATATATATGTACATATATACATATATACGTACATATATACATATATACGTACATATATACATATATACGTACATATATACATATATACGTACATATATACATATATACGTACATATATATATATATATATATATATATATATATATATATATATATATATATATATATATATATATGAGGTTTAAAAGTTTAGAAGGATATATATGTATTTGTAAGGATATATGCGTAATATTAAAAGTTTATAAGGATATAAATGAAATTCTCCCAATAAATAAAATGTTAGACATATTTATTTCAATTTCTAGTTAATATCTTTAGTTTTTAATAATTTAATTTCTAGTTATGTATTTGTTTTTGTTATGTTTAAAGTTCAAGGACCTGTTATGTAATTTTCCCAAAGTCTCTTTGGTTATAAAAACCAAAAGAGATGGAGGTTTTGTTGTTGTTGAAGAAAGAAATATTGCAGTGATATATTCTTTAGAGCATTTCATCTTCTTCACCCAATAGAGTATTTTTCATTGATAAATCTGTTTGAGTGTTACTCTATATGCCATGGTTGTGTAATATCTGGGAAATCAAGCTTTCATTTGGTATCAGAGCTTGGAATTGGATTTCAACTTGGAGCTGTGTTCAAAAAAAACGTAACCTGCTTTTCATCTCCTTCTTCCCAAAAAGGTCCAAATCTCTGATCTTTTGCTTAAATATCATTTGTATGTTGTTATTAATCATCAAGAATATGTTTATTGTGAAAAACAACATCCTTTTCATGGAGTAAATGAATTATTTTTGTTGAACCCATCTGTTCGTGACTGAGGCGTACTGTACCAAAGAAATTGACCAAAAATTTCAAAATTTTTGTGTCAAACAAATTTATTTGCACCGAAATGGAAATACTTGTGCCATATATCTGCTATATTTGAGAATTAAACTTTGTATTTTGTGAAAAACTATGAAAATCTTGGAATCTTGAATATACCGAAACCACAAAGGTTTCAGTACGTCTCTGTATTTGGAAAAAAGTTTCAGTCTTGAAAACAAGTGCAGAAAGTAGCAAAAAGGGTTTCCTCTTTAAAGGTTTCGGTAGTATTTCAAGATCTCGGTAGGTACAAGGTTTCGGTATATATAAGAAAGGTTTCAGCAACAAATACCGGCTTCAGCTGTGGATGCGAACACAACTGCGTGACTATGGTTACTTGCTATCCAGAATCCCTATCTACTGTGACTCCCGAAGTGCCATCGCGATTTCTTGCAATCCAGTTCAACACACTCGCACAAAGCACATAGACATCAGGTACCATTTCATCAAAGATCATGTAGAAAAAGGTACAGTTGAACTCTATTTTGTTCGATCGGAGGATCAATTAGCTGACATTTTCACCAAGGCCTTGGACGATTCTCGGTTTCAAACCTTGGTTGCAAAATTAGGCATGTTGAATAATCCGGCTTAGATTTATCTAATTTATCGAACAAAATTTAGTACAACTCTATCTTTGTCTACATCTGTCTTTGATGAAATAAATTTTTTTTATTGTCTATATCACTAAGTTTTTATCTGAAATAATGACATTGTTTGAGTAATTGGTATTTGTATCTGTTTGAGATTTTGAGGGGGAGAGAAATCCAATCGTTGTTATCACTTTAAAGTTTAGTTGTTATCATTTTTCATTTTTTATCAGAAAACATCAAAAAGATTTTTATTTATTATAGTTTAATATTTATTTTTCTTCTTTTCAATTTTTATCTGAAAACTTCAAAAAGATTTTATTTTATTGTTTTTGGTTTTCTTTATTTCTTTTATTTTATCTTTAGTTTTTATCAGAAAAACTTCAAAAATATTTTATTTAGTTTAATTTTTATTTCTTTTTTTTTTTAGAAAACCTCAAAAATATTTTCATTTCTTTAGTTTATAGTTTTTATCTTTAACTTTTTCACAAAATCTCAAAAAGATTTGTATTTTTAATTTTTATCAGAAAACTTTAAAAAGATTTTCATCAAGTTCATTTAAGTTTATTTTATTTCATCAAATTTCAGAAAAAGAAAAAAAACAAAAAAGTGTTAATTTATTTGTTTTATTTTTGTTTTTGGTTAAAATATCAAAATTGCCAAAATTTTTGAACTTGTTTAAATAGAAAAAGGGGGGGGCCGGTTTGTTTGCTTCATCTTCTTCCCCCCTCCTTCCCAAAAACCGAACCCCCCCCCCCCCCTTCCCTAGAGTTCTCTCTTCATCTTCTTCTTCAAGCTCTCATAAGATTTGTTTTTTTCTATCTCTATTTCTTGTATTTCTTCTTTGTTTCTTGTTTATATATATGTATTTGTCATTCTCGTATGTATATATTTTTTTGGGTATCCGAGACCCCCTTTGTCACTGTGTCTTTATCGATTCCTTCCATGCTGAGTTGTGTAGACTGATTAATATTAGTATAATTGATGTATTGAGTGTGAAGATCTGTTTATTTTCTGATTTCTACCGAAATGTATGAGATTTATTACTCAAAAAATGCAAAGAAGTTGTTTCGGATATGGGTTCACCGAAACCTAGGGTTTCGGTACCCCTTCAAATGGTTTCGGTAACCCCCTTTTTGATTTCAAATTGGTACCGATAAGTCACACGGTTTCGGTAGTTTAGATCTACCTAGGGTTTCGGTATTGTTAATTCTTAAATGGTTTTGGTATTTTGGTTCTTAAATGGTTTCGGTAGTTTAGATGTAAAATGTTTTTGGTAGTTTAGAGTTTGGTTCTTATATGGTTTCGGTAAATTAATTCTTTCAAGGGTTTCGGTTAGATTAATTCTTCCTTGGTTTCTGTAGTGTTAATTCTTCCTTAGTTTCGATATTTTGTTTCTTAATTAGTTTCGGTAGCTTAATTCTAAAAGGTTTCGGTAGCTTAACTCTAACCTGGTTTCGGTAGTATAAATTTCAAGGTTTCAGTAGTTTAAATTTCAAGGTTTCGGTAGTTTAAATTCCTGGTTCGGTAGTTTCAATTTCAAGGTTTCGGTAGTTTAAATTTCAAGGTTTCGGTAGTTCAAATAAATCAAGGTTTCGGCTGTCTGAATCTTACATGGTTTCGGTATACTCCATTAACCTAGTTTCGGTATTTTAATTTTTCTATGGTTTCTGTAGATTGAATTCTAATGGTTTTGGTATTTTTGGTTTCACCATGGTTTCGGTATTGGTAATTTCAGTCTATTGTTTCAGTAGTTTGGCTCCATGGTCTCGATAATCTGTGTTAATTGGTTTCGATGCCTGCTACTGTTTCAGATAATGGTCTCTGTACATGGTTTCGGTAGTTTCATTTTTTTGTTTGTTTGTTTTCTTTTTTTTATTTTTGTTCATTTTTCGTTGAAACTGTTTTTGGTTATTTATTTTTTTATTATTTATTATTATTTTGTTTGGAATTTTATTTTGTTTTACTTATTCTTATTTTTTTTATTTTTTTTAAAATTTTTTTTATGTTTTATGTTTTATGTTTTATTTTATTTCTTAATTTTTAATTTTTAGTTTTAGTTTTTTTTTTCTCTTCTCTTTAGTTTTTAAGTTTAGTTCAAATCTTTTTCCTTGTATCTTATCTAAATTTTTTTTGTTTGTTTTGTTCTCTTTATTATCTTTATTCTATAATCCTTTTCCTTTATTTTTTTCTATATTTATTTATGTTTCTTTTCTTTCTTTCATTTTCTTTCTTTTCTTTTTCTTCCATTCTTATTTTCTTTGTCTCCTTCTTAATTTTAAAATGTCGAATTGTGATTTATTGCTATTTATCTTTGTTTGTGTTTTCATATTTTTCATGGGATAAAGTTAGTTTAAGACGCTCGAACTGTTTCATCCGTAGTTATCTAACTCCTTATCCCTTATCTACTAACTGTCATTTGTATCTATTCTGTTTGTTAACCAATTCTTATTCTTTTCAACATAATTCAAATGGCTGCTCAAGCATATCAGTTGTTGGACTCCGATCTTTGGGTCTCCCATTTAGCAAACAACTGGAAGTTAGACCCCGAGTCTTTCTTCAAAGTCAAAAATGTTGTTTATGACATCATTCAGGGCCACCGGATCAATTATGCTTTAACTGCTGCTGAATCTGTTCCGAAAATCTATCTTCAGCAGTTCTGGCATTATTTGGAAATTATTACTCTAAATGACGAAGATTTATTTCAAACCAAGATCGACAATCTGACTGTTACACTTTCCCTTTCCATGCTGCGCAACATCTTGCGGCTTCCCACTGAAAATGCAATCCAAGGCAAACTCGATTTTGATCCTCTGGTGGAAGTCGATACGTTATGTACAGACATTCTTAGCATGGGATATCATGGTCCTTTATCAAGAATCTCTCAATTCAAAACCAAAGGTCTTCAGGGTCTATGGTTCGTCATCTGGAATATCCTGACCAAGTGCATGACAGGGAAAACATCTGGCCATGACGCTGGAAGTGTGGCTACGCTTCGAATGTTTCACTCGTTTGTATTTGATCGTCATTTTGACTACGGTAACTTTGTCTGGGAAGAAATCAGTGAATATATTCAAGATAAAGCTAATGACAAAAAGAAGAAAAGATTCATTCCTTTCCAAAGATTCTTCCAACTCTTTGTCAGATATTTCATGGACACACATCCAAGGATTATTTTCCCAAGACTCAAGAATCCGATATATCCCGTCTACTCCTTGGGATTTCTGAAGCCACATCCCGTTCAACAAGGCATAGTGATTCGTCCTCTCCTGCAAGAACTCTTAGCGCATGCTAATCAATCGAGCACTCGTGTAAGAGAATATCTAGGCCTTAATTATCCAGCTATGGTTGCCCCAGCACCGGGACAGCCTTCCCAAGCTGGTAGGAGTGAGAATTCTGTGAGTTCTGAGGGTGCAGGGGGAGATGATGGTTCTGATAGTTCTGAAAGTGCTGAGGAAGTCAGGATGGAAGTCGAGAGCGTAGGAGTAGCTGAGGGAGTCAGTCTGGACGTAGAGAGAGTAGAGGGAGCTGAGGGAGCCGGGATGGAAATAGAAAGAGTAGAAGTAATTGAGGGAGCCAGGCTGGAAGTTACACCTGAAGAAGAAGCAGTTGTTGCACCGTCACAAATACAGCAACTAGCTACAAAGCCAAGACGGACCATCAGATCAAAGAAAGCTCATGATATTCCCGCACCTGGTCCATCCCCGAATATGGAGTCCCTACCAGTGCACACAGCAGAAGATCCATCACATCCTATCGCTGAACATATTCCTTTTGATATCCCAACTTCTGAAGGAGCGGTAGAAGACTTAACTGCAGCAGAGATACTCTTTGAAACTGAGCGTGAGGCTATGATGGACTTTGTGCTTCCGAGTCCGAGAGACAATCAATTCGAGAGCGCCGAGAGGTTAGAGAGTGCGGAGGGTGAACCCCAACCAAGTCAAATCCGGGCAAGTCAGTCTAAGGCCATTAGCCCAATGGCCGAATGCACACCCCATCCTAGCCACTCACTGGTCTCTCAACAGACCAGTGTTTCAATTGCGCACGGGGAAATTCCACATATGCCACCACTGTCTCATTTGGAGACAGGAGGTGTTGAAATCCGACGATCCCCGCCCCGATCGTCACCGTCTTTGATGAGCACGCTTAGTCCCACACGTCATTATACACACTTTAGGACACCTGCTGCATCATCTGATGTCTTTGTGACATCTGGAACTTCCGGATCTGCTCACACCACAAGTGTGGCGGAAATGATGGAAGGAATTCCAGCCACAGCTAACGTTATGCCAACTGTGACAGCTGGACACCCAGGTACTACAACTGAGGTGGAAACGGGGGATCTACGTGAGCCGGGTTACACGAGCAGACCTGGATGCTCTAAAGGCATACCAGGAGGAGCAGTTTGGGTCTATTCTTCGTCTTCTGAAGGGTAAGGATCCAACCTCCTCCTCGGTGCCGCCTCCAGGACAGGTTCCTCCTTCTCCCGTACCAGTCCACAGTGATGATCTTGTCACGAAAGACGATCTGAGAGCCTTCCGTGCAGAAATCTCCACTCTTATCAGTTCTCAAGTCGAGGCGGCTATAGTTTCACTGGTTCAACTGTACTCATCGCTGGAATCAAAGTTTAAAGAGTTACAGTCCCAGTTATCCGTCATGCAACAGAGTTTGGCTAGCCTGGAACAATCTTGCAGGCCCGCTGCCCAAGGACTTAAACGTCGTCATGATGACCCTGAGGATGAGGGTCCTCCTGAGGGAGAGAAAAGGCAGCGGGTATCCACACCTTCTGAGGCTGCCATAGTAAGTGAAAGGCAAATTTCAGCTGTCATAGGGGAAGATCAGAGTTCAGAGGGTTTAGAAAAGGTCACAGAGTCTGAAGCTCACAACATTCAAGATATGTCTCGTGCTATGATATTTTTGAGCCATCTGAATCGTCTCTGAATCCATCCGGTCATGATATTATTGAAATATTCTCAGATGACTCCGATGATGATCTCCTGATTCCCAAAGAAGAAATTCCATCTGAAAAACCAACTGAATCCATGACTTCTCCCATTCCATCTGTGAACCGTGCCACAACAGTCGATGTCTTTGAAGAAAGAATCATCTGAACAAAACTTAAGTCAGGAAGGATTAGAGAATTCTTTGTTTCATCAGAGGTAGGACATTCTTCTTCAGCTCCAACCTTCACTGAAGAACAACTTGCTGAAAAAGAAGCAGAATGGGTTGATGCATTGGTCGATGGGGGTCTCTTTGATTCAGAAAAGGAAAAATGGAGAGCCATGACAGTTGAAAAGGCCCATGAATACCTTCGCGTTTCTCCAGAGCCTACTGAACGTACAAATCAGGCTGAAAGAAAGAGACACAAGAAGAGAGAGAGAAAGAAGTACATCAAAAAGATGTATGATGAAAATCTTCTCTATCCATTCCTTAAACATCATTTAGACTTTATGTTCTCTAAGGAATTGGTTGGGAAGATCTCTAAAAGGTGGCTAGGCTCGATGAACGTCCAAGGTCTGAGCAAATGGAGTATGAAGTCGTGATGCTTCGTTATCCTCAAGAAATACAAAGAGTCAAGTCTAATGTTCGAATTAAAAAGATCAAAGATATTCATGCCATTTCCAAAATCTGGTCTCCATCATTTACTGTTGTCCGAGAAAACGATGATGTGTCTATGTTTGGTGAGCCAGATCTGGATAATCTTGAATTCGACGATCTTGAGTGGTTGTTTCTTCGTCTAAAAAAGGCAAGGCCAAGTAAGCCACGCATTTGTGCTATAATGGCGATTCTCCGATGTATGCGTCACATCTCCGTGTCCATGATAGTCAAAGATTTCCAAATGGCAGTAGGAAACCTGAGTAGTCGTGTAGGTCTGGCAGCTCCTCGATATGAGTTTCCACAAATTCACCAACACCCTCAATTTAAGGTTCTTCTAAAGCCTGAACATGGAGTTGTGTTCTGCAACATCAAGAATGAAAAGTGCTTCATGAGATTCGAAGAAATAGCTGCCTTTTCAGATGGAACATTGAGACTGATCAGAAGTGGCCTTCATGAACATCTTGAACAAGACAGTAGATTGACTTCCTCACTTCGTCTTCCTCTTGAAGAAAACAATGAGATAAGGAGAGGTATTGAGCTGATTGACGATCGTTTAACCCTCCGAGAATACATTAGACGATTTGAGGTCTATCTTCAGCTAAGGCAAGACATGTGAAGTTTTTGAAGTGTTAGCTAGAATTGAAATAGGGGGAGAATTGTTAGACATATTTATTTCAATTTCTAGTTAATATCTTTAGTTTGTAATAATTTAATTTCTAGTTATGTATTTGTTTTTGTTATGTTTAAAGTTCAAGGACCTGTTATGTAATTTTCCCAAAGTCTCTTTGGTTATAAAAACCAAAAGAGATGGAGGTTTTGTTGTTGTTGAAGAAAGAAATATTGCAGTGATATATTCTCTAGAGCATTTCATCTTCTTCACCCAATAGAGTATTTTTCATTGATAAATCTGTTTGAGTGTTACTCTATATGCCATGGTTGTGTGATATCTGGGAAATCAAGCTTTCATAAAACTTTAATAAATAAATTGAATACATAAAAAGATGCATAACTTAACTAATTTAGTATATAAAAAATATTTTTTAGTAAAGAAATATAGATTTATTTTACAAACTAAATAGGTATAATTAATAGTAATAATAATGAGAATAATAATAATAATATAATTAATAATGAATCAAATCGTAATTTATTAAATTAATATTTCAAATATAAAACCGAAAATGAAAAATTAAGAACAGGGACCAAAATTGAAATTACCAAACTTGTAATTGAAAGAAGGGTAAAATCATCATTTTTAAAAATTTTAAAAATAGAAGGACCAATTCTGCAAGTAAAAAGTGGTTTAATGGACCGAGACTGCAACTTTGGAAGTTGAGGGACCGTTTCCATAATTTTGAACAAACCACAGGGACCATTTCTGTAATTTACTCTTATTATATTATACATGTTTATAAATATTTGTTTTTAGAGTAAATTACATAAATGGTCCCTGTGGTTTGTATGGAATTATGGATTTAGTCCCTAAAAGAATTTAATTACACCAAGCATCCCTACTTTTGCAAACCATGCACACCAGTAGTCCCTCGGTTGGACGGACGTTAAATGTCGACGTTAGTGTCCAGATTGCTAGGGGTATTTTGGTCATTTCCCTACTCTCTCTCTTACAGTTAACTCTTGCCGCCAATATTAATTACCCATCATTTCATTTATCGTCCTTTTATGTAATATATGATGACACTTCGTTTCCCTTACTGATCTTTTTCTTCTACCTCTATAACCCTAAAAGATTGAAGCTTAGAAGTTTTTAAGATAACATTGAAGCTGAGAAGATTGAAGATAACATCAAATGGTGGGATGCACAATGTGGAGCATTCGACCTAAAAGAGAAGTGGTGGATGTTGCAGAGATGTATGGTATGTATTCAAGTGTCATTCTGCCTACTTATGTATCTCATTTGTAAACAAGATTTTGTATGTCGATTATATATTGTGTTACAAGTTTTTTTATGAGATTTGTGTGTAGAAATATCGATATTTGTTTATATTTTGCAGCTGGTTCTCCTACTCTGTTTTCCATTCATCTTCACCATCGTGGGGTTTTTACAAGGAAGCCTGGTAGGACATACGTAAATGGTTTAGAAAATTATATTGATTTGATCGATATTGATGAATTTTCAGTACATGAGATTAATGCTATGATGACAGAGTTAGGTTATGATGGTCTTAAACCAATGTGGTATCACTTTAAGATACCAAATAGTGACCTAGACTTTGGACTTCAAGCGTTAGGGAACGATAAAGATGTCCTTAATCTGTGTAAGTATGTACAAGAGCATAAGCTTATTGAGGTATACACCGAGCATGGTATCACAATGTTGGAGACCTATTGGAAATCACCAGAGTCTAGTAAGGTTGTCATTGAGGAATTACCAAACGATGTATCCCCAGAGCTTAGTAGAAGTAGACAAAATGTAAAGAAAGGTGTCAAAGTTTCTTCTTGTAGGAGACTACTTTTAGAATGGATTGATGAAGTTGGAGCACCTGTTAATGTTAATGATATGGGTGGTAACAAGGAAGTTGGGAATGTAGAAGAATCAAATAATGATGGAGATGTGCAAGAACCAATTGTTGAGAGTGATTTGCATGAACCCATGAATGATCCTGATTGTCAAGCAGCAGGGACTTCTGATTATCATGTGCAAGAACCAATGGTTGAGAGTGATGTGCAAGAACCAATGGTTGAGAGTGATTTTCAAGAACCCATGAACAATAATGATTTTCTAGCAGCAGGGACTTCTGATTATCATGTGCCAGAACCCATGGATGATCCTAATTGTCAAGCAACTGGAACTTTTGATATAGATTTTGATTTAAATGCTGAATTTGATCCTTTTGATGAAGCATGGGGGGATGAAGGATTTGACCATGAAGAATACATAGATAATAGTGGACACAAGGATGGTGTAGATGATGAAGAAGATAGCGACTACATTGTTGATGCTGATAATTTAGTAGATGAAGTAGATGTAGACATGCGAGACTTTCAGGTAAATCTTGATTTGTCAAATAACTCAAATTTCACTTTCATTTCTGACAGGCAAAAGGTACTTGTAGAAGTTTAAGTTTACTTTTCCAATTACTATTTTGTTTACCAAGCTATAATTGTTTCTTGACAGGGCATCATATGAGCCATAGCAAAGGTTTTCCCATGTGCAGAGCATAGGTATTGCCTTAGGCATATACATGAGAACATGAAGCAGTCGTGGAAAGGGAGAGCCTACAAGGATCTATTATGGAAATGTGCAACGGCAACCACTGTCCAATATTTTGATCAAGCAATGGAGGAGTTAAAGAATTTCAAAAAAGAGGCCTTTGAATGGCTCAAAAACATTCAACCACAACATTGGTCCAGATCTCATTTCTCAGGTAACTTTATTACAGTTTGTAATAATATTGTGGGAGTGTTATGGTTTCTACTTGCATATGTATAGAAATGTTAACTCATGCTTTAAGTTAATAACTGCACTATTGTTAACAGGGAGGTGTCATTCAGATGTTGTATTGAACAATTTATGTGAGGTGTTCAATAGTAAACTAGTGGATGGTAGGGACAAACCTATCATTACAGCATTAGAGTTTATTAGGGAATACTTGATGAAAAGAATTGTGAGTGTGTCGAGAGTAATTGAGAAATCTGAAGGCCCCTTGACACCAACTGCCAAAAAGATGTTTGACTCAATAAAAAAGCAAGCAAATGAACACAATGTTTTGTGGAATGGAGGAGTTAAGTATCAGGTTAGTGGACCATGGGGTGAACAATGTGTAGTTGATATGAAAGAAAGAGAGTGTAGTTGTAGGAGATGGGAATTAACAGGCATACCTTGCAAACATGCTGTTGCTACCATGTGGAGTATGGCAGTTAATGGACAAGAAGTTGGTTTGCCTGAAAGCTGGGTTCATCCATGTTACTGGCTCGACACTTGGAAGAAGGTTTATAGTTTCAAGATCAATCCCATTAAGGGTAAGATAATGTGGCCCAAGTCTCAATGTCCATCTAGACTCCTTCCACCATTACATCACAAACAAGTTGGGAGACCAAAAAAGAAGAGAAGAAAGGGTTTAGATGAAGGTGTTGATGCTGGAACAAGTGAAGATATGATTAAAAGAGGGAAGCTGTCAAGGAGTGGGAAATCAGTGACATGTACAAAGTGTGGTAAGCAAGGCCACAATTCAAGGACATGCAAAGGACAACTTCCAAGTAATTATACCAACTTATTGATTTTTATAATTTTCACTGTGCTAATCCTAAAACCTATGTTACTTGATTATTTTTAGGGGGTGAACATGGGCTTAATAATGCTTCTAGAGGATGGAGAGGACAAAAGGAAAGAGTTGCTGCTGGAGTAAGGGAGATGAACCCTCCTGGATGATCAAATGATGTTAAAGCAAGATGGGAATAACAATTACTTCTTGTGCTTCCTTGTTTTGATTTGGAATTTAAACTAATGTTTTGGTCAATACTATGATAATGTGTTAGGATGGATCATATACATCCATATTTTGGTTTGGAAATTAAACTTATGCAAGGTGATGTAATTAGGATGGATCTTAGACATCCTTATTTTGGTTTGGAAATTAAACTTATGCAAGCTGATGTAATTAGGATGGATCTTAGACATCCTTATTTTGGTATTTATGCACTAAAACATTAAATGGGTTTGTAAAACAACCTGGATCATGTAATATCTGTTATGTATTTTTTTTTAATGGTCATTTATTGTGTGGTTTTAGAGATGTTCATTTTGATTTCACAGCAAAGCCTGTCAAATAATTTAGTTGTATGGTTGAGCACAACAAAGACAAAAAATTCATTTTTAAAGGAAGCAAATTCATTAATAACATATGATTCATTACATAAATTAAACTTGACCTTTACAACAACTAGGTCAAATTCTTTAAATAAACATAACTTAAAATTCCCAACCATGTAATAATCAGATACAACTTCATCCTCCTACTTTCTTCCTCCTTAGCTTTGACCAATCCTTCAAGCTTGTTTTTTGACCTCAATAAACCAGGAATTATGTCCATAGAACGGTTACACATTGGTGGATCAACCCACCCAATGAATCTACACCGTGATCCCTGTGTAAAAAAATGGTGAAAAATGTTTAGGTATCGGGTAGTACGCAAAGACTCAAAAAAATCAAACTTACCATTGTTGGGCAAGAAAAAAACCTCCGACCAGGGTTTTGAGAGGTCCACGATGTTTGAATGATAGCTTCTTTTCCACACCAGCAGAAAACCATGGCTTTAATGTTCCCGTCTCTGTGTTGATGAAGACGACGAAGTTTTTGAACACCAGGAAGAGAGGCACCAAAAGGAGAGAGAGGTAGAAATAATAAGATACACTCCTCCATTTATTAATCTAAGGGCAATAGAGAGAGAGTAGGGAAATGACCAAAATACCACTAGCAATCTGGACACTAACGTCGACATTTAACGTCCGTCCAACCGAGGGACTACTGGTGTGCATGGTTTGCAAAAGTAGGGATGCTTGGTGTAATTAAATTCTTTTAGGGACTAAATCCATAATTCCATACAAACCACAGGGACCATTTATGTAATTTACTCTTGTTTTTAAATTAACTCATGTAATATATGAATATTAACCTAATAACAAATATACTAAAATGTACCACCAATGTTTCCCACATTAAAATTATATATTTGAAACATAAAATAAAATAATAAACATCCACTGTGTTTGGATTCGCGTTTGAAAAAGTGTTGTAGCGTTTTGAAAACCAATAATCAGATAATAGTTGTTACCAAAAGTGCTGCCGGAAATATAGTGTTTGGTTTAGCTTCTGCTGTTTGCTATCATAATTATCAAATAATCAGTTTTTAATGTGTTTGGATTTGCGTTTTAACTTGTAACTAGTTTATAACCCACGTATTACATGGATATTTTTAATTAAATTTATTTATATAAAATGTATATGAGTAAAAATAAAAAATACAAATATAATAATTGTGTTTATTTTTTATTATTTACAGATTAAAAAACAGAGTATATTTATCTTTTTTAAAAATATTAAATTGTATTTATCTTTTATTTTTTATAAGTTGTAATTATTTTTTTGGTGAACGTAGAGGTGACACGTGACATTTGATGTTTTCCTTTATTATATATAATAATAATAATTTCCACAACTAATTCAAATTATTACATTTGGATCTAATTATGATCATTATGGATAATAATGATAGATATTTATTTTAGGTAAACATTAATTTTAAATGTTACAAAATCTAATTTATTACTAATTAAGTAATAAAAAAAGACTAAATTACATAAATGGTCCCTGTGGTTTATATGAAATTATGGTTTTAGTCCCTAAAAGAATTTTATTACACCACAAGTCCCTAAAATCGAAAAGTTGTAACATTTTGGTCCCTGAAACTAATGGTGGTTAACTTTGACCGTTAGTCTCAGGGGCATTTTCGTCCTTTTGTTTTTCAGGGACCATCTATGTAATTTTGAAACTTTCTTATTTCTTATTTCTTTTTTCTCTTTTTTCTTTATATCATAATTTATTTTCATATATATTTTTGTATTTCTTTATTAATCATTTAATTATTCAAATGTAACATTTTATTTTTTATTATTTTTATTTTAACTATTAATTTTTATTTGTATGGTTGTTGTTATTATTAATACTAACTTTTTTTTATATATTACCATAATTATTTATATAACATTATTATATGATTCACAGGTTTATTTTTTTCAATTAATTATTGAAAATCCAAATTTTTCTCCATTATTTTTATTTATTTAGAAAAGATAAAAATAAAAATTAGTTTTAGTTTATTTTTGTTCAGAAAATCTAAAACCGAAATGATTTATATTTTTTCTCCATACAAAAAATTCAAAATAATAACATGTTGAAGTTTTTTTTTTCATTTGGAAATATTAAAAGTATGAGCGTTTCATTGTTTTTTCATTGTAAATATTAAAAGTACAAGTGTTTCATTATTTTTTTTTTCGTTTTAATAAAGAAAGAAAGTATATAATTTTTCATTTTTTGTATGAAAAATTAAAATCAAAATGAGTCGTTTATTGTTCGGAAAAATTGAGAATCTGACATTGCTTATTTTTTTTAACCATTTTAATTTTCATTAAATGACAACCAATCTCGATTTTAGTTTTTTCGAACAAAAAACTGACGAATCGTTATGATCTGTATTTTTTGATCAAAAAATAACGAACACTTCCGAATTTATTTTTTGATCAAAAAATAATGAACCATTTTGATTTTCTATTTTCCAAACAAAATAAGCATTCCGATTTTAATTAAACAGTCAAAAAATGATGAACCATCCTGATCTAATTTTTTCGATCAAATAAATGATGGACCATTTCGATTTTAATTTTTTTTAATGAAAACACAATATATCGTTATGATATTTTATTTTTATAAACAAAATATCCATTTCGATATCAAGACGAACCATTACAATTCAAATTTTTTCAATAAAAAATGACGAAACCTTCATATTTAATTCTTTTTGATAAAAAACTGACGAACCATTTTAATTTTTTATTTTTTCGAACCATTAAAAATTAGAAATTTTGATTAAATATTTTTAATGAAGAAGCTATGAACCATTCTTTTTATATACTTATTCGAAATGAAAAAAAACTTCAACACTTCGTTGTTTTGAATTTTTTTAAATGGAGAAAAAACAAATAAATCATTTCATTTTAGATTTTCTGAACGAAAATAAAGTAAAACTAATTTTTATTTTCATCATTTTTTAATTGAAAAAAAGAATGGAGAAAGATTTGGATTTTCAATAACTAATTGAAAAAAATACATCTGTATATCATATAATAATGTTATATAAATAATTATGGTAATATATAAAAAAAGGTTAGTATTAATAATAACAATAAAGATACAAATAAAAATTTATAGTTAAAATAAAAAAATAAAAATAAAATGTTACATTTGAATAATTAAATGATAAAAAATAAATAAAATATATATATATATGAAAATAAATTATGATATAAAGAAAAAAGAGTAAAAACGAAAAAGAAATAAAAAATTTTCAAAATTACATAGATGGTCCCTGAAAACAAAAGGACGAAAATGCCCCTGAAACTAACGGTCAAAGTTAACCACCGTTAGTTTCAGGGACCAAAATGTTACAACTTTTTGATTTTAGGGACTTGTGGTGTAATAAAATTCTTTCAGGGACTAAAACCGTAATTCCATATAAACCACAGGGACCATTTATGTAATTTAGTCTAAAAAAAATAAAGTCAAAATTTAATGCAATTAAGTTAAGGTGTTAAATTTAGAAAAAGATGTGGAAAAATAAAATTTTCTTGTATTGTAGAAGTGACATGTGACATGAATTGTTTTGTTTTATTATAATAATAGGTTAATCAACCCATGTATTACATGGGTTGATTTAGAAAATACATATTTTTTTATATTTAAATAATTTATTATAAATTTATATATAATTAAAATAAAAAAATTGAAAGCTAGTTAAATTAAAGATAAAAAAAATACTTAGTTGTTTGATATTAATTAAAAAAATATTATTATACTGTATTATTAAAAACAGATAACATGTGTTTGCAAAAAATGTTTCTTTTAATTTTTATTAACTTCAAATATGAAATATTAATGTAAGAAACAAAAAACTTCAATTATGTGAATGTGTATATATTTTGAAAATGATAAAATATAAAAATGGAATATCTGAAAATCAACAATCAAAATTTATCATATTCACAATTGATGTTTTATCACTTAAATTTTAAATCTTGTTAGCAAAATAATTAACAAAAATTTTAACTTTATTTACTACACTTCTACATTTAAATTCATATTTTTACATTTGAATTTAACTATGATCATTAAGGATAATAATGACACATATTTAATTTAGGTAAATATTAATTCATTAATGAAAAAATTAAAATCAAAATTTAATGTAATTAAGGTAATGTAGTGAATTTGGAAAATGAATTTAAAAAAAATGGCATATGTATAATTATTGATTTTAATTAAGGGTATAAGAGACATTTTATAAATAATTATGAGTTGTCATTAATCTGAACCATTGATTTCTTTCCATCCAATGGTCCAGAAACTCCAAGTGGTTTTCTTATTCTATATAGTATAGTTATGACCAAATAATCACTTATTAAGCAAATAAGCTACATTTTTTAATTTATGAAATGTGGTAGGACTAACGCTAAACGCAAATAATCACTTATAACGTATGCAATCTAAACACTTTAAACCAATTATTTGCGTTATTGTAACGTAATAAGCTAATAATTTCATTTATAACGCAAAACCAAACACCAAGTTTCTCATCTAAATGATACATTGTTTTTAATTTAACCTTTAGATGAGAAATAAATTATAACAGTTTGAGTTAATAAAATAACTTTATTAATAAAAAATTATTTTTATTGTAGTAAATAATATATAACAATTATAAACGATAAATACAATAATAATAATAATTAAAATAAAATATTAGTATTATTGCTATGGTTATCATTATTATTGGTATTGTTATTATTACAAACGTTAACATAACTATAACCAGTTAAAAACAATGACTTAATCTTGGCATATACTTTTTTCTGATTTTTTTCTATTGATTAATTCTCATATATAACTTATATGTAATTAAAATTCATCCATATTAAATAAATCTATTAAATAAAAAAAAACATGACTTAAAATTAGTCATTGACTTAAAAAGATGAATTTAATTACTTTGGTAGCATGTAATTAAATGGTTTCATATTGATGATAGGAAAGCATGTGTGTAGTGGCATGCCTTGCACTCTTCTTTGGTGTATGCATGTGGTTCATATTTTTTTGTAAACTCAACCTATAAAGCAATCATAATTTAAAAGGTGGTGTTCTTTGACTATTTCCATGTATGAACAAGTCAACATCAAAGCACAACAAAATAAAACTTAATCAATGCCGTTTCATTGATTTTTAGAGTCCCGGATGAAAACGTATAAAAGGTCCCTACACATGCGCACATACATAAATACACACTCAACACATATATATATATACACATTTGTGTATACAAACATACTTTTTGTTTTTTTTTTCCGTCCATAGGTTAAACAAATCAACTATACTTAAGTTACGTTGAGAACTTATGAAATTAGGGGCCTATAAAAATTGGGGCTTGGGCGGTTGTTCCTTTTAGGCGCCCTCAAAGCCGGCCCTAAACTTAATTAATCATGAGATTAAATTATAATTTCTATGGTTTCAACTTTCAATTAAGAATTGGCAATGTAACTAGGACATAGTGACGGACTAAGTTCTAAAGGGACCTGTTGAACAACTTTCGATGCGTTTTCAGTTCAAAAATTCTAATGATTAGATAGGTCGGTCGGATCGTCAAATGAATATTTCCAAATTAAAATAGCACAAGTAATCTTAGATTAGCAAATAAACTAAATGATTATGAAATAAGGTACAAATAATTAACAAATATGTGTAAAAATGTTACATGTTACATGTTAGAGCGGTAAAGCTTTAAAAGAGACTATTCCGATATCGTACGTAATAGAAAATGCCAAAGATTGATCTATTAGTTTTATGTAACCCTATTCCGATGAATAACAACCCCTTTTATTTTGGTTTAGCCTGTTCCTATCAGAAAATTTACGATATCAAGGATGAGCCAGAAACCTGAATCGTTATTATTTTTATTGTTATATGCTCAAAGGGATATTGAAGAAAGTTTGCGCCTAGTCGGGCTATTGTCATTATTGTTATATGGTCAAAGGGATAATCTGTTATGCGATCACCCGATGATATCTAGCAAGATTATCATAGATGGGGTAGGAAGATGTTCCATATAGACCATTTTGTGTCGACTTTGGCTAATTTGGATTTCGAGAAACCGTGTAGTCTTTGCCTTGATGGATGATAGGGAGAAATTCATAGCAAAAGATGTAATCTTGTCCATTCAAGAGTGTTAACGGATTTGGTTCGAGAACAAGAGCCACAAATCGAGTTAAAGCTAGGAGAATTGAGTCACGAATCCTTGGATCGTGTTCAGTGTGTAGTTCATTTCATAGTTTTTCCTCTTGTTCTTTACTTAGTGATGGTTTATAGTTTCAATTGTAAGCCTTTAGGCAGTTGCCTTATTTTGTTTTGCCTTTTGGGTTTGTAGTTATCTAGTTTCTCTCTTTCCGAAAAACTTTAATTGAAGTTTGAACAAAATCTCTTTGCTTTTAAAAATATAATAATAATAAATTTCAAATTCATTCAAAATTCATTCCGTAAACTAAATGATATCTTAATGATTTTATAAGAGATTTTATAAAATAAAAAACCTCATGTGCTTTTAATATTTTTTAATCAAGTCAATATAATTTTTTTATGATTAAGTAATCTAACTTTTATATTTAAAGTGAACAAGTCACGAAATCTATATCTATATCAATAAATACAAATAAAAAAGTAAATATATTTATTTTTCATTAAACCATGTGTCATCACCATGAATCAACATGTGGTATTTATAGGTTTTATAAATAATTTTAATATTTAAATTATAGTGAGAATTTCATATGTACCTCTCCAAAACTTCATAATATCATATATACCCAACTTGAAATTTTAATATCATATATATCTCTCCTAAACATCATAATATCATATATACCCAATTTTAATAATTAATATCACATATATCATTCTAGGTTCAAAAGAGTCCCTTTAAAAATCCAGTGTACCAATGTTACCTATCCAAAACCACAAGATTAAATAAATCAATGGTTGTGATCAAAAATTGAAATTCCATGCGCTTCTCCTTTTTTTTAGCTGGAAGGGTATTTTCGTAATTACAGCGATCATTCACAATACATATAAAATGATCATTCACATTACTTATTTGATCATTCACATTACTTAATTTATCATTCACATTACTTAATTATTCATACACAACACTTATTTGATCATTCAAAAGAATTATTTGACTATTTACAATTCTTTTACAATTATTTGATCATTCACAACATTTATTTAATCATTCACAATAATTATTTGACTATTTACACTTCTTGTATAATTATTTGATCATTCACGTTACTTAATTGACCATTCACATTACTTAATTGATCATTCACATTACTTATTTGATCATTCACATCACTTAATTGATCATTCACATTACTTAATTGTTCATTCACAACACTTATTTGATCATTCACAAGAATTATTTGACTATTTACAATTCTTTTATTCACAGCATTTATTTGATCATTCATAATAACTATTTGATTATTTACACTTCTTCTATAATTATTTGATCATTCACAATTACTTAATTGATCATTCACATTACTTAATTGACCATTCACATCACTTAATTGATCATTCACAACACTTATTTGATCGTCACATGAATTATTTGACCATTCACAATAATTATTTGACTATTTACATTTCTTCTACACTTATTTGACCATTCACAATAATTACTTAACCATTCACACTTCTTGTACACTTATTTGATCATTCACAACACTTTTATGATCATTCACAACACTTATTTGATGATTCACAATTCTTCTACACTTATTTGATCATTCACAACACTTATTTGATCATTCACAACATTTATTTGATCATTCACAAGAACTATTTGACCATTCATAGTATTTATTTGATCATTCACATTAATTATTTGACCATTTATAATAAGTTTAGAAGAAATTGAATGATCAAATAATTATTGTGAATGATCAATAAGTGTAGAAGAAGTGTAAAAGTCCAATAATTATTGTGAATGATGAAATAAATACTGTAAATTGTCAAATAATTCATGTGAATGATCAAATAAGTGTTGTGAATGATCAATTAAGTAATGTAAATGGTCAATTAAGTAATGTGAATGGTCATGTAAGTAATGTGAATGATCAATTAAGTAATGTGAATGATCATTTAAGTAATGTGAATGATCTACATTTGTTTAATTATTTAGATCTACATTCAAATAATTATTGTGAATGATCAAATAAGTGTAGAAAAAGTGTAAAAGTCCAATAATTATTATGAATGATGAAATAAATACTATAAATGGTCAAATAATTCAGGTGAATGATCAAATAAGTTTTGTGAATGATTAATTAAGTAATGTGAATGGTCAATTAAGTAATGTGAATGGTCATGTAAGTAATGTGAACGATCAATTAAGTAATGTGAATGGTTAAATAGGTAATGTGAATGATCATTTAAGTAATGTGAATGATCTTCATTTGTTTAACTAATTATTTAGATCTACATTCAAATAATTATTGTTAATGATCAAATAAGTGTAGAAGAAGTGTAAAAGTCCAATAATTATTATGAATGATGAAATAAATATTGTAAATGGTCAAATAATTTATGTGAATGATCAAATAAGTTTTGTGAATGATCAATTAAGTAATGTGAATGGTCAATTAAGTAATGTGAATGATCAATTAAGTAATGTGAATGATCAATTAAGTAATATGAATATTTAATTAAGTAATGTGAATGATCAATTAAATAATGTGAATGATCATTTAAGTAATGTGAATGATCATTTAAGTAATGTGAATGGTCAATTAAGTAATGTGAATAATCATTTAAGTAATGCGAATGGTCAATTAAGTGTTGAAATTTTGTGAACGGTCAAATATTGTGGATGATCAAATAAGTGTTGTGAATGATCAAATAAGCGTACAAGAAGTATAAATAGTTAAATAAGTTTTGTGAATGATCAATTAAGTAATGTGAATGATCAATTAACTAATATGAATGATCAATTAATGTGAATGGTCAAATAAGGAATGTGAATGGTCGCTGTAATTACGAAAATACCCTTGCCTATGTGGGGTACGCTGGATACGCAAGATTTTTAAGGGGACGCTGTGGAACCAAATTCTATCATTCTAAACATCATCAATATCATATATACCCAAATTCATTAATTTAATTATTTTTAAAATATTTAGAACTCATATTTAATATTGATTATTAATTAATGACTATTATACCCTTACTTATTTCTTCTTTCAACTAAACATTCAAACTGTCATATTTATCCAACTTAAATCAAAATATCATATCCCTTTAAATGATTTTATATAATTTATTTTTGTAAACTCTAGTATGTAAATTCTTCATAGAACAAGAAATTAGCATTAACCATAAAAAATTGTATTATATTTTTGTTCGTTGTAATCAAATCGTATCGACTTATTATCTTTTCTTATGTGTTTTTTTCTAGCAGTTTGCTATATACAATTAACTGATTATATTATGTTCTTTCTCTTTGAATTTATAGTTGTATTGCATTCTTTTACTTAAGTATATATCTTTTGTTTTCTATATACATAAGTTTCTATTTTTTTTCAAGTTTGCTTTCGTTTTATAATATTGTATTTTCTAGTTTACTTTTTTTTTTTTAAATTTTTTTTATATATAATCTAGTTTTTGAATTATAACTTGTTATCCAATTATACTAGTTGTGTATATTTTGTGTTAGCAATAAGATTATATGTATTTATCCTATATATTTAAACATATAAAATAATATTGTAAGTTAATATAATAATCTTAACAATAAGATTACATATATATTTTATCCTATATATTATACATAAAATATACACAACTAATAAATTTTGATAAAAAGTTATAATTCAAATACTAGATTAAATATAAAAAAGTAAACTAGAAAAACAATAATTATAAAACGAAAGTAAACTTGAAAAAAATAGAAGCTAATGTATATAAAAAACAAAAGATATATACTAAATTAAAAAAGTGCAATACAACTATATATTCGAAAAGAAAAATAAAAGAAAGAACATAATATATAATCAGTTGATTGTATATAGAAAACTGCAGGAAAAAAACAAATAAGAAAATACAATAAGTCAATTCGATTTGATTACAAACGAACAAAAATATAATACAATTTTTTTATTGTTAATTTTAATTTGTTTTACTATGAAGAATTTACATAGTAAAGTTTACAAAAAATAAATTATATAAAATTATTTAAAGGGATATGATACATTAATTTAAGTTGGATAAATATGATATTTTGAATGTTTAGTTGAAAAAAGAAATAAGTAAAGTTATAATGGTCATTAATTAATAATCAATATTAAATTTGAGTTTTAAATGTTCTAAAAATGATTAAATTAATGAATTTAGGTATATATGATATTAATGATGTTTAAGAGAGATATATGTGATATCTTATATACTATAAAAGTTGAGTCCTAACCCTAATAAATATTGGTAATCAATTTTGTTTTTGTATAATTTAATTCATTTAATAGATAACATAAAACTCTAAATTTATCAAAACTTGATGATCAATTTTATTTTTCTATAAATTAATGGTAATCAATTTTGTTTTTTATAATTAAATTCATTTAATAGATGGCATAAAACTCTAAATTTATTAGATCTTGATGATCAAATTTATTTTTCTATAAATTAATTCATTTCGTAAAAATATAAACCTCTAGATATATTGTTCAAATCAAATCGCTTTCCAAATAATAATATTAGATGATCAATTTTATTTTTCTATAAGTTAATTCATTTCATAAATAATATAAACATCTAGATATATTGTTCAAATTAAATCGTTTTCCAAATAATAATATTATATTTATCATAATAAATGTAGGTTATAAATTTTGTTTTTGCGTAATTTAATTCATTTCATAAATAATATAAATCTCTAGATTTGTTAAATGTATTTAAATAATTTTATTTTTTATAAATTAGTTTATTTCATAAGTAATATGAACCTCGAGATATATTGTTTAAAGTAAATCATTTTATAAATAATATATTGTTTATTTCATGAAAATAAGGGCTTATTTTCACCAAAAGAATATGAATCTGTTAAAAATATTACATAATTTTTTTTACATTTAAAATCTAATTTGAGTCTCATGTATGTATAGTTGTGTTAATGTTTTAAATTTCATTTTTAATTTATCTTCTTTTATATTTAAAAATTGTGTCTCATTTAAATTTTTACTTTTTTTGTTTAATGTCATTACCGTTCCACGACCCTTGGTTATCTAAAATTAATTGTTACTTTATAATTACAAAGAAAATGAATGATCATCAAAAGTTTTAAATTGTATGGGTTGCAAATAATTCATTTGTCAACCTAAAACGTTCTCATTTCTCCTAGAATTTCACCGGTTAGTTTTCTTCTTGATTTATTCTTCTTTTATTTTGCAAATATCAAGTTCGTTCTTCATCTTTAACACATGTATGTTCATTCTATTTTGTGAAATCGATTATTGTTTTTATTTTGTGATTTTTTATATTTGACAGTGCAACCATCCATGCAAAGAAGTTATTGACAAATCGATTTTCTAGAAAAAAAATTTTTGTGTGTTCTTCAATCCATACATTGATAATTCTTTTTACATTTAATGATATATTTATTAAATCATTTCGAATTATATGTTTTTATTAATAAATTGTTTATGTTGATGTTGGTGATTGATATTCTCTATATTGATTTGTCAAATATCCTAAAGGTTCGTTACTAAAAAATATATATGTCAATGTCATATTCACCAACATGTATAGATTATTGTCATCGATCCTTTCAACTATATATATTGTTAAACAATAATAATTTTTTTAAATGTTTTAACAACTAAATTTTTGTTTCCTTATACTTGAATTCTTCTATGAATATCATCTTGATAATTTTTCAACAATAAAAGTTTTACAATATTTTATTTTTAATATGATTTATTTTTATTTCAATTCATTTTTGAAGAATTTTCAATAAAAATTGATACAGAAACTTTATTGAATACCGTACGGTTTAATAAAAATTATAATGTATTTTATTTTAACCAACATTACACAATTTGATATTGTGAATACTAATATTGAAGTTAATTTAATGACACTATTTCCAACTATGTTTATACATATTCTGAGTCTATTATATTCCCTTAATATTAACAATGCACTATATATTTTACTTGAAGTTTTTACGTTTATTGAATTAATAATTTAACTTTTTTAATTAGTATGTTTCATTTAGTGTAGTATTTCGTTTTGTTATTTGGTTCTGATTTCATTATGGTAAAAAGAAACAATATGAATTACCTAGCGTTGTTTTTTATATTGTAATTAGACAAAAAAAAAAAAGCATATGATTAAATCAATGCTCAAAATTTGAAATTTATAACTTTTTACAATTATTTAAAAAATTTTAACTATAAAAATTTTAGATTAAACTTTCTATTCAAATTACCAAATAGGTTATTATCTTTTTCTAAAATTTTATAAAAATAGAGTTAATAAAATCATAGATAATAACATTATATTAACTATTTATGATTATTTTAGAAAACAACAATTAAAAATCAATAATACTAAAATATGTATTTAATTTTTAGGAAAATATATTATATAAATATGCATTGGAAATTTGGAATCATGATTTTTAAGTTTTAATTGCGTTATGTAAACTTTATAATGCAAATTTATTCTTATTTAATTGATAATGATAAATATTATGAATTGTTGGTACTTAATTTGTAACTCTTTATTTTCTCATTTGTATTTCATTAGTCCATCTCTCATTTATTTGACATGACTAATTATTACTAATACAAAATTAAATCGAATTAAGATCACTAATAAACGATGGTGATAATGTTTTATTCACTTATAAATAATATAACTTTGAGATTAATTGATTTATTTTATATTACTTAAATCACTTCATAGATAATAATAATAATAATAATAATAATAATAATAATAATAATAATAATAATAATAATAATAATAATAATAATAATATCATTATTATTATTATTATCAAAAATGAACATTTACATTTATTAACTAGTTAATTTGAGCACTTGAATAATATTGTAAAATTTTAATTTAAGATTAACATTTATCATATTAATTTGGTAACTAAAGATTTTAGGCAATTCTATTTATTATATAGAATCGTTTAATGTTTTGAAATTATTCAATTTCATAATTAAATGTTCAAATTTAAAATATATTTGTTGTACTTGATTTCATTTTAATAAATGTTAAAATAAATTCAATTGATCACTTCCAAATTTAACAAAAGTCACACAAATTCAAAAAGAATGATGGAGATATTGATGCATTTCATATTAATCGTTCAATTCGTGATGCATATCGATTTTATCTATACAATTCGTGATGCATCACTGTTAATCATCATCTTCATGTTCATCGTTTATCATCATCGTTCATCATCTTCGTATTCATCGTTTATCAGCATCGTTCATCTATGCATAGTGTTCATCATGGTGCATCTATGCATAGTGTTCATCATGGTGCATCGTTGTTAATCATCAACATTATTGTTCCAATGGATGCATCAGCGTGTTCATCATCATCTTCTTCGTTCTTCGTGTTCTTCGTCTTTCATCGTATTGTTCATCATCGGTTCCATATCTTGTTCATCATAATCGCGGCGGCGGCGGCGGCGGTAGTTGGCGGGACTCCTCGATGCATACAGTGGAGAGAGAGAGAGAGAGAGAGAGAGAGAGAGAGATACGGTGGAGAGGTGGTTACAACAAAGGTGATCGTAGTGGTGGTGGTGGTGGTGTGGATACGGTGGGGAGAGAGAAAGAGAGAGAGAAAGAGAAATAAAGAAAGAGAGAGATATGAGGAGGTGATTACTTTTTTTGAATATTTATTCCTTATTTATTTCTAATTTACCTATTATAATTAATTCGATATATTTAATTTACACATTCAATATTCCAGAAATACCCTTAGTGCACCCTTGTTTGATTCTCTGGTGCACAAAAGTTCCTAGAGGTACCTCGGTGCATAAAAGTTCTCAATTGAACCTCTCTCTCTCTCTCTCTCTCTCTCTCTCTCTCTATATATATATATATATATATATATATATATATATATATATATATATATATATAGAATCAGGTTCATCAGCGTACCTATGAGATTCCAGCGTACCCAGCGTACCCTAATGTGAATGATCATTCACACATTTTTTAATAGACATGTATAAGAAAACATTATAAGACTTTTTTTCAAAAGGAGTAACATCATAAATCTTGTGAATGATAAAAAAAAAAGATCATGTGAATGGTCATTCACACTATATGAATGGTGTGAATGACCATTCACATGGATGACCATTCACATAAATATGCATTGAGCATTCACATAATTTTTAAGGACACAGAATGTGTGAATCTATGTGAAATTTATATATCATGCGTATAACATTAAATTAAACATGGTTATGTGGAAAAAAAAATGTTAAAAAGTTTTCTAAGGTCGGTACCTTCCGGTTCGAGAGGTACTTATTTGAACCTGAATATATATATATATATATATATATATATATATATATATATATATATATATATATATATATATATATATATATATATATATATATATATATATATATATATATATATATATATATATATATATAGACACACCACTATGCACCTGAAAACTATGAAAACCTACTCATACCGTCCAGTTTGGTGCATTTCATAAATAACGCGGTGGCATGATCGTAAATAAAGTGATACATCACGCGGGATTTTGATGCATCACGCGGGAAATATGATGCATCACGCGGGTTTATTTATTGCCTATGGAAAATTAATTACGTTTATAAGGTACATAATCATGTGTTACTTATATCCGCAGCAAAGCCCAAGCCCTAACAATACTTGTTACTAACATATTGCAAACATGACGCATTTTCAGACTTTAAAAGCTCCTTGGTTTTGAAAAGTTTTTTGTTCTTTACTAATACTTTTATGGTCAATTAGCGTCACACATGATCCAATTTTGGTACAATTTTTTCCAAAGTTTTTTAATCCATGTTATTGTGTGTGATGATTGTAGGAAGACAAGGAGAGACTCGAGGCCCAGTTGCACGAATTGACGGTAGCTGTAGAAGGTAATGTAGCATAAAAAATGTGTTCCTCGTCATTAATATGTTTGCTCGCGGCAATTGTGGCAGGTAGGTTAATTTCTGCATTAAATTAGTCCATTTCTAGGTAATTTAAATGAATAAATTCAGCAACTTCTTAACCTTCTTTCACGTTGGTTTTTTGTTTTAGTTAACTTAAACCAAAACTCTTATACAAAAACTCTTTTAATGTTTTGTATTAAACTTTAAAAACGATTTTTTTTTGAAACACAATAACTTAAGACAGGAGGTATTTTTTAGTATATACATATATTTGTTTTTAAATCCAAAGAATCACAAATATTATATATATTTTTGCATAATATTTACATATACCATACATTATCAACGGTCAGACACTATTCTTCAGAAAATTTAAAATCAGTTTTTTTTAATTATAAATAATGGAACTTTAGGCAATTTCTTTGAGAAGTTGTCAAAAAAGAGAGATAAAAAGAACTTGAAATATGTTATATCTACATATTTTGATACATTCATACATTGTCTTGATGTAATTCCATCTTTAAGCCTTCAGGCATTTTAGCATCGGCACCACCTTCATTGGTTGTGCTCGTTTTCAATTTGCAAACGGGTTCATTCCCTACAACAATTGAAATTAAAGAACTGGATTCATCAATAGTTTGTGAAAGTAACCTTACCGCAATCTTGAATGTTAATTATGTGTACTTATAGAGCATAATTATTGTTGGTGTTATTGTTCACAAAGTCAATTTAATTAAATATTGTGTTTGTAGTTTAATTGCATTAAACATGAAATGGAAATCTCAATGAAAACACTGACTAAATTAATCAGTAAAAGTTAGAAACATCAAGAGATCACATAAGTTGCTTATAATCAAAACAGCTAACTAAAACAGAATGAACACCATAGATAACTAATCAAAACAGAAACAATTGTACTAAAAAGCGCATTGTTTTTTTCTTGGACAGCACCTTCAAATCTGACATGCATAGATGTTGTGGAGACGAAGTGAAATAGAAGTTGAATTCTTTGTTAATGAGAATTGCATCGCTTGAGAAGCTCGTTGAGGTACGACTCATATTTGTAGGTAGATTTATAATTTTTCTGTAGGAAGACGTAATTTTTCCGCATTTATATAAATTACTGAGATTTGTTGAAATACATGTCGAACACTTGTTTTGTGTCATTATTCTTCTTTTTTGTTGCTTTCTTGTTAGGTAGTTATTGATTTAGTCAATATTATCCCATTTTTTCTGGAGTATTTAGGTTTTTTCAGTTTAAATATATGAATACACATGTTTTTTATTGATTAAAAGTTGTGTCATATCTTTTCCATATTTTTTTCTCGTGAATTTTTTTTCCAGAATCTGTTGTGATATAATTAGCTATAATATTTAAATATATTTAATTAATTGCTGGAAAAGTTGATTTTTATGCTTTATTACTGGAAAATCTGGTGCTACAACAGTCAAATATTATCCCTATTATTTCTGCAATATTTGTTTGTTTGGATCATGTTGTGTAGTAGCCTAAAAAATCTGAATTATAGTCAATCACATCTTGCCAAATCAGCATTAAAAATCGGAATTACTACCAATAATAGAACGCCACGTCAGCCTTTTTCTCTCTGCTCCGTCGGCAATATATATACAGGGCCAGTCCTGAGCATTTTCATGCCCCGGGCGAGATAGAATAATGATGCCTTGTAAAAAATTTCAAACATACTATATGGAACCTACTCAATCTAAGTGGTTCATCCCAATTAAAAAGCTTCAAAAACCTTTTTAAACAACAAATACAGCAGAAACTACCTAATCAAGTAGTAAAAGAGTGTCAATGTCAATGACCTGCTACTGACTGCATAGGCCTTACAATTCTTACATTAATTGGTCATAAACATAAGTAAAAATGCTCATGTAAAGCAAGACTTTGATATATTTTGATCAACCTATAATCATAGTTTCATCATCCAAATTAAATTGCAAACAAGCAAAATTTTCACGTGTGTTCAACCCACAATCCAAGAATACTGCAAACAGCTCATATCAAAGTTCTAGTTCCTTCTTACAATAGTTACCGGTTAATTATAAAACTTCTACTAAAAACATACCACTAAAAAAATAAAAAATATTGTAGTATTGAGTGACATCATTACGATTAAAACTGAATAGCAGAATCATCTAACACGCACAATTAGAAGATAATTTCAAGAAACGATCGTGTAAAAAATGAATGAATCATTATGACAATTGAACCAAAAATTTCAAAAAAGAATTTATAAATTGATTGTATGTTGAAGGATTTACAACAGCAAGTAGTGTCTCAACAATATGCAAGAGCACCAATGCCCTTTGGCTAACTAGTATTGTGCGTGCCTTTTTACCCAGTAGCATGGTGCTTCCATTGCAATTTCAAAACAAACTATAGAAAAAAACAACTCTAACCATTGGCAAGATCAACCACACATCTAGATTAAAAGATAAACGAAAAACACACAGATCTAAAAAATCAACAACAAAAACTTACTTGTGGTGGATGATTTATAATATGATAGAGGCACCAGGGGCGGCCATGAGGTGTACCAAGAACGACGACAGAGAGTTAGGCGAGAGAAAAGTGTGGATCTAATTATTGACGAAATCCATCACTAATCTAGATCAGATGGTAAACTACTAAACCAAGAAAATACAAAATCAACAATTAAACCACGAGAGTACACAAGCGTGATGAGTTTGCCCTGTGAATCCATGAAGAGTTTGTGTGCTGATTGAGAAAAAGACAGCTTTTCTTTTACCGTTAAAGGTGTGAGGATGTCTGATTGTCCGGCAATCGTTCCTTGTTCCATCAACATGACTTTCCTTCTACTATTCCTAACTCTTCGGATTCTGAGCATGCGCCCCATTTGTTGCCTCTGACTGCATTGGTATCCCATATATTTTGGTGATTTGGACCAAAATTAAACCTAGTATAATGGAAATTGTGCTATATATTTAATGCCCCTTGTATTTTGTTGCCCTGGGCTGGGGCCCAGGTCGCCCCCCTATCAGGGCCGGGCCTGTATATATATATATATATATATATATATATATATATATATATATATATATATATATATATATATATATATGTCATTGCATAAATTGTGTCAAAACTGATTTCATTGTATAAATTGATAAAAGATGGAAACGTCATTGCATGTTATGAAGTTAACCCGATTTATTATTATTATTATTATTATTATTATTATTATTATTATTATTATTATTATTATTATTATTATTATTACTATTACTATTACTATTACTACTACTACTATTGCAATTGCTATTGCTATTCCTATTACTATTACTACTACTAGTACTAGGGTTTATTATGAAAAAACACAATTGACTCAAACAGAAAAATCGATAGAAACCTTCAAATATACCACACAAGCACACCCATAAACCCTTGAATCGCATAAGAAACACAAGCAAGATACTCGATACCATCAAATACCTTCAAACACCTTCGATACTCGATACCATCAAGCAATTAGTTCTACACAATTTGTTTAATTATCCATATACCCAAACGGCGTTATAAGGTTTAAAAAATTATTTTTGTCACATGTATACGACATCTGAGTCATATTTGTCACATAGCTATCAAGTAAACTATTCAAAAGGTTAAATAAATAAAAAAGAATGGTTCCATGAATTTTTCCAAGACGAGATACACTTCTAATGCAACGATTTTGATAGAACAGTTTAATCAAAATATATAAAAAGTACTTTGATTTTTTTATTGGATTTTTGCATATAAAACCCGCAGTTGTTATCTTTTCGATTAAGTCTCTTGACTTTAATTTTGTCTCGTAAATTTCCTAACAAACGAAAAATCACTAAAATGACGTTTTTTGAAAAAAAAATATTGATCTTTAAGTGGTTGTAACGATGTAAAAGTCCTACGTAATATCTATGTTAAACAAAATAATCGGTTAAATGTTTTACGTGACATTTATGTTAGTATTTCATTAGGTTTGAAGGATACGAATATTGTGCCGAAGTTCAACATGGATGCAACGTAGGGTTTCTAATTGGTTACTTTGTTTAACATAAATGTCATTTAGGACTTTTACATGGATACAATCGCTTAAAGCCCAAAAATATAAAAACATCATTTAAATGAGTTTTAATTGGTTGTGGTATTCATGAGATAAAAATAGAGATGACAAAAAAAACCGAACCCGACGGGAAAAAAAACCAAAAACTGATAATCGGGACGGGTGAACCTGATTAAGTTAAACGGGGGATGAGACGGGTATGATATTAATAATATCCGTCCCGTATACCCGATTACATACATCGTTGAAATCCCCGAATACCCCGATTACTTTTTAATAACGAAATGCTATTTATATTGTATATATATTATATATAAAAGATGAATATATTTATCTATTTTATATATTATACGTAAAAATTATTATGTATAACTTAGTGAACTTGTTTATTTACATATAACTTATTGAAATAATGTTTTTTTCGTTATCATTTGATAGTAATACAAATTTAATTTAATATCAGTATTGTAATTTTTACATACATGGACATTTTAAGCATAAATTATGAACCATGTGGTTAAATTTCATATCATTAATTTATAAATGGGTTCCCCGATTCCCCACGGGTTTTCCCGCGTACCCAATGGGAATCCCCGTTTAATACCCGCGGTTTTTTTAACGGGGTCGGGATTTTCCGCTCGTTGTCATCCCTAAATAAAAATAATTAAGAGCCTTAATTTAAAAAAAAAAAGAAGGAAACTTTGGATTTTTACATAAAAATCCTTTTTTTAAAGTAATTATCCTTTTTTACCAAAGTTTTCAAGTTTGACCATTTAAATATTTCCAAAATGGGCTAAACTGGATTTTATTTGATGTGGCCCAAGTCTGAAAACTTCAAATTTGGGCCGATACCAGATTAAATGAACATACGTGGACGTCGGTGCTCCGGTGAATGAACGGCGGATTGACGGTTGTCGACGTGGTCATTTCTGAGCGACGTTTGATGCTTAAACTCGGTGGTTCCGAGTAGTCTATCAACTCTCATACTACATCGGATAATCGATCTTTACTTTTATGTTTAGGTGTTGCATTCTGGCGGAGAACAGCCATGGATGCGATTTCGATCTTACAAAATCAACCAACAATCGGTTTCAAGAGCTTTCCACAAAGCAATGGAAGATTCAACAAACTATATGACGGAAACCGTCACCGGTTCAGCAGCAGAACGAAGAGAATATCTGCAGTTGTTGAAGTCTCAACCATAACTTCCGATCCGATTGCGCCACAGATCACCTGGCAAATTGTTGTTGGCTCCATTGGTCAGTATCTCCTAATTTCCTCAATCGACAACCACAAATTTCTTAGAAAAAGTGCTTCAGTTCCTTGAAGTTACTTGATTCCGTTTCATTTTTGTATATAATAATTAGGGATATCCGGTGTTTGATTTTGGAATTGCAGCTGGAGTTACGCCTTTCGTAGTTGCTGGAATCGAATTTAGCAAGAGAATTGTAAGCCAAAATCATATTCCTTGTACTTGTAATCGGATTAAGGTTTGGTTATAAACATAAAATTTTCGCCATGGCAGGTGGCTCAGAAGAAATGCATGGAGTGTGGAGGTTCTGGGCTTGTTTTGATCAAAAAAGAGTATGTACGCTGCCCTAATTGTGGTAAGCAATAAACTAGATTTGAGTGTATGCAGTGATTACTGAACTTTTGACATTAATTTGATTTTATTTTTGTGTTTTCTGTAGGTGGATTTCTGCCATGGCAATCCTGGAAAAGATTCTTTACTGGTTAAATTCTATCTCATCTCAGTGTAGATTCAAGTTTAAACACAATATACATGTCGTCAATATGATACAATATGCAAACTGTTGTTGTATAATATATATATATATATATATATATATATATATATATATATATATATATATATATATATATATATATTTATTTATTTATTTATTTCGATTCCTTGTAGATTTGTTAATTGATAACCTTTATGTGCTATTAAACAAACTTGCATAGGTGTCAAGACGATATGTCTGCAGTCTTCTTAGTCCTGGTAATTTCATGTTGTCGTGAAGTCCTGACTGGCGACTGTAGGACTTATAATGTTTGCATTAACTAGACTTCTCTTTGAACCATTGCAAATGCCTTATGAACATTGATACAAACATAATTCAAAGATTGAAGGCCACCAAGTAGTCTCAAATGGAGACCTAACCCTCAATAGGCAAGCACAATTTATAACAAGACATTGGTCTCTCAACGTGGTCAAGACTAGCGTTGATAACGAGCCAAGCTATTAGGTTAAGAACTTAAGCTTCAACTTGATTTGATAGAGTTTTCTTGATTTAAGAGTTAAAACTCAGCTCACGAGATTTGAGTTCTATATAAGGGATCAAAAGTATACATCAAAACTATAAAGTGAGCTCAAATAGCTTAAAAATGTTCATGAGAATTATACTGTCAAAGCAAGCTCGCTTAGAATTTGACTAAAAAATATAGACCCAAAACTTAACTATGCAACAAGTACATACATGGTGCTCGAAAAGAATTTGAATCAAATTCAAGCTCCTACTGGTACTCGAACTCGAATTACTTGGTTTGCTTGACTTATTTGCAGCTCAGTCGAGGCTATACCAACAGCCTTCAGTGAACTAAGATTATGGTGGAAACTCATTAACAATCTACTATTTAAGGGTTATATACAACTTTTAATCACACTCTAACTGTGGGAGAGTTGTTGCAACAATGTCTCTATTGACGGAACATTCGGACTGTTGTAGTACCTGCAGTTCAAAGTTATAAACTTATAATAAAACAAAGTAGCACTGCACTTGTGTTTTTTACAAACAAGTAGCTTGATTTTTATTCCTGATATAGAATCAAAGTCACCTTCAAATTCATTGCATCTGCATTCATACAATGTTGACAACTTGAGCTCAACCCTAGTAGTGAATGATGCAATGATAAGATATGAGATCTGGGAAGGGGTGTTATTCGGGCGGTCTAATCGGGTATCGGGTTATTCAGGTTTTGGGGGTGCGGCCTAACCGACCGAAACCAAACCAAATAAGGGGCCAGGTACGCCCGACTTTAGAATTTGTAAACCAGTAACTGAACCGAAAACTCGTATTCGGTTTCATCTTATCCGAATTAGAGAACCGAGACCCATATAAACCGACCCATTAACCCGTTTTAACTTCGGTTCTGGATTTTTAGACATCCCTATCTGGGATATGACAAGTCAGCTGCAGCAACAATTATCATCTACGATATCTGATATCACTAACAAGTTTTTTTTTTAATGTGCTTACTTGAATCTTGTTTATATCTGGCTTTGGATTTCATGGAATTTACAGGAATTTTTGTTGTAGAAAAAGGACGATACTTAACAAGGGAACTAACTATTTTTGTCATAGAAAAGGGCTGTACTTTATAAAATCATATTTAAGATAACATACTGCTTAACCTTTGTTGTTAAATCTGTGTTCTTGCATCTTTTTTTCCCATTATTACTCTTGTGAAATTGACACCTAGAATTTTAGAACTCATTTGACATGCTGCTCTAGTCCATTTTCTGTATTCTGATTTCGTTTTGTATTTCCTGCTAGCATCTTGCTAGTCTTACTATTAATAATATCGTTGGATCTGTAGTTGGGGTGATGGCAATGCCGTAGCTTCTGGCTAGTTATCCTTTTGCTTTTCAAAAAAATTTGACATGCTGCTGAACCTTTATTGTTAAATCTGTGTACTTGCAGCCCCTAGTTTTTTCCTTTTTCCTCTCTGGATAAATGAACTCAATTTACATACTGCTGCCTGCTGGACCTCTGTCACTATAACCAAATGTCCATATGTATATAATTCTGTACATGAAACTATTATGGGAAGTTTGGTACCGTGAAATGGAATGAAATGAAATGAAATTACAAGTTATTTTAACCAATGATAGTTATACATGACATTGAAAATGAATAAAAGACTATAAAACTTCTTTCACTTTTCATCTTTTTTACTTTTTTCATGTTGGTAAGGAAGAGGAAAAAAAATGAAATTTGCACTAAACTACATTCTTTATTCTCTCTCATTGAGAATCAAGACTCTTGTCATATAACAAAAAAAGCTTGTAAACCTTGTGTGATTTCATTCCATTCTATCTCACCATACCAAACATTCTCTTAGTGACTTTTTTGGTTATCAACCGTTTTTTGTCATTGACACTTATCGAATACTAAAGGATTTCATGTTAATCTTTAAATGCATGAAGGAGATACAGATTACAGAGTGCATGTTCGTATAAACTAAATGTGATTTTTAGATATGACAAATGGTGGATGAACGTTAAGTAAACAGACCTTGTCAAAAAGGTATTTTTTTTACGCGGTTTTGTACCACGTAATAGAGGTTTATTTTTTAAAATGGTTTGTTATGAAAAAAACCAATATGTTTTCACGTTTTTTGGGTTTTCATCCCTTTATGTTACTTTTTTCCATAAAAGTCCTCAAGTTAATTATCTTGTTCGTTTAGTGAAATTTGGATATTAGATCCGATTTTTCAGTTTTTAAAAACCCGGTTTACTACTTATAACCGGGCTCTAATAGTCAAATTTCACAAAACTAAAAAAATATTTAACTTAAGGATTTTTCAAGGGGGAAATAACATTCAGGGACGAAAACGTAAAAAACGTAAAAACATGTTGGTTTTTTTTTTCATAACAAACCCTTTTTTAAAAAGATGATTCTTACACGGTCGCATTGTATTGACACGTAACGAAGTTATTTCTTCTACGGTCAAGTGTATAAATTTCAAATAATCAGTTTATTGTGCTCTTTAATATTGATATATATGTAACATCTGGTTTCAACAATTGAAAATATATCTTCAATAAACATTAATCATGATTCATACCCCATATTGACATGTTGTCATGTTATATGATCATTGCCCAAAAACATATACATAACCATCCATATTGGTTACACCTCATTTACTGATAATCTATCTAAATCTATAAATAATATTCCTTCCATTCCAATTTCCAAATTAAGTGTCTTATATTTCGATTTTAATATGTTTCAAAATAAATGTTCACATCCATAAATAGATAGTTATTATATATATGATTCCAATTATAACATTAATTGTGTGGTCTAAAGAATTAAGATTATAAAAGTAATTAATAATTAATTGAAAACTGTCATTTTGTTAATTAAAGGTTGTAATCATTATGGCTTTTAACTATGTGTTTATCATTTATTTTGAGACCTAAGAAGTAATAAAAAAGTAATTATATACTCCATTTTCATACTCTTCTAACGCCGATTTACATTATACTAGTTTATAACACACGTATTACGCGTATATTTTTAATTAAATTTATTTATATAAAATTTATATGAGTAAAAATAAAAACATACAAAAATTAGAATTGTATTTATCTTTTTATTATTTACAGATTAAAAAATAGAGCATATTTATCTTTTTTAAAAATATCAAATTGTATTTTTCTTTTATTTTTTATAACTTGTAATTATCTTTTTGGTGAACGTAGAGGTGACACGTGACATTTGATGTTTTCCTTTATTATACATAATAATAGTAATAATTTCCACAACTAATTCAAACTTTTACATTTGGATCTAATTATTATTATTATGGATAATAATGATAGATATTTATTTTAGGTAAACATTAATTTTAAATGTTACAAAATCTAATTTATTACTAATTAATTAATGAAAAAAATAAAGTCAAAATTTAATGCAATTAAGTTAAGTTGTTAAATTTGGAAAAAGAGATGGAAAAACAAAATTTTCTTGTATTGTAGAAGTGACATATGACATGAATTGTTTTATTTTATTATAATATATAGGTTAATCAACTCATGTATTACATGGGTTGATTTAGAAAATACATATTTTTTTATATATTAAAAAATTATTATAAAATTTATATATAATTAAAATAAAAAATTGAAAGCTAGTTAAATTAAAGATAAAAAATTACTTAGTTGTTTGATATTAAATAAAAATATATTATTATATTGTATTATTAAAAACAGATAATATGTGTTTTCAAAAAAATGTTTTTTATAATTTTTATTAACTTCAAATATGAAATATCAATGTAAAAAACAAAAAACTTTAATTTTGTGAATGTGTATATATTTTGAAAATGACAAAATATAAAAATGGAATATATGAAAATCAACAATCAAAATTTATCATATTCACAACTGAAGTTTTATCAATTAAATTTTTAAATCTTGTTAGCAAAATAATTAACAAAATGTTTAACTTTATTTACTAAAATTCTACATTTAAATCTAAATTTTTACATTTGAATTTAACTATGATCATTAAGAATAATAATGACACATATTTATTTTAGGTAAATATTAATTTAATATTAATTCATTAATGAAAAAATTAAAATCAAAATTTAATGTAATTAAGTTAAGGTAGTAAATTTGGAAAATGAATTAAAAAAATGGCATAGGTATAATTATTGATTTTAATTAAGGGTATAAGAGACATTTCATAAATAATTATGAGTTGTCATTGATCTGGACCATTGATTTCTTTCCATCCAATAGTTCAGAAACTACAAGTGATTTTCTTATTATATATAGTATAGATTTTATTTACATTTATCATTTACATATTCCTAAATTAATATTTCTTATTTAAATTAATTAGGAATTAGATTTGAAATCAATCATATTGAATTTAAAACAACTTACAAATTCAAACTAAGGTGTTGTTTGTTTAGAAAGAGTCTAATTATCTGAAATCTGATGTCACATCTGAAACTTAAGAGGCGACCTTAAAGTCTGAAGTCTGAAATCACGTATGAAATTTAAAAGGTGGTCTTAAAGTCTGAATTCTGAAGATTTAAGACTATTAATTAAATTTTAAATTTATGTATATATTATATTTAATTAATTTATATAACTAACATATTAAGTATTTTAATATTTATAATTAATTAACTTAAACAATTTTTTTTAATAAATTAAATTGAATTTAATGTTTTTTGTTAAATAAAATATTGATTTATTTTAGAAATAAAAAATTTCAGATATTAATTTTCATACCTAAATTTGAAATGTAACAAATAGTCTGAAATCTTTAAAATCTGAATTTCACTTAAGTCTTATATGTAACAAATAGTTTTAAATTACTTAAGATCTAATATTTGAGATTTAATATGAATTAAGATATGAATTTGTCAAAACAAACGGAATCTAAAGCTTCAAAATTAAATCATATTACATTACATTTATTGTTATTAATATCTATTTTGTTATATTAAAATAAGTACAATACAATACATAAAAATATTTATATATTACTATTGTAAGTATAATATGAATATAAAAAAATATGATTTAAATTAATCCATGTAACACTAAAATATTAAAATATATATACACAAGTCTCCAATAGGATAATGAACATTGTAAACGAACATCAAATGCCTACCTAATTAAGTAGTTTTCAAAATATCCACCAATTAAGTTAGGAAGATTACGTTCGGAAAAAAAAACCTAGGATGATGCTAAATAAACCTTATTGTAATCACTACGAGTATTTTTGACACGACTAGTTGTAGCTTTGAGCTGGAGCTTTTGGGAGCTATAGCTTTTTAAAAGAACTTGAGCTTTTTATTTTCTTAAAAATGTATTGGTAAAAATAACTGTAGCTGTAGCTATAGCTTTTACTATTAAATGATATAAAAAGACATTGGTATTAACTAAAAGTTGTAGTTTGTGATTATTTAGTGTCTCCTATCTTCTTCTTCTAACTTTGTCTTTCTTGTCACCTAAAATGTCATCAAAACTTTATAAGCTTAAAAAAAACTCATAAAAATACAATGCTTATTTAGACAATCATAGTATAAGATAGCTACACAATTATACCTATCACCAGACATCAATAAGAATAATATCTAATGAGTATAAGTTACTGAGTACATCTTCAGTTATCACTTATATTTATAGATGAGTTGGTAGGAATGCCAAAAATTTATAAACATATAAGTTGACGGTAAAGAAAAAGAACTTAACTATTTATTTAAAATTTTAATTGCTTCGAATTTCATTCAGCGAATCAAAAGGGTCCGAAGGATGATAGGGTTTGGGTGGAAATGCATGAAGCAACATTGCTTATAAAAGGGACCAAAGGAAGAATGAGTACAATGATTTTTGTAAGCATTTAAGCATTTAATGATTTTTGTAAGTATTTAAAGCATTTAATGATTTTGAAGGGGAAGCAATTTTAGCCCTTAGTCCCCTACCCATATTATAAGGAGTAGGGTGTCCTTACTCCTTACCGTACGATCCCTCTAATTAACTTTGTCAACTAAATCGGTTTCGAGTTATTAGATTTGTATCGATCTAATTTTGATCTGTTTATTTTTACGTTTGATAGGATTTATGTTCGAGTAAAATTTTAAATATCTTTTAAAGTTATAGATATTGTTTTATTTGTTGAAGGGCAACCATGAGCCACCCCCGTGTAGAAGTACGATAATGTGCCTTCTTGATTTGAATCGTAGCTTGATGACAATTCAAGCTTAATTCGTATTTGTTTTACGGAATGGAATCTCAAAAGATTGAAAACTTAACTTAGAATCCTTAGGTCTCATTTGGCTTTGAAATAATCGTAGCTTGATGACAATTCAAGCTTAATGTACAAAATTATAAGTAACCAAATGTTAGGAATCTAAATTTTTTTTTTTTTTTTTACAAATAGCTAGGTCTAGGAATGATAAATTTCTTTGACTATAGATTTTTATACAATTTAAAAAAGTTTTAATTCATTTGTTTTGTAATTTAAAAGTTCAAACACACATAAGATAATATATATATATATATATATATATATATGTATATATATATATATATATATATATATATATATATATTTTAAATTTCATTCCGTAAGACTAACAGGATCTTAACATGTTTACATTTGGTGGAGAGAGGGGTAAGGCTCGGCGTTGAAGATCGACTAAACGTATGGATTTTGAATATTTTGATCTAAATATAACAAATATCTTAACCTTAGATTTTGATGAACTTAAATTAATATTTTAATCATTTCTATTTGTAATCTAAAGTTTCAAACACATAAAAAATATATTTTAAATTTCAAATCATTCAAATTTCATTCTAATGAACAAAACTCAACCCGAGAGTTCTAAATCATCTATCGAAAATTAACTGATAAAACAACCTCGAATAGTTAAAAATGTCGACAAAAACATATCGACCAAATTTAACTGTAAGTAGATACATACAACTTAGAAGCTCAATTCGGATTAGACTTAAAAACTCCAGATCAAAAATTTTACAAAAATATATAAGGATTATATACAACTTATAATTCGCACTCGCTATCGATGTGGAGACGGAGTTCTTTGCTACGATAATCACCAAATGATCGAACTCTCGAGCTGTTAGTACTTAGTAGTACCTGCAGTTTAAAGTTATTACGAAACACGGTAGTACTGCGCTCGGGTTTTTTACAAACAAGTAGTTCGATTCTACTCCTGTGATAGAATCAAAGTCACCTTCGAAGTCCCTATCAACCATATCGATAACTCTTCCCGTAATCACTCGACAAACCATGATCGCCATCTTCACATTCGTAATCGCTTCATTCGCATTAGCATTGATAAAATCTTGGCAACTCGAGCTCAACCATATTCCGGTTTTCTTCATCGCGGTGTAAAAATCTGATTTGGTTATGTTGCAGATGCTGCATTTCGAGTCTCGCCTGAGCTTGGACGTTATGAAATGCTTACAGCGGGCGAGTTTTGTGCCGTAGAACAGTAACTGCTCGTTACCGTCCACGATGTTTCTTGGGTGGTTCGTGTAATGCTCGAAAGCTCTGTTTTTCACACCCTCTCGGAATCTCTCGAATCTTTCGAGAGTTTCCTTTGAGTTATTAAGCTTAAGGACTTGGTTTATTTTTATCGAAAAGCTTGTGGTGTCCGTTGTCGTCGCTTTGAAGATCATCTCGATAACGTTTCTTGACGGGTCTCCGGTCTCTAGTACCGTTGCTTGACTCGTTACTGTTCGAGTTTTAAGCATACGTATTAGTGTGATTATAGTTAACAAAAATATCAGGATCAAACTTTAAAAATCATCGTGTTTGTGAATATTTCGGTAAAAAAATTGTCGGGGTCGTAATAAAAAGGGTAAAGTCATACAATAGTAACCTACTTTTGAAAATTTATCAATATGGTACGTCTACTTTTTTAAATGTCGATATGGTACCTGTACTTCAATTTTTCATACCGATATGACCATATATATTTGTAATAGACCCCTGTTTTTCATACCATTAGAACTCTGTTTCGTATGTAAAAACCGGGCTCTATTATGTAGAATGACCATATCGATACAGAATATTGAAGTACATGTACCATATAGACAATTAAAAAAGTAAACGTACCATATCGATACATTTTCAAAAATATGTTGCTATTGTAAGACCTCAACCCTAATAAAAACTATCATGTTTACCTGCCGACACTGTTTTGCTTATTTTTGTTAATTTTATAAGTTATTAATATATTAAATATATTATTATTTTAATATATTTTGTAAGACTTTTCATATATAACCGTTGTTTATTTACTTTTTAATTTTTATTAATAAAATCATTAAATGATTGTTTTATCTTTAAAATTTAAATAACTCATTGATGATTTAATTAAACATGTTCTATCTTTAATCAAGTTTTTAAATGTTACTATGTTAGGCATTTGACTTCTATTCGAAGTGAAAAGATATGAATATAAATTTAATGGTTTTTTAAATCATAAAATTTGAGAAAACAAAAACTATATGGTTGTTGTAATTTTCTTTCTTCAATTTTAGTATCTACTTAATTCTTCATCATTGCTAAAGAAATGAAAAAATTAAATTTTAACTTGTATATTGATACAACTTGACAATTAATAGAGAATTTATATATTCTTTTCTTTTTTATTCTTTCTACCAAACACAAGTTTGATATATTTTTTTTTGCAAACTAACCTTCTTGTTTGGATGATTACGAGTTTAGAAATGGATTTAGGTATACAAGAAAAGAAGACATAAAAGGATTGAGAGGAGAGAAAAAAAAAAGATATACATGTAGAAAGGTATTTAAATTTGGTAATGATTTTCATATATATGATTTAAAATATTCAATCAAATAAAAATTTTAAAACACAAATTTTTTTTATTTAAAACCCATAAAACAAACATGTACACCTTAAATGTGTATCACAGTTTCGTCACAAACTAATTATTGGAAGTCGGCTAGAACCGCTTGCTTCGGGTTTTATCAAAAGTTCAAAAATCAGTAAGCATGCAATGAAACAATTACACAAATGATGCTTAGTAGTTGAGTTATGAGATTTTTTTTTAAAAAAAAAAAAAAAAGGTTCTTCTGAGTTCTACTACCGTAAGTTTCAACTACATGATGTTGTTTGACTTTAAAAAAAAGAAAAAAGTATGCAACAAAACTACAACTTCATATACGCTTACCATAAAACCAGTTTCTAGGGTACCCGTGGAGATCAAGTTCTTCATCACCTTCCGAGTTATTTCCTCGCATGATGTGTCTTTCCTCGCCTTGACAAATCACATCCGTTTGCTTGCCTCCACAACCCGCGTTCCCTCTCATCAAACCCCACAACACGTGCATTGCTTTTGCAGCCTGTAATTCGACTGCAACGAGTGCTCGAGTTGCCGTCGAATTGAGTGGCATTTTACCATGGCCAACATTAACAAGTTGGCTAGAAAACTCCATTTTTGAAAATGGAGTGGAGGGTAATGAGGGGTTTTTAATTTGGGTGGAAATGCATGGGTTCACATGGCTACAAATATATGCTTATAAATGAGAATTATTATGAGTTTTGTATGTATTTGGTGCATTTAATGAAATTGAACTTATTTGGACCTATTTGATGGTTCAGTTGATAAAAACCAGATGATTTCATAATTAACTTAAAAATTAGTGTTAAAATAAAGAGTTTATTATGAAAAAAACCAACATGTTTTCAGGTTTTTTGTGTTTTCGTCCCTCTGTGTTGTTTTTTTTTTCATAAAAGTCCTCAAGTTATTTTTTTCATTTTTGGTTTAGTGAAATTTGGACATTAGAACCTGCTTTTTCAGTTTTTAAAAACCCGGGTCACAAATTAAACCGCGGTCTAATGTCCAAATTTCACTAAACCAAAAAAAAATAACTTGGGGTTTTTTATTAAAAAAAAATGGAGACACGAAAACGTAAAAAACGTGAAAACTTGTTGGTTTTTTCATAATAAACCCTAAAATAAGTTAGGGTTAAAATTCAATACAAACTAACAAAGTTCAGATTTCATTTTGTTCACTGACAGATCGATCGACCGGTGGTTATGTGAAGGGTTAATTTACTCATAGAAAGAGAACATACTTGTGATAAAATTTTTCATTGCACAAAAAACCTCAAACTGACTAAAACCGATCAATAAGGTTTTTTTCAAAAACGATGACTCGCGACCTGATGAACCGGCTACAATTTGCTGACCAACAATTCGTCTTCGACGAACCTTCTTTCCAACGAACTCATTTGTTTGTGTTTTGTGATTTAAATTCATTTTTTTGTAGATTTCTGTGTTCAAATCTGTGTTTTTTATTGGAATTTATATTTTCGATGAAATTTTGGTGGTCAATGATCACTTGTTGATGGTGTCTGTGATTTTCAATTGCTTAAAACTAGTTTTATCCCAATTCGATAAGATTTTACCGGTTGAGGGTGTTTTGTGCAATGAAAAATGTTTAGGGGTTTTAGTCACAAAAATGGATCAACTTGAGGGTTTTTTGCACAGTTATCCCTTTACTTTTTATCTTGAAATGAAAGAGATTCTTTTATAGAGGTGACAAATCAGACTCATTTAAGTAAACGGGTCAATGACCAAAACATAAAATTATTACATAATATTTAAAAAAATTCAAAGCAATTAGTTTGATACATTGTTTTAGGATTTATTTTTTTAAAAACAAATTACGTTCTAAGTTAGTTTTTTTTTTATTACTTGACATTTCAATTCTTTGGTCCAGTGGGCTGAAATTGTCACATCTAATTTTTAGTTGTATAATGGTTACCTCAAACGATTATAGATGAATGCCTATAATTCTTTATTGGGTAACACTTTGATAACAAAAAATCTCTTCGTTTTTAAAGGCAAATTATAATTGAAAAATCGGAACCACAAAGTTTTTTTGTCCCTCTTCTTAATTTTTACTAATCACACACACCTTTACTCACATGATTTTTTGTTAATGACGTTAGACTCAATGACTAAAAGTTAATATCTTCTCTCATTAAGAATTGGGATGAGTGATTAGCACTTGAGGGATGTGCATATAGAATTATCTTTAAAATATTACCCCATTGAATGATTGCAACGAAATTTTCTATAATTTTAAATAAGATAAAATAATAGAATGTGTTAATCATCAAAAATAATTAGAGTGAGCAATAAATCTATGAAAACTCAGGGGTTTAATGATTAATTAATGAAAGTATAGAGTACAAGGGTTTATACATTAAATGATTTAATCAATGGTTTACTTATTAGTAGCAAACCTTTTCAATTATTTTAGAGTAAATTACATAAATGGCGATTGTGGGTTCACGACAAATTTCAGGTTTAGTCCCTAACTTTGAAAAATTATGTTGTTTGTCTATTTTTTAAAACCTTGTCACGTTTTCAATCCATAAACAACTCGATTTTTTAAAATACAAATTTTGTTCTTACAAATGAATTTCACATATGGTTCATAATCAATTAATTTAGTTTTTAATTTATATTTAACTATTTGTATATTTATAATTGCTTAATTAATAAGTTATATTTTTTTTATTATTAAAGAATATAATTACATTTTATTCATGTATTTTATCAATATATTAATAAGTTTCATCGTTATTAATAACATATTATTATTGTTGTTATTATTTTAACCTATTAATTTGAAATACAAATTTAATTTTTTCTACATTCATTTTATAATGGAAATATTTATATGGTTTATTTTTTTTTATGTTTTATAAAACCTTTTCCATCTATCTATATATTTAATTATATTATCCTTTTTATTTTCATAATGACAAATGACTAAAATTAGCAACAATTTTTGTTCTTTTTATCATTAATAGTAACATTATTTATTTTAACATTAATAACATTGACTTTTATATTTTTTTATCGGGCAAATGACAAAAATTAGTAACAACTTTTGACATTTTTATCATTAATAGTAACGTTATTCATTTTTATTATTAGTAACATTGATTTTTGTATTTTTTATCATTTATAGTTACAGTCTTTTATTTTTCTATCAAAAATAATAATTTGTGATCTGCAAACTTGTTTAACAGGTCACCAACTACTTTTCAGTTATCAAAAATGGTAACAATTTTTCATATTTTTATCAATAACAGTAACATATCAAATTAAACCCAACTTTTTATTATTTTTTTTTAAGTTTTTCTAAGATATCTGTAAACACCAAAATAAACCCAATTTATGTTTCATATTTTGTTGTGAATTTTTAGTTTTTAATTTCATTTATTATTTATTTATTTAAAGTAATTTTAAAAAATAAAAAAAGGAAGAGAAAAGGATTAAAAGTTTCTTACAATATATTGTTTGTGAAATAAAAATAAAAAAAGAAAAGAGAAGAATTAAAAGAATGATCTATATTTAATAATTGAACTGGTATTTTATACTTTTCAAACATTAAAAAAATAGATATGTTGCATTCATAAAATTTTTAAAAATGCTAAAAAGATTATAAACTTGTCAAAGTTTATTAAAATAATACAATTCTACTAACAGTATTTGATAGATGTGAAATAGTCTACTAATAAAAATATATAAAATAAGAATGAATGATTTTTAAAATTTATAAATGAATGTACATATTTTACATGTATAGAATTTCAAAAACAACATTAATAGCATTTAAAAACTAATATATGAAGATAAGAATAATGATAAATTATTTAAATATACAGATAGATAGGAAATGTTTTATAAAATGAAAATTAATAAAAATAATAAATATTTTCGTCAGAATGAATAAATGTAGAAATAACTAAATATATATTTAAAATAAATAGGTAATAATAATAATAATAATAATAATAATAATAATAATAATAATAATAATAATAATAATAATAATAATAATAATAATAATAATAATAATAATAATAATAATAATAATAATAATAATAATAATGAAACTTACTAATACATAGGTAAAATACATAAATAAATTGTAATTAAATTCTTATAATAATAAGTAAAATGCCACTTATTAATTAAATAATTATAAACATACAAAAAATTAAATATTTAAAAAACTAAATTAATTGATTAGGAAACATAAGTGAAATTAATTTGTAAGTAATAAAATTAAAATTTTAAAAAATTGAGTTGCTTAGAGACTGAAGATATGATAATATTTCAAAATACAGACTACTAGTATAAATTTTCAAAGTTAGGGACGGAATCTGAAATTTGTTATAAACAACATGGTCCATTTATGTAATTTACTCATTATTTAATTTAATGTAAACTACAAATTTCTTCCATGCAATTTACTATAAATTATAAATTAGTTCGTTTAATTTAATTTTAAAAACTACACTGACAGTTCTTGTGGTTAAAATTTTATTACAGATTTCATCATTTAGTCATTTAAAATGATTATTTCACCCTTACTTCTTTAATATTATTATTAAAGTTATTATTATTATTTCCATTGCACCCTATTCATCAGATCCTTAAATTTTCATTAAAAATTTATATTTTATAAAATGACTAATTTATCTAACAAACATTTGTGATTGTGAAATGCATCGATTTGGTGCTTTCACAATCTACAAATGAGTCCCTATGATTTCTCAAAATTCACTAAATGGCCCCTATGATTTAAAAGTCAATTGCAGAATGGTTCCTATTATTTGTAACTTTTTTAATTTTTAAATGTTTATTTAAGAGTTAAATATAAAAAGGTCCCTATGTTTTGTATTAACTTCTATTTTCTTTTTTGGGGTAAAGCCATACAATAGTAACCTACTTTTGAAAATTTATCAATATGGTACGTCTACTTTTTTAAATGTCGATATGGTACCTGTACTTCAATTTTTCATTACGATATGACCATATTTGTAATAGACCCCTGTTTTTTATACCATTAGAACCCTGTTTCGTATTTAAAAACCGGGCTCTATTATGTAGAATGACCATATCGATACAGAAAATTGAAGTACACGTACCATATAGACAATTAAAAAAGTAGACGTACCATATCGATACATTTTCAAAAGTAGGTTGCTATTGTAAGACCTTAACCCTTCTTTTTTCTTGACTTTTAATTAAACAAAATCGGGTATGAGCGGTGATATACAATTTAACTTTTTTTAATTTTTGACGACTTGCGTCTATCCCATCTGGTATGAGGGGTGATATGCAAATGAGAGGTCACGAGTTTAACTTCCGTCTGAGGCACGTTTGAATTTATGGGGTGAAAGTAAGTTCTGAAGTCTCCATTTGTGGCAAATGGGTAGTTTAGGAGTAGCAATAGGTTAGTTTGCAGTTAAAAATAATAATAAACAAAATCGGTCATTATCATCAAGGTTTAAATTCAAGATTGATCTCTTATCTATTAACTTTAATTAAAATACCTATTTTGTCATTATTTGTACTTTTGACCCTTCTAATTAAAATTTATTAACACCTCCTTATTATAATAAAACAAATAAATATAAAAATAATAATAATATTAATACTTTTAATCATTTGGAAAAAAAATACAATAAAAAAACATCTACACTTATATATTTGATTAAATATTTAAAAATTAAAAATTAATTGCTTCCACCTCAACTTGAAGAATTAAATAACCATGATTCATTTTGTTTTTGTTTTTTTTTTTTTTTGGTTTTTACTTCTCTCATAAGATGCATATAAAATATCAGCTTTTGTCATTAATAATTTTTGTGTAAAAAAGAGGTGTAATATAGAAAAAAACAACATGTTTTTATGATTACGCGGTATAGCCTCACCGTGTTATTTTTTACCAACAAAATTTTCAAATTATTTATTTATTTGTGATTTTTGAAAAAATTTTTTGCCAAAAAAAGTCATTAAGTTTGGGGGCTTTTCATGGAAAAAAAATATATAACATGTTACTTTTTTGTGGAAATATTGGATTGGTTATAAAAAGAAAAAAACAAAAATTTTTATAGAAAACCAGAAAGAAAACTATAAGTTGAGGACCTTATTAGGAAAAAATAACATGGACAGACAAAACCACATAATACATGAAAATATATTGTTTTGTTCATAAAAAAAAACCCTAAGAAAATAATATACATTAGGCATAATCAATTGAGCTAAACCAAATTCGTAAAAAAAAAAAAATATGTAGCCCATTAATGCTTAAACACATAAATGCATTGACGTCGTTGTCATCATTATGTTTCAATTTTTAAATCATAGTTTATCTTAAGTGAATAACAAATATTTATTTATGACGGATACCCGCAGCAACACGCGGACAACAACAACACTAGTTTAAAACAAGTTTTAAAAGTACAATAACTTAACTTAACTGATACAACTAAAGTAAGATAACTAAACAAGACATATAAAAAAAAATACATTACTAGATAAATATATAGAAAAAAGTTACAAAACAAGCACAAAACTCCCTGCATATTTAATACATCATCATCATATATGCATACATACCTGATCCTTCACATCCCAAAGTTTCACAATTTCCATTGATTATGCACCAATCCCTCCTTAGCCTACAAACCAAATACACAGAATCTAAAAACATAAAAACACCGATTGAAACAAGTATACCCTAAGTTACAACATCTCACTTTCACTTGTTTCATCATAATTTGTTTTCCAAATTCTACATTCTACATTTTGTAGCCCAACTGTGACAAAAACATATGATACGCCTAATCGATCTGCGGCTAAATATTAAGGCAGCAGTACAAAAAGAAATATGAACTTGTTTCACCCGTTTACTGTTTTCAAACAACTTGAGGTGAATTCGTATTTCTTACGCCCTTTTGAAACCTGTTGCCACATGGAAAAAGCAGCAGCCTTGTTTTATTTAGTTTCTTCAGAATAGGTTTTATGGTCCCAATAGTACTCTTCCAAGGTTTTGTGGGTAGGGATTTGAAGAAGAATGGTTTTGGGTTGTCACATCGATGCTACAGCCTTCTGCGTTGTCGTTTCCGTTAGTAGTCCCGTATACATCGTTCCAGTGAACAACTCTTCTGAAATTTGAATTCGAAACATGTACTTGACTGTGGAGGGTGCCAGCGTTTGGTTGCTCGGGGATTCTACTGCCAACTACAAGATCGAGGCAGATAGCATCGTTTTCCTCCAATCTAGCCCTTAAATTTCCTGACCCATTAACATCATGGCCACTGTTCTTTGTAACTGGTACGTCGTGATTGTGCTTTCCCTCGTATGCGGTTATGACTGCTTTAGGATCATGGGATGCCCTCTCTACGTGTTTTCTTACTGTGCATCCAGCACTTGTGCACTTGTAGTAACTCCTGCATGATGTGTCGAGATAAGTTAAAATAGTTCTGTGGTTTTACTGCAGGCTTTACGCATTCTAGTCGGTGTCCAACCAAAGCAGACAAAGGCTTTGTAGTTCTATTTAGGGTTAATAGGAAATATTGAAACCCACTTCCATCTTTTTTACTGTTTATAGGCTTATAGCAACATACTTTTAGATTAAATGCATCAAATAGCAACATACTTTTAAATTAAATGCATCAAATAGCAACATACTTTCACCTCTTTATCCTTTTTAGCAATATCCTTTTTAAATTTGTCGGTCACAAATTGATATCATGAATGTGAAATTTTTACAAACTACTTTACTATGAATGGTAAGAAATGAAGTATGTTGCTAAAAAGGTGAAGTAAGGAGCAATTTTATGCATTTAACCCAATCTTTATCGACTTAAGTTCAGTGAAGTAATGTTCACACGACACAAAATAATAGTTGTGGGCAATGACGCAGGACAAAAACAAGTAGCCGTTATCAGTTGTTACTTAACCATGAAATGAAGACAAACCTAGGATTAGGATTGCCTCGAACAACTTTCTGGCCATACTTACGCCAACGGTATCCATCATCCAGTATATCAACCTCACTGGTAGTTTGGACAACAACACGTGGCTCTCGGATAGGCTTAACCACTGGAGTTACATCAAGGGCACCGAAATCTGTTCGCCTGACAATCAAAATCACTGATTATAAGCAATGTAGTGTAACTAATATCATCAAACTACAGACTTATGTCGAAGTTTATCACCTCTTTTTAGAAAATGGATCATCGTCGTCATCAACATCATCATTGGTGTGATTTAACTGCTGACCTGACCCGTCTGTACTGTCTTGATTTGCATGTCTAGGAGATTGCACTGGAGTTCCACTGGTCTCTAAGTTTGAATTATGGCCATTATTTGCAGAGATACCTTAAACAAGAAAAAAGAGTAAACCAACATGAATTAAAAGATAATGAATAATACGAATCTACAATAATGGGAAGGAGAGCATGAAAAACTGCTTCAGTTACCTGCTTGATAAGCTGCATATTGAACTTTATCAGCATTTTCCTCTTGTATCGACATAAGGGCACCAGCACTAAATCGACGGCTAGGTTGAGGTTTGGGATGATCATGTGTGCCCTTATACATAATCTCTGTTATTTGTCCAGTATAAGAACGTTCAAAAATCTTTTTAACTTCACAATTGGGATGTGTACACTTGTAATAGCTTCTTGGATGTTCACTTCCTTTCACAACTTTCTGCCCATATTTTCGCCAATTGTATCCATCATCTGATGACCTGTCAACTTGGATTGCAGGTCCAGAATCCTTTGGCTTTGCCAATCCATTTGTTTCCTCACGAGGCATGTATGCAGGTCCAGCATGACTTTGTTCTTTTGGTGATGACATTTCCCAGTTGGTTGCAGATTGCGATGCATATGATCGAGGCTCGTTATGGTTTTGATATTGCCCACTTGATTCACCTCGCTGAAGGTTGGAACCTGCGGAAACCTTTGATGCAACCAGTATTATAAATCCATTCGGTAAAATCAACTTTTTACTCACAAAAGAGAAAACAATACATGATACAAAAAAAATGGAAAACGGAATGCACAAGTAAGATAGTGAGAGGGTAAACATCAACTTTTCATGGATACAACTTCATAGTTGAAAGTACACACCCTGTGCATGACAAATAGATAGTGAAAAGAAACTTCAAATCTAGCTTCGTTATATGCCATTCCTTGATTCAAACATATATTTTAAAAGAAGAAATTAGTACATCATCAGTTGATTGGATTACCTCTGAAATGGTGATATCTAATTTTTAAATCCAATAACTAGCACGACAAGGGGTGTTGTCTACACTTTCTTTTTTTCATGTTTCCATGATGGGCCCCTTGTTTATTTGATTTATTGGTCCTTTAAAGAAAAAAAAAAGTTGAAAGAGTCCTCAACTCCAAGAAGTCAAAAGCAGTTGTAATCAACTGATTATGCCAATTTTTATAAGCTAACCGGACACATGGACGAACGCTTGGAAAGAATTGATGAAAGTTAATATAGGTGGGAGTAGGATAACCAAGCTGTTGGCAAATGAAAAGAGCACTGTTAATGGATCAAACAGCTTCAAATGACTATTTAATAAGATCGAGTTATAAAACTACGCCTTTTTATACATGATCAGTGATCTCAGGTAATAGAACCCCATCGCACTCAAGTGGTTTCTAAGCACTTAAAGGTCCCACATACTGATTATTCTACTTTTTCTACATTAGTTCTAAAAATCTCAAGTGATCAGCATATCAGTACTTCTTCACACTAAGGTTACCATTCAGTTCTTCGTTAACGGAGTAGTTGTTCAACATCTGACAACTCTTGTTACTATTTTAGGAGATGTTATATACTCCATTACTCCTTTAGTTGCCTACAGCTGAATCCTGCTGCCACAGGCATGCTATTCTTATAGATATTTCCATCCACATAAATAAGCAGATAATAAAGGGCAAAACACAAATAAACCATGTCTTTAAATGATTTCTCCAAAACTACTCGATGAGACAAAGTAATAATTTAGGTCCTAAACAGAGAGCAACTTGGAGTTTTTGCACATAATCCCTTCCAGGAAAAAAGAAAAAGCAGTTCATCAGCTGATTAGGGCCATACCTGAAATCCTGCAGAAGAAATTTGTGAAACTGATGTAGACACGGTGTGTGGTCGAAACTCAAAGAAGCCAGAGTTACTATCATCCAAGGTCTTTCTGGAAGAACAATTTGCCTCTAAAGAGAATGCTGCAGAACTGATTGACCCTTGCATCAGTGGAGACTTAAAAAAAGAACCGGTAGTTGGAGAAGGCTCTGCCTACAATATAAAAAAGGGAATATTATACACTCGTCGTCAATAAGCTTCATAATTGTTTAATATATACTATTACCCCTTATTCGGTTGCAATCTATTCGCACAAGCTGAAACATGATTCGTATAGTCTTAACCTTTCAAATAAAAGGACCCAATTCACAATAGTGTTGATTCCATGACTCTAGAAATTACCCTAAACAAACAACAGACAATAAGAAGAAGGTGGCAAAGCGCACCCAAAAAAAACGGAATATTCAGCTTTGCATAGAAACAACACTGAAAGCTTATCAAATACGACAAATAGATTGAAAAAGTATCTAGAAACACAGCTAATCCATATTAAAAACTACGGATATTAGGCAAGCACAGTTGCATAAAGAAATCACTGATGGGAAACAACATCATTGTAAGCATCAGAATACAACGGTCCCAAACGGGCACATTAGCATAGATATTGTAATATATTCTCCAAATGAGCACTTAAAAAAAGGATTCATTTAATTTAACAAAGAAAACACACCATTCCATGAAACCAACAGCGCATCTAAATAAGAATATCAAACAAACGCACTTTAGAAAAAAGCTTAATTCTCTTGATGATGAAATTAATCTCAATGACAACAGATCACATCAATGAAATCAACCAAAATTCCCCACTAAAGCTACCTCTGACGTAACCATTTACCTTCTTCCCGATTACTGATGTGGCTTTCATAAGAAAATACCAACACCTACTGACCTACCAAAACTAAAAGAGGTCTTTTTTTTTTCCTTTTACAAATATCAAAGTTACTAATCCACCGAAAGTTAAATGGAGAAGATGATTTAACAAAGTCCGATTTCAATCAAAATCCAAATCGATTAAAGCTAAGCTAAACCTATATACCAAGGATTAAATCGAAAGAGGCAAATAAAACAAATCGTACCTTCATGTTAGTCAGGAGGACCGGCGATTCGAGGAAAGAGGTAGGGCTGAGACCAGGAGGGATTGTGATGCAGGCGGACCTTGAGATAGGAAGTTTAGCTGGTGACATGAGCTTGTATTTAGCACCACCACCAACACCGGCGGTGGATCCGACTCCGACGGCATCACCGGCTCCTCCTCCTTGTCTGACGTGACCGGAAACATCGACATTGGAGGTGGTGGCGGAGGAGTGAGAGTGTGGAGAATGTTGGTCATCCATGGCGGAAATTTGTGATCCAGTTTCAGGTTACGGTGGGGGAAGAGAGAAAAAGGGGTAGGAAGTAACAGGGGTAATGTCGATATTTCACATGTGAGAGTGTTGACTTACGGAAACTAGCTTGTCTCATTTGTTCAAGCAAATATAACATGATTTTATATTTATTTATGCATTTAAAAAGATTTTATATACACTAATGGCCCCCTAACTATATACAATTTACAATTATAGTCTCTTATAGTTAAAGAAAGTTTGTTTTGCCTTCTCATAACATTCTTACTTCTTGTTTGTATAATTGTATATATTAACTGAGATAAATATTATATGAAACTATTAAAATTTAAATTATTATTTATTATTATTATTATATGAAACTTCTTTTTCTTTCGTGGAGAAGAGCATTCAAGTCATGAACTCTGACGATTTCAAGCCAAAGATGTATGTGTTCTTGTTCAATACCCAGAAGCCCTCACTTCGTGCATCTTCCTTAAATGTAAGCCTCTCAAAGTCGTCAAATACACCATCATTATGATTGTATATGTCTATTTTCATCATTGAATTCACTGTCACCCATTGCCCACCTCTTCGATTTGCATTAGTCCATAAAGCCCTTAAATCTCCCATCATGATCTCCTTTCACCATACTTTTGGTGATACGTGCAACCCTCAAATCTGTGTTTGACTACAAACCCGAACTACTACTCCCTCATCTTCATCTCTCTCTCGTCAATTTCAGGGTTTCTTTGATGTCTTCTTTATCGACTTTGTTTGTGTTTCTTCATCATATTTTGTTTTAGGTTCTTCATTAGATTTGATTGGTTTTGTTTCAGCAAGTCTCGTTTATGGGGTTGTCGATCACGTTTGTGGGTTTGTTGACTCATTTTATAGGTTTTGTTGTGGGTTCAGTTGTATATTTGTTTTCTGGTTCAAGTTCTTGAGTTCATTAATTAATGGTTTAGAGTTTCGACTGCATATTTGTTTGTGAAATGCAATTACAATTTCGTTTTTGATTTGGATTCTAGGGTTTGTGTTCGATTTGATTTAAAAACTAATTCTAATTTGAATGTTTCTGGTTTTTTATTTTGAATAATTTTGGGTTCATCGATATGAAATGGCAGAGATTGAGTTTGAATGTATTTAGGTTTTGATTCTTGTTTCTACTTTGAATATATTGTGTTTGTAGATTTGATTCCCTTCTTGAATTCAATTAGAATATGGATTTAGATTTGTTTTTAAGACTCGTTTGAGAAATTGATGAAGATGATGAACTCATTAATCTAATATCACATATGCATCTAAACTAAGAGCTACAATTGGTTTCCCAAAGTTTTTCGGTGCATATTGGTTTTTCATTAAACATACCCATACACACATATAATGTGATTTATGGCATGCACACTTAAACGTAAAAACCTTATTTCAAAATTTCAGGTCGTGTTATACACATACCTTACCCCCCCCCCCCCCCCAATATATATATATATATATAGAGAGAGAGAGAGAGGTTCAATTGAGAACTTTTATGTATCGAGGTACAAAAGAACCTATATCATCCATTAGATCAAAAAATTGTATGGATTAGATTAATGACAAAAGGGTAAATAGTTGGACAATTTTATGTATCTTGTGCATTATAGATTAAACAATGAAGGGCATTTTGGGGAATGTGCATACCTCATTAAATTTAATATTTCAACAAATAATCAAATAATAAATGCTAAATAAATTCAATTGATACATTTCCAAATTTAACAAAAATTACACAAATTCAAAAAAGATGATGGAGATCGATGCATTTCATCGTTAATCGTGTTTATCAATGCATCGTGTTCAAAAAAGACGCATTTAACCAAAAAAATACACAAATTTATTTATGCATCGTGTTCAACTTGTTCATCATTCATCTATGCATCGTGTTCGTCGTTCATATTCTTCATTCATCTATACATCGTCATCGTTCATCATCCATTTATGCATCATCATTTTTCGTTGTTCATCGTTCATCATCCATCTATGCATCGTCATTGTTTATCATCCATCTATGCATCATCATTATTCGTCGTTAATCATCCATCTATGCTTTGTGTTCTTCATAATCATCATTGGTTGCATCTTTTGTTCATGTTCATCATCATCGTTGTTCATCTTTAATATTCGTCTTTAAATCACCATCACTATGAAAATCATGAATAACACGATTAGAGAGAAAAGGAGAGAGAGAGAGAGAGAGAGAGAGAGAGAGATTGGGAGGAAAATAAAGAATGTAGTTAATATGAGATTTTAATTCAAAATGTAACTCTTAATTATTTTTTAATAATTTTTAGAAATAAATTAATTATCATATCTTTAGTTTTCCATAAATGTCATTTGTGCACCATTGGTAGATTATCTGATGCACAAAAGTTCCTCGAGGCTCTCGATGCATAAAAGTTCTTAATTATATATGTGTGTGTGTGTATATATATATATATAGGGTCGGGATCAATGGGGTATCATGTTAGACTGGGGAACCGGGGTCCATCCACGTTTGGTTATAAGTTTAAAAGGGTAGTATTGTCAATTAAGTTTATCTAAAAAAATTGATGACAACTAATAAATTTATAGATCCCTTAATTATAGGGATTTACTTCCATAACATATCTATAAAAAATTTTAAAATGAGTTTTAACGAACATGTTCATTTGGATTCGACAATGGGTTTTAGTGAACATGTTCAATCAGATTCAACAATAGGTTTTAGTGAACATGTTCAATCGGATTCGACAATGGGTTTTAGTGAACATGTTCAACCTGATGTGTCAAATAAGGGTATATATTATTTACTTCAAACCGTTCGTGAAGGTTCAATTTCATGTACACGTTATTGAACATGTGCAATGTCTGAGTTTATTGTGTTTTTAGTCGTTGTTAACCGTTTTGGTGATGAACCAATATTGACGGTATTGAACATGTTCAATCTTGGTTTATGGAGTGTAATCATTGCACATGTTTAGTATGGGTGTAAGGAATGATAATAACTGAAATGGAGATTTTCATGGGATACACAGAATCTTTGATTCTAATTTAAACTTTTTAATACCATTTTTACCCCCAACATTAATTATTATGGGAAAGAATTTTAAGCAAAATTTATATTATATTTTAATGATAAATGATTGACTATATATATATATATCTATATATATATATATATATATATATATATATATATATATATATATATATATATATATATATATATATATATATATATATATATATATATGTATAGATTTGGGTTCAAATGAGTACCACTAGTTTTGCGGAGTACCGGAGGTACCTCGCTTAAGATCATTTTTTTTGAAATTTTTTTTCATAATCATGTTTAAATTAATAATACAAGACTACTTGCAAAAAATCACACCTAAACACACACTACAACTATGTGAAACGTGTGTGTTCACATGAAGTGTGCTGTTGTGAACGTGTGTTCACAACTAAGCATGTTCACATGAATTTTTTCACGTTCACATGACTTTTAAGATGATAGAAAGTGTAAATGTATATAATTTTTTACGTATAGTCTTATATTATTTGTATCTAAATGAATATGAAAAAAAATTCAAAAAAAAAACTTTTTTTCAGAGCAAGTTCACATCTGAAACTCGTGTGTTCACAGGTACTCACGGTACTCTGCATTTTTTAGGTACTCACACGAACCATATTCTATATGTATATATATATATATATATATATATATGTATATATATATATATATATATATATATGTATATATATCTATACTATTAAAAGAGTAACTATACTCATTTCTGGTGAAGCCACGTGTCGTCACCATGAATCGACACGTAGCATTTATAGATTTTAAAAATAATTAAGAAATTCAAATCAAATCTATCCAAATCTCATATAATCCACTTTTAAATTCAAATCAAATCAAATCAAACAAAATTTAATACTCTACTAACTTATTAATTGAATTTATTCAAATCTAATATAATCCACTTTTAATTTCAAATCAAATCAAATCAAACAAAATCTAATAATCTACTAACTTATTAATTATAAGATAATATAATAAAAGTTTAAAAAATATATAAGAATATAATTACTCTTCATATATATTTAGAAATATACAAAATTAATAGGTCATAATAAATAATAATATCATCTTATATATTTTTGTTTAAAAAATAATATTTATATCTTTATCTTTATTTATTATATTTTATATATATTAAAAATATCTGTGTAATACGCGGGTAATCTATCTATTCCATTAAAAGAGTAAATAAATGTCACTTGGCACCTAACTAAAATGCCACTTGGCATAACGTGGATACGACACATGTATAATCTATAATTTCTATATTAAAATTATAATTGCATTAATTAAATTAATTCAAAAATAAAATATCCTCCTATTATTTTGGATTTCAAATTTAAATTTGAGTCTATAACTCCTATATTGGATTTCAAATTTAAAGTTGAGTCTATAACTCACATATGTTGTTGGCTTCTTATCCAAACTTTTTAGCTTCAATAAATTTTTTTTTCATTTTTTGGTTATTATTTAATTTTTAGTTATGTATTTTACGTTTAACCCATTTTATATATTTTCTATAATCACTTTAACAGTATAATATTGCTATTTTATTTGTAGCATCTGTAATAATTTTTCAGATATATATAGTTTTGAAAAAACAAGTTATCTATCATTCCGTGTAGTACACGGGTAATATACTAGTGTGTGTGTGTGTATATATATATGTATATATATATATGTTCAAATGAATACCACTTATTATGCAGCGCACCTGTAACACCCCGACTCCCGAGCAGGTACGTGTAATTATCCTATTGACCAATTATTTTATTGAGTATTGCGTTGGTCCAATTGCGTCCCGTATAGTGGATTATACGTGTCGGGACGGGGGATTACGTGGATTCGGGATATAATTTTAGTGGATAAATTATAATTATGGATTCACGAGATTAAATGAGATTTAATGATATAAATAGTGGATTTTTGATATTGGGGTCGGGTATCGGTGTCGAACCCGCGATATAACGGGATCCGTTTATAGGATATATGTGTGTGTGACGTTTAATCTTATCCTTTTTGTGCAAAATTCCAGAGATAAGTGTGTGTGGGTTTCCTTGTGCTGCTGAAGTGATTTCAAACCCAAATCAAGTGCTCCAATTGCTGCAAATTGGATTTGAAACCTCCAAGTAGTGTTCTTGAAGTTTTAAGGTAAGAAATCTTCCAATTGAATATGATTTTATGTGTTAATTGTGGTGAAATGTTGGGAATTGGTGTGCATATGGCTTAGGAGTGTACTGGTATCAATATTGTGTATCTGTCTGCTGGAAATTGAATTTAGGGAGGTAAGCACCTCCTGGACAGAGCAGAAAAACGAACAGGGGACCTGTTCTGTATCGTGAGCGCGACCGCGACGCGCCAAGCGCGGCCGCGATGTTCTTCCTCGAGCGCGGGCCGCGATCGGGCCAGTGCGGCCGCGATCGGGCTTCTGCGGGCTTGGGTCGGTTTGGGCTTCGGGGGTCCGTTGAGTTGTTTTGTGGGTTCATATGGGTATATTATCAGTTATGGGATAATTGGGATTAATCTGGGGAGAATTATTTTGTGCACAGGGACTGTTAGAGATTGTCACGGGCCGGGTTCGGATCGACCAGTTAGGGAGATTGTGCAGGGTAATCCAGGTGAGTACGCGAGACTTTTTCCAAAGACTAGTCGTTGTCTTTCGAGTCTTTTGTGTTAATATTTCATATGTGATTATATGAATTGTTTGGGCACTGCGAGTTGCCCCTCAGGTATGATCTTTCTTTCTTAATATGTGTTATATATATATGAGATCCATTATAGTGTATTGCGATGAGTTATCGCGAGAGCTGTGTAGCTTTGTTTGACCCTGTGAAGGGTTCCCATATATATATATGCGGCCGTTATTCCTGTTAGCTTCCACGGGCGTGGTTTGGCTCCAGGGGGGGGAGGGATCCCCAATTGAGATGAGTATCTCTTTCTGTATTGGATCTCTAGGGTCTCTGAGTAGAGACTCGCTGGCATGTGTTATGCCGTGTAGTGTAGGGTTGCCATGTGACATGCGATATGTGGTTATGTGAATTGTGCAGTGTCTAACCCTTGTGTACTCACGAGCTGCGAAGCTTACGTATTCGAGTCTGATGTGTGTATCAGGGGGACCGAAGATAGGACCGCCAGCTCCTGAGCGACGATAGGAGCTTGACTTGCTGCGATCGGGAGATTCTGCTTTTGTTATCTGTATGTGATACTTTGCTAGAAACTTTGGGACAAATGATACTGGGATGTATGTGAATATTTGGGTCCGGGTCGGGTTTTGTATGTCGGGTTGACTTCGGGATATTACGGTTAATGTTTGTGTAAAATGTTTTAATTAATCAGTGTTTGTGTAAACCTTGACATTGTGATATGGATTGTGATTGCGTTAATGCCACATGTGTATTGTAAATGACGTGGCTTTTAGTTGGGATTAGAGGGTGTTACATGTATGGTATCAGAGCTTGTGGTTTTAGTATTGAGTATCAGTGGATGCTTGAGCTTAGACCGTGTTCAGATTCTTGGGGAGTATTCCGGTGACGGATACTAGAGGATTTAATTATCCTGGCTTAGTATATAACGCCGGGTGACTTACCTCTTGTACTTAATTGCCTTGTTTTGTGCAGATCAGTATGGCAGACCAGGGAGAGGGTTCTGGCGCGGGTAAGCCGCCGGGTGATGATGAGTATATCCGCAAGTCAGAGTTGCTTGGGGTTCTTACAGAGTTCTATAGACAGCAGAGAGAGCTGGAGAGAGAGCAGAGGCATGATACGGGGCCACGTTCTGGGGATGGTCAGGATACGGGCACGGGTGCAGGTGCCTCTTCCTCTACATCTCAGCGAGGGGGTTCATTTAAGGATTTCATGACTGGGAATCCTCCAGAGTTCAGAGGCGGGGGTGAGCCAGGGATGGCACTCGCGTGGGAGCGCGAGATTGAGTCTGCATTTCGGGTTGCTCATGTGGACCCGAAAGACATGGTAGGGTATGCCACGTATCAGTTGAGGGGTGGAGCCTCACAGTGGTGGAGATCTATCGAGTCTTCCCTGTCTGATTCTCGTGCATATGCGATGTCCTGGGCTCAGTTTAAGGACATGTTTGAGATTCAGTATGCGCCCCGTGATGAGCAGAGAGAGATGGAGCGCCGTTTCCTCCACTTACAGCAGAGGGATCTGTCCGTGCAGCAGTATGTGGATCGCTTCAATGAGTACTCCCAGTTCGCGCCGCAGCATGTGAATACAGAGAGGCGCAAGGCCGATGCCTTTGTTGACGGCCTGAGACCAGACATCAGGGAGTTCGTGGGATTACAGGAGACGTCATCTTTTGCCAGGGCGCTAGAGTTAGCTCGCATGAGAGAGCGAGAGATCGAGAGGCAGCGGGAGCAGCCGCCTACTCAGAGACAGCGTACGGGAGCCACTGAGCAGTCTAGTTACTGGCGCGAGCCGAGGGATCAGCAGCCCGAGCAGGGCCGTCATCAGGAGCAGAGTTTAGGTCCGCGTAGGGACCGAGGCAGGGACAGAGGCAGAGGTAGAGGTCGGGATGAGAGATCCCGGGGACGGGGTCAGAGAGACAGTCATGCGGCCAGTCAGAGCAGTGTTGGGCAGGGGTCCCGGGCATCGGGGAGTAGAGCTGACAGTTCATCCGGAGAGCGAGATTGTCCGAGATGCCACCGCAGGCATGCCGGACCGTGTGCCAGTGATCAGTTTCGGTGTTTTAGATGTGGCCAGTTCGGCCACACAGCGACAGCCTGCACAGCCCCAGAGGCATTATGCTTCCGATGTGGGAAGTCGGGCCATCGCATGAGAGACTGCCCAGAGACAGCACCAGCAGTACCGGGAGTGAGCACGAGCGGTGCTAGAGTCGAGCCTTCTTCTTCCACCTCCCGCAGGGATGCAGCTCCGAGAGCTAGAGGCCGGGTGTTCCAGGCCACAGCTGAGGAGGCCAGAGATGCTCCAGATGTTGTTACGGGTACGTATATTCTGAATGGCTTGCGTGCGCGAGTCTTATTTGATTCTGGAGCCGATCGCTCTTATGTGTCAGTGTCCTTCTGTGCTTATTTTACTGTTGCTCCTACTGTATTATCTGTGCCATTGATTGTCGAGAGGGTAGACGGCAGTACCGCTTTAGTGAGCCGTATTTATCGAGAGTGTGTACTCGAGATCGATACTCACCGATTTTTGATCGATTTACTGCCTATCGAGATCAGCAGTTTCGATGTGATCGTCGGTATGGACTGGATGACAGCCCGTCAGGCAGATATTCTTTGTGCAAAGAAGATGATCAGGATACCGATTTCTGAGACCGAGGTTGTGACAGTTTACGGGGAGAGGCGAAAGGGCGAGATTGGGATCATCTCGATGGTTAGAGCTCAGAGATATGTGACCAAAGGTTGTGAGACCTTCCTGGCTTATGTGATTGACGCCCAGAAGGAAAAGACGAAGGTAGGGGATGTACCTGTAGTGCGAGACTACCCTGAGGTATTCCCAGATGAGCTACCTGGGCTACCGCCAGATCGCCAGGTAGAGTTCCGGATCGACCTTATCCCTGGAGCGGTGCCGATTGCGAAGACGCCTTACAGGCTGGCACCCACTGAGATGCGAGAGATGATGACTCAGCTTCAGGAGTTGCTGGATAGGGGATTTATCCGTCCGAGCTCATCACCGTGGGGAGCACCGGTGTTGTTTGTGAAGAAGAAAGACGGTACCATGCGAATGTGTATCGATTATCGGGAGTTAAATAAAGTGACAGTGAAGAATAGATATCCACTTCCGCGAATCGACGATTTATTCGATCAGCTACAGGGATCTAGCTTCTTCTCGAAGATTGATTTGCGATCTGGATATCATCAGCTGAAGGTCAGAGAAGAGGATGTGCCCAAGACAGCCTTCAGGACGCGCTATGGACACTATGAGTTTCTAGTCATGCCATTCGGACTGACTAACGCACCCGCAGCCTTCATGGATTTGATGAATAGGGTGTGTAGAGCCATGTTGGATCGATTTGTGATCGTGTTCATAGACGACATATTGATCTACTCGAGGAGCGCTGAGGAGCATGAGCAGCACTTGAGGGAGGTCCTAAGCGTGCTGCAGAAAGAGAGACTTTATGCGAAATTTTCGAAGTGCGAGTTTTGGCTCCGAGAAGTGCAGTTCTTGGGCCATATTGTGAGCAGCGAGGGCATCAAAGTGGATCCTGCGAAGATCGAGGCTGTGATGAGTTGGGAGCAGCCTAAGACCGTGCCAGAGATTCGTAGTTTCCTGGGATTAGCAGGCTACTACAGACGGTTCATTCAGAATTTTTCGCGGATAGCCATGCCGTTGACGAGATTGACACGGCAGGGCGTACCATTCGAGTGGAATGACGAGCAGGAGACTGCCTTTGCCGAGTTGAGAGCTCGATTGTGCCAGGCGCCGGTGTTAGCCTTGCCCGAGGGTACGGATGATTTCGCTGTGTACTGTGATGCATCAGGGACAGGGCTGGGTTGTGTGTTGATGCAGCGGGGCAAGGTGATTGCCTACGCTTCGAGACAGCTGAAGACATATGAGGAGAATCATACTGTCCATGATCTTGAGTTGGATGCCATAGTCTTTGCGTTAAAGATATGGCGGCATTACTTATATGGGTCCCAATTTGTAGTATATACTGATCATAAGAGCCTTCAGTATCTTTTCAGTCAGAAGGAGTTGAACATGCGACAGAGACGCAGTTTAGAGCTTCTGAAAGATTATGACTGTGAGATACAGTATCATCCTGGGAAGGCGAACGTAGTTGCTGACGCCTTGAGTCGTAAGGCGTGTGTTCAGACGATTACCTCCCGAGCTGTGAGACTCGAGATCACCTCTACCCTGATTGACAGTCTGAGATTGGCACAGATAGAGGGTCTGCGGGAGCAGAATGTGAAGAGGGAAAGGTTGGTTGGGCAGACAGAGTCGTTGGTCAGGGATGACCGAGGGATATATACGCTGAGAGGCAGAGTTTGGGTCCCCAGAGTTGGGAACTTGCGACAGCTGATCCTTAACGAGTCGCATAAGTCGAGGTTGTCTATTCATCCTGGGAGCACCAAGATGTACCGAGATCTCCGAGAGTTCTACTGGTGGCCGGGTATGAAAAGGGATGTGGGCCGTTACGTCGAGCAGTGTATGACGTGTTTGCGGGTCAAAAGTGAGCATCAGAAGCCGCACGGCCGTCTACAACCACTGGAGATTCCTGAGTGGAAGTGGTACCACATCACGATGGATTTCATCGTCAGACTTCCTCGTACTGTGCATGGGAACGATATGATTTGGGTCATAGTAGACCGGTTGACTAAGAGTGCGCACTTTCTTGCGGTTCGGGGTACGATCACGATGGATCAGCTAGCGCGGCTGTATATTAATGAGGTGGTGTCGCGGCATGGGATTCCGAAGTCGATTACTTCTGATCGCGATACTCGATTCACCTCGCGGTTCTGGCAGAGTTTCCAGAGAGAGCTGGGTACCCGGGTTCAGCTGAGCACAGCTTATAGGCCTCAGACAGATGGGCAGACCGAGCGCACCAACCAGACACTTGAGGACATGTTGAGAGCATGTGCCATAGACTTCAGAGGTAGCTGGGATGTGCATCTCCCATTAGTAGAGTTTGCTTATAATAATAGCTACCATGCCTCGATTAAGATGGCACCGTTCGAAGCATTATATGGCCGTAAGTGTCTAACCCCCGTGTGTTGGGGTGAGGTCGGTGAGCGACCGATCAGTGGGCCCGAGCTACTTCAGGAGACGAGTGATAAAGTAGCTGTGATCCGGGAGCATATGCGAGTTGCACAGAGCCGTCAGAAGTGCTATGCTGACCGCCGTACTTCAGAGCTCGAATTCAGTGTTGGGGATCAGGTGTTGTTGAAAGTGTCTCCATGGAAGGGTGTTATTCGTTTCAGGCACCGGGGCAAGTTGAGTCCGAGGTATATAGGGCCGTTTGAGATAATTGCCAGGGTCAGAGATCAGGCCTACCGGTTGAGATTGCCGCCAGAGTTAGCCGGTGTTCATGATACATTCCATGTGAGCCATCTGAGAAAGTGTCTAGCTAAGGAGGATCAGTATGTGCCTTTATCAGAGATATCCGTGGATGATCAGTTGAGATATGCTGAGCAGCCAGAGATGATTACTGATCGGAAGGTGAAGAAATTGCGCAATAAAGAGATATCATTGGTACTCATTCAATGGAGACATCATAAGGGTACCAGCGCAACTTGGGAACCCGAATCTGAGATGCGGAGTCGCTATCCTTTTCTGTTCCAGAGTCAGAGTTAGATTCCGGGACGGAATCTTTGTAAGGGGGGAGGATTTGTAACACCCCGACTCCCGAGCAGGTACGTGTAATTATCCTATTGACCAATTATTTTATTGAGTATTGCGTTGGTCCAATTGCGTCCCGTATAGTGGATTATACGTGTCGGGACGGGGGATTACGTGGATTCGGGATATAATTTTAGCGGATAAATTATAATTATGGATTCACGAGATTAAATGGGATTTAATGATATAAATAGTGGATTTTTGATATTGGGGTCGGGTATCGGTGTCGAACCCGCGATATAACGGGATCCGTATATAGCGTATATGTATGTGTGACGTTGCTTCCTTATCCTTCTTTTGTGCAAAACCTAAGATAAGTGTGTGTGTGATCCTATGCTACTGATTCAGTGAGATTGAAGTCAATTGAGTGGAGTTAATTGCTGCAAATTGGATTGAAAGCTTCCATAGGTGTTCTTGAGTTTAAAGGTGAGTAAATCCTTCCAATTGAATCTGATTTTTGTATGCTAATCATGTGATATGATGGGAATTGGTGTGTATGTATTTTAGAAGAGTTTTGGTATCATTTATATGGGTTTTATTTGCTGGAAATCGGAGTTTGGGGGTTAAAACCCCCTGGACAGAACAGAAACAGAAAACAGGGGTCTGCTGTTCGACGCGAGCGCGGTCGCGACGCGCTTAGCGCGGCCGCGATGTTCTTGGGGAGCGCGGGCCGCGATCGGGCCAGTGCGGCCGCGATCGGGCTTCTGCGGACTTGGGTCGGTTTGGGCTTTGGGGGTCCGTTGGGTTGTTTTGTGGGTTCATTTGGGTATATTAACAGTTATGGGATAATCGAGATTAATCTGGGAGAATTAATTTGTGTACAGGGATTCCCAGAGATTGTTACGGGCCGGGTTCGGATCAGACAGTTAGGGAAATTGTGCAGGGTGATCCAGGTGAGTACGCAAGACTTTTTCCAAAGACTAGTCGTGGTCTTTCGAGTCTTTTGTGTTAATATTTCATATGTGATTATATGAATTGTTTGGGCACTGCGAGTTGCCCCTCAGGTATGATCTTTCTTTCTTACTATGTGTTATATTTGAGATCCATTACTATATATTGCGATGGGTATCGTGGGAGCTGTGTAGCTCTGTTTGACCCTGTGGAGGGTTCCCATATATATATATGCGGCCGTTATTCCTGTTAGCTTCCACGGGCGTGGTTTGGCTGCAGGGGGGGAGGGAATCCCCAATTGAGATGAGTATCTCTTTCTGTATTGGATCTCTAGGGTCTCTGAGTAGAGACTCGCTGGCATGTGTTATGCCGCGTAGTGTAGGGTTGCCATGTGACATGCGATATGTGACTATGTGTACTGTGCAGTGTCTAACCCTTGTGTACTCACGAGCTGCGAAGCTTACGTATTCGAGTCTGATGTGTGTATCAGGGGAACCGAGGATAGGACCGCCGGCTCCTGAGCGACGATAGGAGCTTGACTTGCTGCGATTGGGAGTTTCTGCTTTTGTTATCTGTATGTGAATACTTTGCTAGAAACTTTGGGACAAATGATACTGGGTTGTATGTGAATATTTGGGTCCGGGTCGGGTCTTGTATGTCGGGTTGACTTTTGGATATTATGGTTAATGTGCGTAAAATGTTTTAATTAATCAGTGTTTGCGTAAACCTTGACATTGGGATATGGATTGTGATTGCGTTAATGCCACATGTGTATTGTAAATGACGTGGCTTTTAGTTGGGATTAGAGGGTGTTACACATGCTGTAACACCCTACCCGAACCCTGAAATGCCACGTCAATACAATACGCAGGTGGCAATATCTCACTAACTCAATCATGCACATGTCACAGGATAAATTGAAATCACTAATAATTTAAAACTTTCACAAAACATTAATAATATATAATCCGCTAATTACATAACCCAAAAGGTGCTAACATAAGCAGTACTGATCAGATCAATACACAAAACTAACACGAAACTTCCCAGATAATTCCCGATCCAGATCAACAAGTACAGCTACCGATCCCGTCACTGATACCCTGAACATGGTAGACTCGAATACGTAAGCTCGGAAGCTCGTGAGTACGCGAGGGTTAGACTCTGCACAATAAACACATAACATGCGTACACATAGCACATACACACAGCACAAACTCTATCTCTGTCCCTGGCAATCAACATCAATAAACAAGTATGAACACACAACATGAGATCCAAAGCCCTGCACCCAGAATCACTGAAGGGGGACCCTTCCCCAGCTAACGACCGTGTGCACCGGTGGTTAGCGAAAACCCTGTAGCACAGGCGCGAACCGGCTACAGGCCCTGCCGTGTATACACGCCCCAAGGATTGTTAGGGACAGTCAACCCGCGCGATCACTCATCGCGAATCACCGTCCGTATGGAACTCATCACGGACCCCGGACTGGATCTCATCTCACGCACATATAACACATATATGAGTACAGAATCATACCTGATACCCGCATCCCTATCTCATTCACAATACACAATATGCACATACAATTACAACTACACAGTTACGACTCGCCAAAACGGTCCCGGGTTTGAAAAAGGACTCGAGTACTCACCTGGTCGATCCACTAATCCCGGAATCTCTGACTCGGCTCGACTCGTTGACCCGTCCCTGCATTCACACGGATCCCAACTATTAATTCCTATCTCAAACGGCACATATAACAGAATTATAATAAATCCACAACCAACTCGGACCCAAGGCAACCCCATGGAACCCCTACTCAAAAACAACCCCAACGAAACCCCGAGAACTCAATCAAAACCCGACCCAAAAACAATTTCCCGAAAACCCAACCCGAACACGACCCAATAAACAACCCAACAGAACTCCGATGACTCGATTGAACCCAACCCAAGAATATCAACGGAATCCGACCAATAGATCACATAACCCGAATTTAACTGCCATAAACGAACACGACCCAAAACACGGCCCCAAACAAGCAACCAACGCCTGAAACCCGGCTGGCCAAGCGCCGCATCGCGGCCGTACTCAGACACCGCGGTCGCGCCGCCCCCCATCGCGCCCGCGCTCAACGTCTACAACAGCTTCCTGCTCGATTTCCATGGCAGTTCCAGGGGCTTCAACCCCCCAAATCTCGACTCCAGTCTCCGAAATTCACACCATACAAACATATAACAAACTCACAACTTCCAGAACCAACCCTAACATCACATACACATCACGCATACGATTTTGGCAATCAAAATTCATGAAACCTTACCTCTTCAAGCTCTAATTCAAAGGAAGAAGATGAAGAACACACTTCTTGAATTTACCAAGCTTTTGCTGCTGGAATGGTCCCAAACACACACATAACACACACTTTTGGGTTTCGAAAATGAGGAAGGGGAAGAAAGAAACGCACGTATATGTTTTCACCTTTTTAACGGGTTCCGACCCGATAACCCGAACCCAATATCACATTTTCACAATTAAAATCCACTTAACCCATTTAAATCCACGAACCCAAATATATAATTAATCCATTAAATTAATTACTCGGAGACACGTAACTCGCAAACCCGACACGTATAATCCACTACTCGGGGTCTCATTGGTCCAACACGATAATAATTATTTAAATATCCACTAAAATAATTACACGCAATTACCTCGAAAACGGGATGTTACAAATCCTCCCCTCTTAAAAAGATTCCGTCCCCGGAATCTATCGCAAGTTATTCGCAGATACACATCTTTATGTCAAATCCCCGAAACATTAACTCATAACTCTCGATATAATTATTAGCAACTCTGAATATCACAATCATCGCCAATACACATCTTCACTTTGACTCTCGAAATATGTTAATTCCCTCAAATCTCTAGCGCAATTAGACAATCCCCTAACTCACATATCTTCAGTCGATATATCCTCTATTCGCAGAGTCTTCTCGTGGCGTCACGTTATATAAGTAGTAGAGTTATTTAAGGAAAAAGAGGAGAGAATTTTTTTTTTTTTTTTTTTGTTTTTAGGAGAGAGTGTCATGTGACACAAATTATTTTGTTTTAGTAATATATAGATTATTTATATTTTATTATTAATAGTTAAAATTTTTATATTTTTTTATCGATTGTAGTCATTTTTCACCTAAAAACCTGTTATAGACGGTACCACACCATTTTTACCAATAATAGCAATAATTTTATCTTTTTACCAACAATAACGACATATCAAATTAAAACTATTTTTAATACTAACTTATGAAAAACTAACTTTATAAAAAGGGGTAAAGTCATACAATAGTAACCTACTTTTGAAAATTTATCAATATGGTACGTCTACTTTTCTAAATGTCGATATGGTATCTGTACTTCAATTTTTCATACTGATATGACCATATTTGTAATAGACTCCTGTTTTTTATACTATTAGAACTCTGTTTCGTATGTAAAAATCGGGCTCTATTATGTAGAATGACCATATCGATACACAAAATTGAAGTACACGTACCATATAGACAATTAAAAAAGTAGACGTACCATATCGATATATTTTCAAAAGTAAGTTGCTATTGTAAGACCTTAACCCTTATAAAAACCGTAACATGTTCAAATAAGTATGTGATCAATTTTGTGTTCAAATTTTGTTAGAGATGAAACAAAGTCAATGTGCATCCATGAGATATAACAAAAATATTTTTCATAAACGTTAAAAAAGAAATAGTATTTTAATATATCATATTGTCATGCAATAAATACAAAGTATATAGTCATGAAATTTAAAATGTTGAAATACATTTATCTATAAACAATAAAACTATAAGAATTATGATGATATAAACGACAAAAGAAAAAGGTATGATACTGTAAATAGTAAATATATAAAAGTAAGTTATTGTTAACCTTTTAAAGTTTCATTACGAAATTATATGTGTGTGTATAATCAGGTGCACCCGAATGTACCAACATTAAAAAAATTAATTTTTTTCCATAACAATGCATGTTTAAAATAAAGTTGTACACATAATATATGAATTTCATATACATTCACACTATAATGTGTCCTTAAACATTATGTGCATGTTCATGCATATTTTGCGTGAAGGGTTATCCAAATGAATGGTCATTCACATCATCACATGATCTTTTTTCTTTTTAATTCACAAGATTTATAATATTGGTCTTTTTTGATAAAAAGGTTTATAATGTTGACTTTATATATATATATATATATATATATATATATATATATATATATATATATATGTATGTATGTATGTATGTATGTATGTATGTATGTATGTATGTATGTATATATATATATATATATGTATGTATGTATCTATATATATGTATGTATATATAGGGGTGTTCAATGGAAAACCTACATGTATAGAAAAACTTTGGAAAACCTCCATGCACCACCATAAATGCATCACAATTCCCGCGTGATGCATCGACTTTCTGCGTGATGCATCACCTGATCCAATGGTTATAAAGTGGTTCCCGAGTTTTACGATGCATATAGGTTTTTCATTGAACTCACCTATACATACATACATACATACATACATACATACATACATACATACATACATACATACATACGTATATAAGACATAAGCATTGTAGAACCTAAATTTGGTATACCATAAAAACAATAAATTTTATTCTATTTAAAACATGACTGGTGATTTTATATTTTTTCAAACAATTGGTAATATAAAATATACCAAAAACACTTTTTTAAACAAAAAAACATTCAAATCTTGTGAATTATATACAAAAAAATATTTATAAAACACATGTACAAAGAACTTTTAATTCTTGGTGAGTGTTGTCGTGGAGAGGCCGAGTCGTGGTGGCAGTCGTGAGGGCAATGGAGGCGACTGAGTGGTGGTGCGGCGGCACTAGGTTTTGTGGTAGCCCACAGTCGCCGTCTGAAAGATCGAGAGAAAGCTTGAACGAGCGGGAAGAAATACGAGAGAGAGAGAGAGAGAGAGAGAGGAGGAGGAGGAATGGACATGGTGGTTGCAGGTGGTCGCCGGCAAGTGGCCGGAGAAAATACAGTGTGATGGTTTCTAGTGTTTAGAGAGAGAGAAATGAACAGTGGATAGATATCTTTTAGGGTTTAAATGAAAGAGAAAGAGAAAAAAAAAACATAAATAGGATTAATAAATTTTTGTTTTTCAAAATTGACCCTACGGTTCTTTTTAACCAAATTTTAGGTTGTTAGACGAACTATATACATACATACATACATACATACATATATACATACATACATACATACATATATATATATATATATATATATATATATATATATATATATATATATATATATATATATATATATATATATATATATATATATATATATATATATATATATATATATATATATATATAGACTATGGTTCGTGTGAGTACCTAAAAAATGCAGAGTACCGTGAGTACCTGTGAACACACGGGTTTCAGATGTGAACTTGCTCCGAAAAAAAGTTTTTTTTTGAATTTTTTTTTCATATTCATTTAGATACAAATAATATAAGACTATTTGTAAAAAAATATATACATTTACACTTTCTATCATCTTAAAAGTCATGTGAACGTGAAAAAATTCATGTGAACATGCTTAGTTGTGAACACACGTTCACAACAGTACAGTTCATGTGAACACACACGTTTCACATAGTTCTAGTGTGTATTTAAGTGTGATTTTTTGCAAGTACACTACAAAAAAGATGGTCTTTAGCGACACATTTAGCGACATTTTTAGCGGCGTTTTTTATACCAGTGACATCTTTAGTGACGTCATATGAAGTGTCGCTATAAATGCGTCGCAGATTTTAGTGACATCAAAAGACACGTCGCAAAAATTTTTGACACCTTTAGCGACTTCTGGTAAAAGTGTCGCTATCTAGAGTTATGTCACTACTTGTGTCATTGTTTGTGTTGCTATTCTTGAATTATGTCACTAGTTGTATTGTAATCTGTGTCACTATTATCGAATGTTGTTACTAGTTAAATCACAATTTGTGTCGCTATTTTTGAATGATGTCGCTAGTTGAGTTATTGTTTATGTCACTATTCTTGGATGATGTCACAACTTAAGTAGCTATCTGTGTCACTGTTAACGAAGGCTGTTGCAAATGACATTACTGTTTATGTCACTGTTCTTGAATAATGTTGCTAGTTGAGTTGCTATCTATGTCACTATTATTGAATCTTGTCGCTAGTTTCATCATTATTTATGTTTGTATTATTAAATGATGACGCTAATTGTGTTATTCTTTGCATCACAATTCTTGATTGATGTTACAATACATGTCACTATTCTTAAGTGATGTCACTACCCATGTTACTATATTTGTCGCTATACTTGATTTGTGTCACTATGTGTGTCGCTATTTGAGTCTCTATCCTTAAATGATGTCGCTGTTATTATTATTATTTTTGTCATTATCGTAACTATATTATTAACAATTATAGTTTATCAAAAACTAAAATTTAGGAAATTCTATCTTTTATTTATTTCATCAAACTATATTATAAGCAATTATTTTTCATTAAAAAGTAGATTATTTGTACTCAAAACAACAAAACTGTTTTATATCTAGAAATCTTTCGGTGGCCTTTTGCATCTTTTCAGTCACTGTGCGTTGTAGTTTTTCCTCCAACTCATCAATCCTTTGTGCTTGTTCCAACTGTGTAGCTTTGTTCGTTTCTTGTTTTGAGTCAAAAGGTGCAACAAATTGAAAATGCCCGAATAAATCAACGAAACCACTGGCCGATAGAATAAAAGGTAAGTAAGTATAGGATCTGAGGATCTGACCTCGAGTAAAATAGAAAGCTGCAAGAACATAGATGTAACATACATAGATGCAAGTGGTTTAAGGACTTAAACAATTGGAAAAAAAAAAAGTTTCGGGACTTAATTGAGAAAATGATAAAACTTAATTGAGTTTTTTCAATATTGATAGTAGCCAAAAGTAAAGCTCACAGAGGCCAAAAGCCCAAACCTGGTTTATAAGCTCAAATGAAAAAATAGCTCACCAAGCTTACCATGGTTTGGAAGGGCAATACCAGTGTTGAAGAGGAAGCTACAACAGAGCAAGAAACAGCATCAAGCCATCAACCCACGAAGCATGTAGTAAATGACTCAAATAACTATGTGACACTTTTCAACTCAGCCTGAAAATAAATATCGTGCCTCCATATAATATAAAAAACAAAAACACAAATCCAAAGAAAACCGGTTTTGTACACCTATAATCTTTACTGACTGTTCTATTTAAGTCACTACTAGTTTCAGTCACAAATTGACAATTTTGTTGTAGTGACATTCCTAATTTATCAATACACTAAATTAATTAATTAATATTATTATTTAGTTCAGCGACATACTTAGTGACTTGTATGTAGACGTTGCAAATCAACGACATACATAGTGTCTTATAAAAATGAGTGTCACAAATGTAGTGACACACGTAGTGTCTTGTAAACAAATGTCAAAAATTAGCAACACACTTAGTGACATATACGCATATGTCGCAAATTCAGCGACACACATAGTGTCTTATATATAAATGTCACAAAATCAGTGACGTGTATAAAGATTTTGTGTGTGTGTCACAAAATTATCGACGTGTATAGCGACTTGTACATGAATGTTGCTAAAAATAGTGACACACATAGTGATATTGGTGACTTGTTCGTCACAAAAACTGTCACTACCGATGTAACTAAATTGTGACATGCAAATATAAATTGTGACATGCAAATAAATATCGCTAAATTTGTCGCTGAAAGACATTTCTCTTGTAGTGGTAGTCTTATATTATTAATTTAAACATGATTATGAAAAAAAAATTCAAAAAAAAAATGATTTTAAGCGAGGTACCTCCGGTACTCCGCAAAACTAGTGGTACTCATTTGAACCCATATATATATATATATATATATATATATATATATATATATATATATATATATATATATATATATATATATATATATATATATATATATATATATATATATATATATATATATATATATAAAATATACCGCTATATCGCCGCGATAACCGCTATAGCAAATAGCGGTCTCGACCGTTATTCGACCGTGAGACGCTATTAATTGCATAGCTTCTAAGAAATCGTCACAATCTTATTTTAAACTTACTGCAATATATATATATATATAGGATTGGGTTCACATGAGAACCCCTCATTACCGTGAGAACGTGAGAACCACTCTAAAAATTGTGCATCCACTGTATAAAATTGTGCATTTGATACTAAAATTAAATGTTTTCGATATATTTATGCATTTCATGTAAAAATTTACGCATCTCATGCTATAATTTATCCATTTTATGTACGAATTGTGCATTTAAGAAAATTTGTGCATTTGATTTTCAAATTTGTGCATTTAGTTTATAATTTAATGAATGTAAGTTTTGAATGTAATTTTAGTGTTAAATTATGATATTTATTTATATTTAAGACTAATAATGATTTTAAGTAAAACTGTTAATTTTAAAATTTGTGCATTTGATGTACAAATTTGTGCATTTTGGAGTGTTTCTCACGTTCTTACGGTAACAGCGGTTCTTACCGGAACCCAACCCTATATATATATATATATATATATATATATATATATATATATATATATATATATATATATATATATATATATATATATATATATATATATATATATATATATATATATATATAGATGTTCAATTGAGAACTTTTATGCATCGAGGTACAAAAGAACTTATATCATCCATTAGATCAAAAAATTGTATGGATTAGATTAATGGCAAAAGGGTAAATAGTTGGACAATTTTATGCATATTGTGCATTATAGAAACAAATAAAGAAGGGCATTTTGGGGAATGTGCATACCTCATTAAATTTAATATTCAACAAATAATCAAACAATAAATGCTAAATAAATTCAATTGATACATTTCCAAATTTAAAAAAATTACACAAATTCAAAAAAGATGATGGAGATCGAAGCATTTCATCGTAAATCGTGTTTATCTATGCATTGTGTTAAAAAAACGCATTTAACAAAAAAAAATACACAAATTCATTTTTGCATCGTGTTCAACTTGTTCATCATTCTTTTATGCATCGTGTTTGTCGTTCATATTCTTATTTCAGCTATGCATCATGTTCAACTTGTTCATCATTCATCTATGCATCGTCATTGTTCATAATCCATTTATGCATCATCATTTTTCGTTGTTCATCGTTCATCATCCATCTATGCATTGTCATTGTTCATCATGCATCTATGCATTATCATTATTCATCGTTCATCATCCATCTATGCATCATGTTCTTCATAATTGTCATCGGTTACCTCTCTTGTTCATGTTCATCATCATCGTTGTTCATCGTTAATCTTCGTCTTCAAATCATCATCACTAAGAAAATCATAAAGAACACGATTAGAGAGAAAGAGAGAGAGAGAGAGAGAGAGAGAGAGAGAGAGAGAGAGAAATAAGGAGGAAAATTAGGAATGTAGTTAATATGAGATTTTAATTCAAAATGTAACTCCTAATTATCATTTAATGATTTTTAGAAATAAATTAATTATCATGTCTTTAGTTTTCCCTAAATGCCCTTTGTGCACCCTTGGTGGATTATCCGATGCACAAAAGTGTCTCGAGGTGCCCCGATGCATAAAAGTTCTCAATTGAACCTCAATCTATATATATATATATATATATATATATATATATATATATATATATATATATATATATATATATATATATATATATATATATATATATATATATATATATATATATATAGGGTTAGGTTCTATGGGGCACCTGTGTGCATCGTGCAACTTAGGAACCCATATACACCGTTAGATCTAGAAAATGAATGGCTAAGATTACAATGGCAAAAGAGTAATAAAGATGAAATTTGTGAACGCATTATGATGCACGATTTACATATTAGATGTGCATAAGGGTATTTTCGGAAAAAATAATATATCAAGTCAACTCAAAATTAAATTTATATTGATTGAATATTTAATTCAATAATCAAGTATTAAATGCTAATAAATTTATAAAATGCACTTCTAAAATTAAAAAATTCCAATTGAACAAAAATCCAACATGATGCTTCATCATCTTCATTGACTGTGCATCTTCGTATTTATCTTTCTCGTGTTATGCATCATCGTGTTCATATGGAGCACCAGGTTATGCATCATCGTGTTCATACTGTGCATCTTCGTATTCGTCTTCTTCACATCGTATACGTTCATAGGTTCATGAGTTCAACGTGATGCATCATTTTCATCTTCATCTCATCATCGTCTTCTCAAACTCGTCGGTCGATTGTTTGTATGTGAGTGAGAGAGAGAGAGAGAGAGAGAGAGAGAGAGAGAGAGAGAGAGAATAATATATGGAGAATGGTTAATGAGATTGATTTAGTTTCCTATTTTAATCCTAATCTATTAATTAAAAGAATAATTGATTTTTTCAAATAAAGTATTCCAATATTACCCTTATTGCATCATTTGTAAACAAGCAATGCATTTTTGGTTCTCATTTGGTTCCCGATGCATATGGTGCCCTATAGAACCTCAATCTATATATATATATATATATATATATATATATATATATATATATATATATATATATATATATATATATATATATATATATATATATATATATATATATTTGTTGAGAAAAACAAAAATGGAGAAGTATTTTTTTTTTTTTTTTGAACGGCTGTTGAGAAGTCGTTGATTGAACTGTAGCTTTGGTTCCTTAAATTACAATTTAACGAGGATCGTTAAGTTTCGTCGTTCCAAACGGATATTATTGTTGATTTTTTTTTTTTAATTTGTGGACTAGAAGTCTAGAAGTTTTCAATTTAGATTATATAATTTGTGGACTAGTATATTTTTTACGTTTTAGTATATAATTTTTAAAGAAAGTTCTCATTAAATTTTGAAATAATGTTGGAATTTGAGTTTAGTTTTTAAAAACTAGTTATCACGGTTTATTTCAAAAGTGGAATTAGTTAAAATAGCAAATAATTTTTCACAAATTTTGTCTCAAATAATGAAATCAACTTTTTGTTTACTTCCGATTATAGTATTTAACCAGTAAAAAAATAAGTAGGTTATTATTCCAAAAAACTATATTAAAGGATAAAAATTAAAACTGATTGTGACGATAAGAAAAAATATAATATGTAGGTTGTTATTTCAAATAATAAACACTATGCATAACCATTCTTTACCGGTTAACTTTTGTTGTTTACTGGTTAAATGGTATAATCGGGAATAAACAAAGAGTTTGTTCCATTATTTGTGACAAATTCTGCGACATTGCTATTATTAAAAAAATGCTTTTTATTTTTAACAATTCTTTTTATTCAAAATACATGCATGATATTATATTTATAACTAGTTTACTTACCAATGTGTTACGTGGATATTTTTAATATAATTTATTTATATAAATGTATATAAACTAAAAATTATATATAAAAATATTAGTTATTAAAATATAAGAATATTATAATTATTTGTCATAACTATTATTTTTAAAATAAATAAAAATAGTATTTTTAGTTATTTTTTATTTATATATTTTAATTTATATACTTTAAAATTTTAATTTATATATAACTCAATATTTATATATTTAATTACAAGAAATAAACAAGGTTATGAAGTATGTTAAACTAAAACAATTTTAGTTGTCAAACAATTAAAATTCTTGTATAATATGTATCTATTTTTAAAGTATTTTAATAAACGTATAAACATATAAAATAATTTTTAATCAGATTTATAAATACAACAGATAATATAAGATTTAAATTTATTAGATTTTAATAACAATTATTTTCTAAATAAATAATTAGATAAATTAATCTAGATTAATTTAATTTATATTAGATTTTATATTATTTGGTTTAGATTATATTTATTATTTTTATCCAAATTTAACAAAAAAATGTTATATTTATCTTCTATTTAAATTATCTTTTTTGGTAAAATGTAGAAGCGACGCTAGTAATTTAATATTCTTAGTTACTATTTGGGGGATTCTATACGTACAACCCTTAAATTGCTAATCATACACCCCTCATCCTTCTTAATATGAGAGTGAAATTAAATTTAATCAATCGTTTCGACATCATTAAATATATGGTAAAATGTGTACATATAGCAATGCACTGTTATATAAGACTAGTTTATTAACTCATGTGTTAAATGAGTTTTTAAAATTCAAAATCATTCACATTTAATATATATATAAAATAAGAATAATAATATTATTTGCCATAACTATTATTTTTTTAACTTTCTAAATTGATATGAACATTAACTAATTTTATTATTCTTTTAAACTTTTTATTTATAAATTTATATATTTTAACTGATATAAATTGATATTTTAGTTTGTTTACAATGTATTTTTTAATCCGATAAATACATAAACTTGACGAAATTTTATACAACAACACGAAAGTTTATGCACAGATATATTTTTGTTTATGAATCAAAAAAAAATATTTTTTAAAAAAATAACAATAAATATTTAAATTGATTAATATTAAAAATTTAATAAACATTGATAATTTAAAATGGTTCTCCAATTTCCATTTAAGAAAGTAATTAACGTCAAATAACCCATTTATATATATAGAATGCTAGGCTTGCTTCTTCTAGTAGCCCTCTTTTTGTTGTTATTGCCAATATTGTTTGAATATAAATGTTTTTCTAATAAATTAATTGATGATTTTTCTTATATATTTTAAATTAGATACTTTTTTTTTTTGGTTTAAAACGACTATATATTACAAAATACAAATAAAAGATTCAAACTTAATAATTTCTAGTAATCATAATTAGGAATGAGTTCGGTACCGAACCAGTCCCGATCGGTATCGTACCAATTACAATTTTATAGATATTTGGGATACCGAATACCGAACCGAATTCAATTGATCGGCACTTGTTCGGTCCTGGCATCAGTATCGATTCTATGGTACTATACCGAATTAGGTACCGAAAATTCAAGAAAATAAACATAAAAAGAACATTTTAAATTTACTTAGAACTTGTTGTAACCATTCATTCAATTCTCACATAACAATAAAAAAAAATTTAGTTTATGATTCCAAATAAATCAAGTCATACAAAATAAATCATTATTAAGGTTTATTGGCGATGAAAAAGACATGAAGGAGACTTACTTGATTGAGTCAAAGTTTATTGGTAATGAAGAAGACATTAATCGTCAATGATGATTGAAGATTGAAGAAGCCAGTGATGATTGAGGATTGAAGCCAATGACATGTGAAGTCGAAAAGACAGTGGGTCGGTAGGAGATTTTTCATATTTGGACCGGTACCGGTAATACTGTGTTTAAGTCGAAACTTATATAATTTAAAAAATTCTGACTTTTCTACATACTCTCTAACCATGCAATACAACTTATATAATTTAAAAATCATTAAAATTCACGTTTGAATTGAATGACCATCCATCATATAAACTAGTGACATAACGGGCATTGCTCGGATTGTTTAGTTCTAAAGTAATATCTTAATTTAACAATCATTCATCATATATTATTTCTTACAAAAAAAAAAACTATATTGCAATAAGATGAATAAATATCATTTTATCATCAGTACTATTGTATGTACTTATGTTTGAGATCTCCATGCACATGTTATCAGGCCCGACCTAGTAGGTGGGTGAAGTGGGCCTTAGCCCAGAGCTTCAAGATGGAATACGCCATAAAAAGTTTTAAATTAGTGTTATAGGATTATATGATTATGCCCATAACCCATTTAAGTCACTGCTAAGGATCAAGGATTTGCATTTCACGATAACATGAATTGTAATCGACGACAGCGCTGATCTACTGATTTGTAGAAACTAGAAAATTGCAATTGACAGTTGGTGGCGACGGTGGTCCATCCTAATATTAAGAAAGAGTGAAGAAGGAAGACAAGGGGGACTAATTATTTTTAAGTGGTTAGAAATAAAGTGAGAGAATGAGGGAATAAAAAGTAGCATAGATAAATTATTATTGTTCCAAATAAACCCATAGGTTCTCAAGTTCACATGACACACACACACACACATATATATATATATACATATATTGGAGGGTTCAAAGGAGATCTGTAATGCATTAGGAACCGAGAATCCACTTTATAGCCTTTGGATCAAACGATGCATCACGCATAAATCCAATAAATCACATGGGAATTATGATGCATCATTGGGAATTGTGATGCATTTGTGATTCATCATTGGTTCACCGATGCATTATGGTTCTGCATTAAACCCTATTATATATATTGTGTGTGTACATATATATATATATATATATATATATATATATATATATATATATATATATATATATATATATATATATATATATATATATCGAGAGAGAGAGAGAGAGAGGATTACAGAGTTTGGATCGAATAAGAACCTTTAAAGATTTTTCCTCAATTTAAGAACTTCTAAGAACAAATTTTAAAAATTAAATTTGATTGATTGATTATATTTTTATGTATATTTTGGGTTTTAATATGATATATAAGAATTTAATCTAGGTTTGATTAAAAAATCATTTCTTTGATTGTATTAGTAACAATTTTTAGTAACAGTCATGTTTTTTTTTTAAATAATTAGTTTAATAATAATAATAATAATAATAATAATAATAATAATAATAATAATATAGAATTATAATAATTAAATTGAATAAGTGGTATAAATATTTTAAATTGCATATGTAAGAATCATAAAACAATTTGAAACAATAATAATATGTGAATAAATATCTTTAAGCTGTTGATTCAAAATAATATATTTGAATCGATAATTCAAATATTTTGAATCAAATCTTAACTGTTAAATGTATCATCTTTGACTATAGATTCAATGATTTTGTTTGTATGTAATCTTTATATTGATTCTTGATGTTTTTTAGTTTAAGAAATTTTAAAGATTATTAAGTGTTTCCACCCTATATATAGGTGTTGGCCCTTAGGTGATGTCCTAGGTGTTCTAGGACGACGATTTAGATGTATGTTTTATTTCTAGCCCTTTTTAATTCTCTCAAATTCAGTCAATATACTTCACAACTTTTTATGATGTACTTATTTGTTGAGTATACAAATCGTGTTTTGTTAGATTAGTAGTTATTCATTCTAGATGTACAACCTATGAAATTTATTTATTAGCTAACAATATCATATTGTATACTGTTGTAAGGATACCTACAACATCCATAGAAACCTTCAACATACAACATCCACTGAAACTTTCAATAAAAAGATCGTATACCATATAGTTTGAAGAGCAAACACACCCATTATCTACCTAGAATCGGATTGCACTAATGAACTATACTAAATCATATTCTTATAAGAAAGACAAAAAGAGAAATCAAAGAAAGATTAATGAAATCAAAGAAAAGTCAAAACCGTGTTAATTCTCAAAGCAAATCACGAACATCAAAACCTTGCAACAAAGATTATGTTTGAAATCAATTTTTTGTGACATTCATGTGTGTTTTCCAAAAGGTCTTCAAACCAATCACTAAAACAATTAGTTTGAGTTTTCAGGGATTTGTGTGTTTCTTTTCAATGATTACCACATAGAAAAGTGTTATTGTGGATGTGAAGGATGTCAGCGTCAGTGAGTGATCGATGTTGGTGCTTGTTTATTTCTCTAAGTGAAGACATGTCTTTTGTCTTTTAAATGTAAGGAACTTCACTTTATATTTATAAAGATGTATGTGCATAAGCAAGTGATCAAAGAAACAAACACAAAGACTAGAATGAAGAACAACACAGAATAAAACAATCAAGGATCGTAGATTAATATATTTTCCATCAGTATTTCAACCTTAGTTTAGAATCTTAAGTGGCATGCTTGAATACCTTCACGAACATCATTGAGATGATTTTATGGAGAAGAATTTATGAATAAAATAATTATTAAATTTTTGCTATTTGTTTTCTAAAATCATAACTTTGATTTTGAAAGCGTGAAAACTGAAGAAGAAATTACAAACGAGACAATAAGAAATGAATGCAGAAAATGTATCTATGCATACCCCTATAGATTGTAGCCTTGTAAGAGACATTTTAGACCGAATTAAGGTGATGTTACTCGTTAAAAATAATAAATAAAAAATTGACAAACGCACCATACAAAATTACAAAGTAGCCTTGTAGGAAAACGTACCAGTCGGAAACAAAATACATCAAATTAATGGTATAGAGTAAAAATGTTAAATGCTAAGGCTTCCTTTGATTAGCAATAACACGTTAGAATTCGTAGGAAATAGGAAAAATGGCATCAAATAGCTCTGAACTTTCGACTTTGTACACATTTATGTAGTGAACTTTTTTTTGTGCACATTTGGTAATCAAAGTTTCAAAATTGTTTCAATTTGGTAGTTGGCGTACCTTTAAACCGGTGCTTCCGGTTTCGATGCCTACGTGGACAATTTTTTAATGATGTGGCTACCCGTTTTTATATTATACCCGGTTTTATCTACGTGGCAACCCGTTTTCTAAAATCACCCGGGTTTATAACCGGGTTTTTTAAAAAACGACGTTATAAACCTGGGTGATTTCTTAATGTTATAAACTCGAGTGATTTTAAAAAACGGGTTGCCACGTAGATAAAACCGAGTATAATATAAAAACGGGTAGCCACGTCATTAAAAAATTGTCCATGTAGGCATCGAAACCGGAAGCAACCGGTTAAAAGGTACGCCAACTACCAAATTGAAACAATTTTGAAACTTTGACTACCAAATGTAGACAAAAAAAAAGGTTCACTACATAAATGTATACAAAATCGAAAATTCAGAGCTATTTGATGTCATTTTCCGTAGGAAATAATCGAGATTCATGTGTTTTGTTTTGGAAAATAATTTTTCCACCATTGTACGGATTTTAACGTTCCTTTTGGCTTTTGCTCATATCAAAAGTAAAAGTAAATTCATTTAATATTTTCCTAACTCCAGCCGGCCCAATTTTGGCAAAGCAATTTCATCGTTCACATTTGCTGCCAAACTCCATCGTCCTTTCCAAAGCTTTAATTAATTTCATAAAACACGATTATTAGAGAGAGAATTAAGGCTTTCGTGTTCGAGAATTCATATTCTGTTCAGGTTTGAGCAACGATTTGAGGTAAGTTTTCGATTGTTAATCTTTAATTTAAGAACAATTCGTTTGTTGATATGAAATTCCGGTTCGATTTGGCTGGGTTATTAGTGGCTCCAAGATCACTCAAAAACCTCAAGTGGATGTAGCATAAAGCAGATGCTTGTTAATAGTTGGGTACAATCGAAACTCAATCAGGTGAAAATGGAAAATGGGTCAGATTCAAATTCGGGTCGACGTTGGGTGAAGAAACCGATGAGTAACTTATCATTGTTAATTTGTTATGCCTATTTTTATTTTTAGAGAAGTTATCACAAAAATTATCCATTTTATCAATAAAGAGTAAATTACAGAAATGGTCCTATGGTTTACATAAAACTTTGGATACAGTCCCTGTAGTTTCAATTTTGCATAAACGGTCCTTATCTTCACTGTTTACTTGCAAAATTGGTCCCTCTGCAGTTAACTTTAACCATGAAATGGTTAAATCTTTTATAATGATCATTTTACCCTTTTCTTTAATAACATTTTGGTCCTTCAAGTTTGTTGTTCATTTTAGTTTTGGTCCCTCAAGTAAATTTTTTTATTTAACTCTATTTTACTAATTATTATTATTATTATTATTATTATTATTATTATTATTATTATTATTATTATTGTAACGATTATTATTATTATTATTATTATTATTATTATTATTATTATTATTATTATTAATTTAACTTTTTACATATTAATTTATTTGTTTATTAAGTTTTTTTATTTTAATTCATTTTTTAATCTAAATTATAAATTATGTATTTCTTTATTATAAACAATTGTATCAAAATAGAATCCATTTATTTTATATTTTTTGCGAATGAAAAAATTACAAACATTTTATATTATACTTTTCCAAACCAAAAAATTTTGAACCTTAAACTTTTATTAGGTTTTTCAAACAAAAAAATGTTACAAACCAAAATTTTGAACCTTAAACTTTCATTTTCTAAACTTAAAAATACGAAAACCAAACCGTTTTTTTATTTTTATTTTTACACTAAAACCCATTCTAATTTTTTGTTTTGAGAAACGAAAAGAAATACAAACCATTCTGTTGTTACTTTTTGCAAACGAAAAAAACTACGAATAATTCTAATTTCCAGTTTTTCCAAACAAAAAAAATCATTCTATTTTTCTAGTTTTTTGAATGAAACCATTCCCTTTTATTTTTTCTCCGAACGGAAAAACTACCAACTATTATGTTTTTAAAGTTTTTCCTAAATACGAAATAGCGTGTAGTCTTTTTGTTCGGAAAAACTAATAAAACGGAATGGTTTGTATTTTTTACGATATGAAAATGTTAAAACTAATGATTAATAAAAAATTAATGGTTCGAAGTTTTTTGTTCGGAAAAACTAAATAATAAAAGGGTTTGTTGTTTTTCATTAAAAAAACTAAATAATGGAATGGTTTGTATTTTTTTATTTTTAGATTATTCTAGCCACTACGTTTTAAATTCTTTCCCATCATAAAAAATACAAACCATTCCGTTTTATTAGTTTTTCCGAACAAAAAGACTACACGCTATTTCGTATTTAGGAAAAACTTTAAAAACATAATAGTTGGTAGTTGTTCGGAGAAAAAAATAAAAGGGAATGGTTTCATTCAAAACACTAGAAAAATAAAAATGAATTTTTTTGTTTGGAAAAACTGGAAATTAGAATTATTCGTAGTTTTCTTCGTTTGCAAAAAGTAACAACAGAATGGTTTGTATTTCTTTTCGTTTCTCAAAACAAAAAATTAGAATGGGTTTTAGTGCAAAAATAAAAATAAAAAAACGGTTTGGTTTTCATATTTTTTACGTTTAGAAAATGAAAGTTTAAGGTTCAAAATTTTGGTTTGTAACAGTTTTTTGTTTGAAAAAACTAATAAAAGTTTAAGGTTCAAAATTTTTTGGTTTGGAAAACTATAATATAAAATGTTTGTATTTTTTTCATTCGGGAAAAATATAAAATAATTGGATTCTATTTTTGATACATTTGTTTATAATAAAAGATATAAATAATTTATAATCTAGATTAAAAAGTGAATTAAAATAAAAAAACTTAATAAACAAATAAATTAGTATGTAAAAAGTTAAATCAATAATAATAATAATAATAATAATAATAATAATAATAATAATAATAATAATCGTTACAATAATAATAATAGTAGTAGTAATAATAATAATAATAATAATAATAATAATAATAATAATAATAATAATAATAATTAGTAAAATAGAGTTAAATAAAAAAATTTACTTGAGGGACCGAAACTAAAATGAACAACAAACTTGAAGGACCAAAATGTTATTAAAGAAAAGGGTAAAATGGTCATTATAAAAGATTTAACCATTCATGGTTAAAGTTAACTGCAGAGGGACCAATTTTGCAAGTAAACAGTGAAGATAATGACAGTTTATGCAAAATTGAAACTACAGGGACTGTATCCAAAGTTTTATGTAAACCACAGGGACCATTTCTGTAATTTACTCATCAATAAATATTATAAAAGCAAAACGACACCGTTTATACCCAGATGCAGAGCTCGAACTGAGATTATTTTATAAAGCTCGAGTTCGGCTCTTGTGTAGATTCACAGAATGTTTATTATACATATGATATTCGTATATTATATCACTAGGTCATATATCCATGTACTACATGGATTGAATTTTAAAAAAAATTAAGAATAAATTTTATGAAAATACATGAAATAATAATAATTAAAAATTGAGTTTATTAGATTTTAATTAATTATATATTAGATTATTTAGATTATATTATAATAGTTTGAGTTAGATTTGATTTTAAATCAAATTTAATTTTAGTAATGACATGTGACAGATTGAAGTTTTGACACGTGCCGAATTAAATAAAGAGTCGACACATGGCAAATCAGTTACTCATTTAATAGTATTTATAGATTTAAGTTAATTAAATCGAGTTTTTCCAAGCTTTAATTTCGAGCAGCTCGAGATTGCTTATACCTTAGTTTCAACTTTCCACACTTAAATTCTTTTCTTATTATTTTAAGTATCATTTTGATCATCCAACTATCAGATTTATCTCATTTAGCAACTAAACTATTTTTTGTCATGGTTTAGCCACTAAACTTTTGTTTAATGTTCTATTTTAAGAAAAGTGAATAAAACTAACGGCTAAATCGATACAAAAAATGATAGTTTAGTGGTCAAATCAGGAAAATTTTCGGTGGTTAAATCGGTAAAAGAAAACTTAATGGCTAATTATATAAAAAAATTGTTTAATGGGTATATTGAGACAACAAAATAATCGAAAAAATTTTAAAATTGAATTGTCAAAATTACCCTTTTTAAAGGCACTAGGAATATGGAAATTGACATGACCTCTCATTGTTTAAAAGTCGAAGCTATGGAAATTCTATTTTGATCGCGATACTTAAGCATCTTTACTCGGGATTTTCTGAGAGGAATGCAATGGGTGCCAGTCAGAGTGGTGGATGTCCGATTGCAGATGGCGTCCGAGGTGATTGTAGGTGGTCCGAGGATGTTAGGTTTGTCGATTAAGGACCTCCTCCATAAATCCATATCGTTGATGTTCTAAGTGGAGGTTCTAAACTTTTGTAGATGAGAATTTGAAGCTATTTTCAGAACTATTCCAGTACTATAAAAGTTTCAAAAAAATGCATCATCTTTTAGGTAGATTTCTATTTTAAAGTAATCAACTTTAAAACAAAGATTAAAGTAATATTTTGGCCTTTAGGATAATTTACGCAAGAAAAGGTGAATTTGACTTGACCATGGAAACAAAAAAAAAAAAAAAAAAAAAAAAAGTTGCCAACAACAATAACCATTAACCAATTTTAAAAAATTATATATGAAAGTTGGTTATTTTTAATTAGAAAAATCAAAACTTTTTATCTTAAAACTTAAATTGAAAATAATTTGAATTGCATAACCCCTTAACATAAATTTTGGTAAGTATGCTACCTTTTTAACAGACAAAACATAATTCGTTACCTAAAACAAATTCTATCTAAAATACGTTACCTTTTCATGTAAAATTTGTCTATAAAAAATGACAGTTTCATCCACAAAAGTAGTGACATATGGACATATTACAGAACAGCCTCTAGGAAACAAATTGTTTACATATTAGTATAATATAATTAGAGCATGCACCCATAGTTTATGATATTTGTTACATTTTTAGCTTCACTGATCCTGAAAGCTCTGTAACACAATTAAATTTTAGTCCTTTCTTAATAAAGTTCTTACATTTTGGTTCAAATTACTGATTCCTGTTCATCTTAATTTGTGTTGTTAGGCGAAAAACGGAGTTGTGAAGTGGGAAAATGGCGGGGAATTCGGGTGAGGAGTCTGTGGCGTTAGCAGAAACACAATCGTTGGATCAAGTGGTGAGTAGAATCGCTTCAATGTTGCCCCCTTCCTCCAACAGCGAAGATGATGATGATGATGATTGTGGTACGATCCTTCTTTTACCGTCAAAACAAATTTTCGTTACAACTTACAAATAGAAAGATCAGAACATACGTATAAGGTAAAAGTATTAAAAAATAATGTTCAAAAGGGCAATGTACTTTATTAATATGCAGAACCAAAACCTTCCGAGTTATATGGAAAGTATACATGGACGATACACGAGTATTCAAATATAGAAAAGAAGGAACTTCGTAGTAATGCGTTTGAGGTTGGCGGCTGCAAATGGTATAGTGAAATCGGAGATTCTGATTTCCTGATGATCATGTGTAATCTCATGAAGTGAAGTGAATTTCTGATATTTAACATTTAACTTCAAACTTGAAATTTTTGGCGGAACCTGTTAGGTACATCTTGATCTACCCTCAAGGGGGTTTGATCGATGATCATATATCATTATTTCTTTGCGTTGCAAACCACGAGAAGCTTCTTACAGGTACATATGGTTGAAAAATTTTTGTTTTTTTTTTTATTTTTACCGATGATTTTCTTATACTGATGCAGGGTGGAGTCATTTTGTGCAGTTCACTATATCAGTAGTGAACAAAGACCCAAAGAAATCAAAATATTCTGGTAGTTCTCTTTCATCTTATTGTCAAGATTACTGATTTATCAACGATTTTCAATACTATTTTTTTTGTGATATAGTAAACGTAATGTATGCAGATACAATACATCGATTTTGGAAGAATGAACATGATTGGGGTTGGAAAAAATATATGGAGACATCGAAAGCGTTAGATGGATTTCTTGAAGATGATACCTTCATAATAAAAACTCAAATCCAAGTTATCAGGTTCGATTCTTAAGACTTCTCGGTCCTATCTTCACTTACATGTTATGATAGGCGGTTAAAAGAATTTCGTATTGATATGTATCGGTTACTCAACACCTTTCTTGTGTCAAATTTATCATATAACTTCATTTGATATCATCAAACAACTGTTACACCTAAATTTGACTTTTAACCACAGTTGATCAAAAGACAAAATGGACGGGATGGGCCAAAGGGAGGTGGCAATTGCGGCCCATTCAAACGAACGGACGACGATCAAAAGACAAAATTTTCACATAATTTTAAACAATTTGTTACATAATTTGGCCCATCCGGCCCATTTTGGCCAGTTGGATTGAAATTGCCACCAAACACAGGACAATAGACAGAATTTTTACTTCACATTCCTGCTAGCCCCAGACTTGAACCCTAGACCAAGTAGTGATTTTGCAATTTCCGGGATACTAGAACCAATTCAGCTGCATGCCTGGAGGCTGTTTTTATTACTTTCTAAAACTTGCACCATTGAAATTAGGGTTAAGTACCATTTTGACCATCCAACTTTTAGATTTGTCCCATTTAGCCACTAAACTATTTTTTGTCCTGATTCAACCACTAAACTTTGTTTAATGTTCTATTTTGGGAAAAATGAATAAAATTAATGGCTAAATCGATACAAAATATGATAGTTTAGTGGGCAAATCGGGACAATTTTCAGTGGCTAAATCGGTAAAAAGAATGTTTAGTGGCTAAATATGTATACAAAAAATAGTTTAGTGGTTAAATCGAGACAAAAAATAGTTTAATGGCTAAATAAAAAAAAAAAAATTTAAAAGTTAGATGTTCAAAATAACACTTAACCCTTGAAATAATAGTATACACTTGTAACATGATGTTCTTTTGGTTATAGGCTTATAGCTCAACTTAGAAACTCATTCGATAGTGAATGCTGATTTCGTAGGGAGAAAGCAGACCGCCCATTTCGATGCCTCGACTCGCAGTACAAGAGAGAACTTCTAAGGGTGTATCTATCGAATGTAGAGCAAATATACCATCGCTTCGTGGAAGAGAAAACACGAATGTTCAAAAAGTTAATAGGAGACAACGGTAGATGGTCAAGGTATGTGATTCTTACTTTGAAAGCCATTGTACTATTCTATTTGATTATCCATCTTTCAGCTTTTGTAGTTTCTGGTCGGAAATTGCCGAAAATTCCCAGCAACGCATGTCGTCGGAGAGTTCAGATTTGATATTAAAAGAAGTTGTGAAGCACTTCTTTATAGAAAAGGAAGTCACCTCAACTTTGGTGATGGAGTCATTATACAGCGGACTACGGGCCCTTGAAAGCCGGAGAAAGCGTAGTACAGTGAAGGGAAAACTTCTCGATGGAGAAGAATCACTGATACCGATTGTTCAGATCGATCAAGGCATGTTCGTTCTCGTTGATGATGTGCTGCTATTGCTTGAGAGGGCAGCGTTGGAATCATCGTCACGGAAGGAAGAAAAGGATCCTGATAACGCAGATAACCGTACCATGGTGAGCACTAATATGTCATAACTTGTTTAAAATCTTGTATATATAGCACTTATATGGTTTGTCGGTTTCATGGACACGAGTACCTTGATCGATAGTCTCATGGTCTCTTTTGCTGTACTAGGATGGTGGCTCGGGGGAGAATGACGTCAGCATAGATTCTATTCCGAGCGATGAAAAACGTCTTGCTGAATTAGGGCATAGAACAATCGAAATATTTGTCCTGGCACATATATTCAGGTACGTGTACGTACTACTTCGTCTGAAACTAACTATTATTTTGTTAACAGACGCTACTAAAGAGTTTTTATAACGTTTTGTTTTCGTTAACAAAACGTTATAAAAACTCTCGAAGAATTGTAGAAAGAATCAAGAACTCAACTATTCTTGATCATTAAGACTTGTAGAAAACAACACATACAAAAAATTACTAAGAAACCTTTGTTAAAACAACGAACGTTTTGAAATTTTACCATTTTCATCCTCCAGCTTTCAGAGGTATGCTTTTGGCACCTTCATAATCTACAGCTTTCACTTTTAAGTCCCTTACAAGTTACAATATACCAAATAACACAACAAGTCTTGGGTACCTTATAATATTCTCATTCCAATTAATCCCAAGATTGTGTTAAAACTATATGTTCTCAACATATTTGATTATATTAAGATTTTTGTTAAATTTAACGGTCGGGATCGTTAAACCATTTATGATTACTTTCCTACATTGCAAGTAAGTATTCTTAATGCTACGTACCAATTCATTACGACAGTAAAATAGAAGCTGATGAGGAGGCTATGCCGTAATGCTTTGACGATGCTAGAGGAGATCAAGAGGACGAACATGTCAATTTAGTATGCAATAAGTCTCTTTAGTGAAGTAATCATAGGCTTCGTTTGTTTTTTCCTCTTTTCTCTTTTTTGCCTCTACTATCTGATTCGGTCAGATATAAGAGGTTGAATGTTGTTTGTTTTTCTTACTCCAATCAGACATCTCATGTCTGACCATGGTCTGTTTCAATCAGATTTTAAATTTGTCTTTTGTCTGCTCTCTTTTGTCTATTTTAAATTTGTCTTTTGTCTTTTGATAAATTATATGTAATAAGACACTTTATTAAATTAAAAAACAAACAATCTAGTCTAAACAGATTTTAGACATTTTTTAATATCTTATCAAACAGAAGGTAAAAAGGGTTTAGACGTCTAAACTCTTAAAAAAACAAACGGAGTCATACAAAAGATTTGTATGTTATGTTGTTAGCATTATTCGGCTTAAAGGTATTCATTTATCAAATACAAATGTTATACGTATGGATTCGTATAATCAGTCGAGCTAAAGTTCCCAAGAGAGATATAAATGTCATGTTCATTAGAGCTAGAAGAAAAGATTCATAACATACTTTTTATATATAAGGATCCTTAAGTTCAAGCTATTAGATGTAATATATACTCGAGAAAATATATTAATTAAGATTTAGCATCGTTGACGTTAGGGGTGGGTACTCGTTTCGAATGAAAAGAGTTTAAGTTTTTTGTTTGGAGATATAATTTCTTCCGTGAAATGTTACTTGAAATGGCTTTCAAAAAGCTTTTGAGCTTTTAGTTGAGTTAAATACTTTTTTGACATCTCAATAAATATAAACCATTGCTTCTAATTATTATTAATGTTATTTTATGTAATTTAAGTTTAAAAGTTTTGGCTTTAGCTACTTTTATTACACATATTTATGAAACTAAAAGTTTCAGCTATTAACAACTCTAGCTGGAAGCTACATATAGTTTTGGTCTTAGTGTGTAAATGAATCAAGTCAAACTCGAACCCGTTTAGACTCGTTTTAGATTTGAAGCCTCGAGCTTGGCTCGTTTCAAGCTCTTTGTTTAGACTCCAATCAAATATATTTTTATATTATATTTGATTATAAATACATAAAAACTTTAAAACCACTAATTATAACTATAAATATATAATTATAAAACAGATTTTTTTTGGATTTTATCCCCTTTTTTAACAGGTTTTTTTGAAACCAGTAAAAAATCCAGTTGGCCAAATAAATACATAACCGGTCAAATAACCCGTTCGATTAAAAACCGGTCTGAATTAAAAAAATCTGTTTATATGCAAACGGCTTTGGTTCGAATCAGATTTTTTGTACACCTCTGGTCACAAATCACATGCCCATGGGCGATGACCCATTAACAAGTTTACTAGATGTCTAAATGGGTTGTTTTCTTTTCTATTGATCTCATGAATGTGTGATAAAGATGAAGGCCCACACCAATTGATTTAATGCCTTACATTTCTAATAGAAGAAAGATGAGACCTGATGCAATAAGCCCAAGTACTGTTTTAAATTTATGTTTTTTTAACCCGAGTGTTGCAAAGGGATATAACTAAACAATGAATATTTGTTATTATAAAAATAGTATGGACAAAAAAGTTTTATATTAAAATTTAGATAAAAATAATACATTCATAACGATATATTCGATTATTTATCAAATGTTATAACAGAAAAACAAAAATAATATGATCATAGTGATATATTTGAATTTTTATTAAAGGTTATAACAGGATAACAAAACAGTTACATGGTGTGTGTGTATATATATATATAAAATAGGTCAGTTGTATACCTACATGCTTAACGATAATAATTTCAATGGTAATATATCAGATCGTAGATAAAAATAATGTGATTATAATAATATATTCGAATTTTTATAAAACATTATATATCAAAAGTTATTATAGGAAAACAAAGATGTTATATATTATATATAGTGCAATAAATTAAGTTAGCAACTTACCTGTCAGCCTGAGCTGTCTATGTGCGACGTTCACTATTTATTGAACAGTACCTTGGTTTCCATTTAAAAAAATTTATATTGAAATATAGATAAAAAATACGATTATAATGATATATTCAAAATTTTATAAAATATAATATAAAAAAATGGTTAGTTGCATACCTATCTGCTTAACGAAAAAAATTCTAACTGTAATAAATTTTATATCGTAATGTAGATAAAATAATACGGTCATAATGTTATATTCGGATTTTTATAAAACACATTATATCAAAAGTTATTATAGTAAAACAAAATGTTATTATATATAATTTAATAAAATAAATAAGTTGTTTACCTTTCAAGCTGCTTGAACTGTCTGCTTGTGCACTTTACTGTTCATTTATACCAAAAAGTTTCAGAATAAGTATAATAAGGTAGTTTAACTCGCGCGTTGCAGTGAGATCAAACCAAACAATAAATAATTTTTCATTTTAAAAATTGGACAGATGTAAAAATGTTATATCTGAATATTGATAAATATAATGCGATCATAATGATATATGTGAATTTTTATAAAATATAATATCAAAAATTATAACATAAAAACAAAACAGTTATATACCATATATAAAATAAAATTTAGGTCAACGACATAGCTGCCTACTTAATGCAGATAGTTTAAACGATAATAAATTTTATATCGAATGTAGATAAAATTAATGAGATCATAATGATATTATTTATCTTGCGTTTCATTTAATAAGATATTTATCTTACGTTTTATTTTTTTAAGATAATTATGCATTTTTATGCATTGTTTGATTTAGTGTCTAATATCTTAATTGTCTCTAATCTCTAACTAGTTGAATACCCGTGCGGTGCCCGGGTGATTTATTTCAAAATTAATCCTTTTTTAATTAAACAATTACACAAAAAAATTATTTAATTTTGAAAGACTATACATATATTCTCTTATACATTGTTTGTTAAGAAAAAAAAAATATTTAACTTTATCATGAAAATTACTACACGCAATTATATTTGAGGTTTGTTTGTTTAAAATTTTATAATCTCCATTATTGTCAGTTTATTTTATTTACATTCCAGTAATAGTTTTAATACAACATCAAATATATTTCATATTATACTTGCTATATCTAAACTTAGTTTCATCTATCGTAAATATCAGTGTTAATATTGAAAAGATCATTATATTTTCATGTTATATAATTTTGGTCTCTTAATATTATTATTTTTAATCATTTTAATCCTTACATTATATTTTATTGAAACTGTTATATTTTGTTTGATAAAAGTCAACATATCGTTATGAAATATCATTTCCATGTTTAAAATTAAAAATATACATCAAACTAATTTAAAACATAAAAAAACAATGCAATATAAATACAAGAAAGACATTTACTACATGAACAAAATTATATAACTTGTATTATTCAACTACTCGTATATCATGTTTTTAGTTTCAATTTAATTTTCTTTAAAGGTTTGTCAAGTTGTTGACCTTGCTATTTTGTTAAATGTTTTTCTCAAGTATTTTCCATCATTATAATCATTGCTTGTGGCCAATCTGGAATTCATAATTATCTTGGAGTGTTTGTTGACCATTTGTGTGTCTAAATCGCCCTTTATTTATTTGATTTTGCTGCTTGAATTAGATAAAAGACAGAATGTTTAAGTCTTTGTGTTGTGCGTGAATTACATATGTGTATATTAGCTTTCGTTTTTGTCGAGAAATGGCTGGCCAATAAGCCCAATTGGCCTTCGGCCTAACCTTTAATTGATTTCTAAATGGTTTGTTGATTCAAATGCAAGTATTAATTGTCATTAATCTTTACATTTCTATTGCTGGAAAATAAGATCAAAACAGAAAATAAGTGCAATATTAGTGTGCTGTCCAGGTGTGTTTAGCTTAAGTTCTGTCCGTAAAAATGGGCAAGAAGGTCAAATGGCCTTCGACCTTTGGCAACTTAATTAGCAAGGATGTTTATTGATCAATTTTATGTATCAGTTGTCATTCATCCTACCTTATGTTGCTGCTGAAAAAGGTAAAAACAGAAATATATGAGTTGTGAGTGTGTGCAGTGTGCGATTATGTGTTTGAATATGTGTGTTTGCATGTTAATGTCAGGCTCCGAGACTAAATAGTCTCGGAGTGTTGTGTTTGTCTCGTAACCTCTGTGTGTGTTCATTGAATTGATACAGAAATAAAGGAAGAAACAGCAGCATCATAAATATCAAACATATATATGATATGCGTATTATAGTATATATGTACATCATTTTCAAAAAATTGAAAGAATATTAAAGAAGATACTATCAATTTTTTTCTGCAGGAGTTGAAAACGTCTTCGACTCTTCATCTGGTTGATTAGCATGCGTGAAGTTCATCTTGAAACGGTATAGTTTTCTTCATGCAGACACTGCTGATGCAGTTTTTTTTATCAATATTGATTATGCCTACTGACTCTCTGTGTGTGTGTGTGTATGTATGTATGTGTGTGTGTGTAAATATATATTAGTACGTAACTCAATAAAACATGTTTTATCTCATAGTTGGTTACATTTAACTCGTTATATAAACATATAATAATTATCAGGTTTTAAATTATATAAAGAATTGATAACTTGATAAATATGCAGCTGGGAATATTTATTATTCAAGTTTGAGTCTTTTTTCCTGCATTATGATATTATCCAGTGTTTTTCTGCATATCTTAATATTTCAGTTATACAATAGCCGATAAAATTTGATTTCTTATTTTTTTTAACTTGATAAATCAGAATGCATTCATTTCCAGCACTGCAAATTTGAAATTTTTTAGCGGATTAAATCAGATTTGTTATTTTTATTTTACTTGATAAACCAAATTACAACGATTTCCAACAGTGAAATTTTGAAATTTTATTGTCATTTTTTTTTCTTTCCGGAAAATCTACATATTTAAATTGCAGAAACATTAAAATATGTAGAAAAATCTTGATAATTATGTGGAATCTCATCGAGCTAAATAGTGGGGAGAATCCCATTATTTTTGGAATTTTTAACCAATTATATTGCGTCAAATCAGTAGCCATAATTTTCTGAATTTTAGCCAATTATATTGCGCCAAATAAGCCATAATTTTCAGAATTTTTACCACTAATATTGCGCCACGTGAGCATTTTTTCTCTCTGCTCCGTCGGCAATATATATATATAATTTGATCAATAACACTTTAACATCATTTCTTTATTAAAGAGATGTAGTAAGACATTAGACGTCTAATCACTTAAAAAACAAACGAGCCCTTAATTCTATTGGTTTGATCTAATTATTCCTTAATATATTTTTTTATTAATTATAATCTTTAAGTTAAAGATATAAACTTAAAGTTTTATTTATTTTAATTAAAATATTTTGTTAAGTTAATACATTTCGATTTAATTACACTCTTGAACAATTATTGTAAGTCAAACTATATTAACAAATTGCTGCTGAAATTGGTGACTGTGTTCAATCTTGAAAAGAAAATAGCATGACCCACAGAAAAGGTCTAGGTTCAATGTGGGGATGTGTTAAATTATTTAATACTCAAATTTAAAACTCCATTATTCTTATAAATAAAAGAAATACTCGATTATATTTTTAATCCTTATATTCTGGTCAAAATTACATGTCTAGTACATGATATATTTTTGTTGCACTGTTAATCCTTATTTTTAAACTATTACATGCTTCTAGTCATAGATTCATTTTGACCCAATCAACTTTATAAGTATGATAATCTTACCCTTCAATCAATGCACACATTTGGTTTTCTAGAATGCTTTTCGTTCGTAGATTTTTTGTTATTTACTAGAATTTGGATTTAAAATCATGTGTTTGGTTTACAAATTTCGGTAAGATTTAAAATTTCAGGATTTCTTAAATCTTATCATTCTTTATTATTTGTATGTTCTCAATTTTTTTTACAATCACGTTTAGCTTTAACTCAAAAGCACATAGATAAGTTAAAATAGACGTACTAGTTTCAAGTCCTCAAATATCATTTTCGAGGGTTCATTTTGATTCTTGCTTTACAAGAGTCACGTCACCATCTCTTACCCTCCTCTTCTTTCGGCAACGACCGTCTACTACCCTTCAATCGTTTTCATTCACCCTAATTTCTCTATGTATCAAGATATACCTAAATTTTATTAGCTATTTTAGGTTTGATCTAGGCCTTCATCAATTCAAGAAGTCTTATCTCTTATGTGTTTGTTCTTGGTTTATATTGGTGGTGGATCAATTTACAACATTACAATTTTCGTCCTTATGGTTATATACAAATTATGGTTACCATATTTTTACGTATCGAAATTACATTTTCAGTATTTATGGTTGTCTTTTGTCATTTTTTGGTCTTTTGACCAGCCATTATTTTAAAATAATCATTTTATCATTTTAATTTGTTTTCAGCTTTAATCCCTAACTATTTACTTTCTTTTTCATATTATTTTTAATTACTTTTAGTTCTATCATTATTTATTTAATATGTACTCCTTTTCTTAATATTACAAATTAACTAAAGTAATAATTTTTTACACATATTGTCTTTTATTATTATTAGAGTTAATTACAAAAATGGTCCCTGTGGTTTGTCTTAAAATTTAGATTTGGTCCCTGAACTTTCAATTTTGCAAAAACGGTCCTTATTTTCATAGTTTGTTTGCAATTTTGGTCCCTCAACCTATTAACTTTTCTAATATGACCAAATTACCCTTATTTTGTTGCAAACTATAGGGACCATTTCTACAATTAAATTTTTAACTCTTTTTAATTCTTAATTAAATAAATTATTTTTTAGTGTTACTTAAATTTAATAAACTATAAAATAATAGAAAAGAATTATTTAATTATTTATGTTGGTTCATAAATGATTTAGATATTTTAGTCTTAATTAATTTTAATTTACTATAATCAAAGTGTAAACCAATCAAAATTTATAATCGAAAAAATCATTTATGTTTAGAATTTATTTTTTAAAGGTTTCATAAATAAGAAATTTTTTCTCTATAATTATTTATACTGGCTCATACATTTATAATAAAAAATATTTATGTTGATCAAACCACAAAGACCATTTATGTAATTGACTTTACTTTATTTTTAGTATTAATTAACTTTAATAAACTATTAAAAAAAATTATTTATGAGCCAACAGTTTAATTAAAGTTAAAAATATTAAAAACTTAAATAAATAAAAATTTAGCGTTTAATTTGACCGAGTTAAAAAAACTTCCAAATGGTCTAAGACAACTCAAATTTTTTTATTTAACGTATCAATTATTTTATCGTTTTAATTTTTAATTACACCAAAAACAATTTAAAATTTTAGGTCCATACAACATCTTTGAGATTCATGATTAACAACTTTAATAATCAAACTTTGGTTCGTCAGACCTTTACATAAAAATTGAGAAATATAATCAGGTTTTCAATCTTCTTTCGTGTTTCAATTTGACTTTTCATTTTAATCCGATTAAATCACACCTTAAATATTTAAAACATTTAGATTTATCACTTTACCATTATAATCTTGCTTTGATACAAATGTGAACAGATTATAAAATAGAATCTTTGGCCGATTTTATTTAAGAAGAAAATAAAATATATTTGACCAACAAACATTTTTTTATTATAAATTTATAAACCAACATAAATAATTATAGAGTCAAATATTTTTATAATACTTTATATACGAAACCTCTAGAAAATATTTTCTAAACATGAATGATTTTTTCGATTATAAATTTTGATTGGTTTACACTTTAAATATAATAAATTAAAATTAATTAAGACTAAAAAATATCTAAATCATTTATGATCCAACATAAATAATTAAATTATTTTTTTCTATTTTTATAGTTTATTAAATTTAAGTAACACTAAAAAATAATTTATTTAATTAAGAATAAAAAAGAGTTAAAAAATTAATTGTAGAAATGGTCCCTATAGTTTACATCAAAATAAGGGTAATTTGGTCATATTAGAAAAGTTAATAGGTTGAGGGACCAAAATTGCAAACAAACTATGAAAATAATGACCGTTTCTGCAAAATTGAAAGTTCAGGGACCAAATCCAAAATTTAGGACAAACCACAGGGACCATTTTTGTAATTAACTCTTATTATTAATTAGTGTATTTATATGAAGTAATATGTAACAATAACATATTTACTTTCTTCTATTTTTATTAATTACTATAAAACTTTAAACAAAAATAAATTATATATATATATAGGTTCTATGGGGCACCACGATACATTGTGAACCGGGGAACCAAAAATGCACAATATATTAAATAAAGATGCAATAAGGGCATAATTGGAAGTTTAAACAATTATTTAGCTAGATTAAGATATTTAAAATATTCTATATTCAAATAACCGGATATATATATTATGGTAATTGCTAAATTTGTGGAGTTTTTAGTTAGGATAGATTGCATTTGTTTTGACTTTCTATCCATGCATGTCTTCATACGGTTTTCATCTCCACACCTGTAGCTAGACATCCGATTGAAATTGAATTTATATGCATATCTTCAATTAGGGGTGTTCAACGAAATGGTTTGCGGTTTCTTTGGTTTCTTCGAATCGGTTTCTTCGAATTTCGAATTCTGAAAACGAATTCAAAACCGATCCGAATTCGAATTGGAAAACTTTAAACCGATTCAATTTAAAAACTCGAATTCGGTTCGAATTCGGTTCAACCCAAACCAAACCGAAAATTTCAACAACAAAAAAAACTTTCCCAGCAGATTTAGAAAACAAGATAAAAATAACATGTTTTAACAGTTTCAATACACTAACATAATTTGTAAGTTTGTTGCTACTTAGTCAAAATTATAAACAAATTGAAACAATTTGAGAATTTCAAATTGTTTCCATGTTTAATCAAAAGTAAAAGTCTGAGTAGACGCCACCAACTTCCATTTTCATGTTATGAACAAATATTACAACTTCGAGCAATAGTATTCGGTAACAAAACAAAGAAGCTCGAATTAAGCCAACTTGCAATAGTTTACCGACGACGACGAGTAAATAGTTTACCGACGTAGATGAGCAAAATTGGAAGAGAGAGATTATCGACGACGTTATGCACTGGAACAGTGAGGGAGACAAGTGATGTTGAAGAGACGAGTAACTGACAACGGCTATATCGGCCGATAACCACGGGTAATCGTGTACAAAAATACCAAAAAAAAAAGCCAAAAACCAAAACCGGTCAAAACCGATTAACCCGTAGGTTTGAATATATCCGTTGCAAAAACCGGTTCGGTTAGGGTTGGACCGGTTCGTGTTGAAAAACCGGTCTAAACCGATTTGAGCCAATTAAATAACTAGTTTTTTTTTTTTAAAAAAAACTCGTATGTTTACGTTTGAATACGAATTATATTTGATTACGAAGTTTTTAATAATTAATAAAAAAATTAAATAGTTTTGATGTTTTTAGTTAATAAAAGTTGAAGTTTTTAAATATGTTTAAATAAGTTTTTAGTAAAATAAAATGTTTGAATAAGATTTTAGTAAAATAAAATGTTTGAATAAGTTTTTAGTTAAAAAATTGATGAAATTTTTAAAAAAAAAATAAAAATCGGTCCAATCCGGTTTGAACGGTTTTCCAACCCGAACCGTTACAACCATACCCTACCGGTTGAGTTGGGTTTGAGTTTTTCCCTCCCCCAAACTGGTTTTTGACTTTTGAACTAAACCGGTCGGGTTTTTAAACCCAAACCGAAAACCGATTTTGTATACATCTAACCACCGGCCATCGGAGAAGTCAGAATTAAGATGAGACGGCGGTAAAGAGCGGCTAGGGTTACAACTTACAAAGGGTTAAATGTGACTAAGTGTCTGAGATAAGTTAATAAGTTTGGAAAGGATAAAAATAAACGTAAAAGACTAAACCTCTAAATATGTGAAATCATATTCAAAATTGGAACTAATTCGAATTTCGGTTCGAATTCGAATTAAAAACAATAATTTGAAATGCGATTCGAAAACCGAAAATAAAATTCGAGTTCAAACCAAACTGATCCAAAAACCGAGTTCGAAATTTACAAATCAAATTCGAATTCGGTTTTTTCGAATCCAACTCAAATATTGAACACCCCTATCTTCAATGCATAAACATTATTGAAATTGAATTTATATGCATACTGAAATTACCTTAATATGCATATTGAAATTTCCTTAACATATGAGACATTGAGTTTTAGCCAAACCACACCATATTGTAATTTACTTTTCTAAATACGTAAATATATTATATACAATCTAACATCAACAAAACATACACACTAAATATGTATAATCAAATTTAACATTAATATAATGCACTAACTCATTACCAGTCCATGAATTACAAACATTATCAGCCATCATATGCATTAACAAAAAAAGATGAACACCATTATGCACTAACTCATTACCAGTCCATAAATTACAAACACTATCAGTCCGAAATCTTACACATACCATACATGCATTATGCATCCCCAACTAAATTTGCTAAAAACCTGCTAGTTAAAACCTTCACAAATATGCATTTGTGAACTACAATCAATCTGCGGCCGCTAAGTCTTAAAGTAGACGCATAATGCATTTCAAAAGAGATGCAACTCAAACCTATATAAACACATACTTCGATTATGAACTAAACACCCTACCGATTGAACCCAAAACTAACTAGGGCATAAAAACCCCCACAAATACGACATACGCACTTCGATTATGAACTAAACACCTCAATGAACACGAAATATGCAACAATGCACTTCCATTTAACAAAATAATCGAAGTTGCAACGGCGAAAAAAAAACCGGTTGTTCACATGTGAATGTTTGCTTTTCACCTTTTTTTTGAAAACCCTTGAACCATATGCATTGTATCTGTGTACTTGATAAACAAAGATTAATCTATTTGAGTATGCATGAGCGATTTTCGAGATAAAGATGGAGGGAGGAATCTTAAGCGAAATCCGGAGCAAATACCGATTATGGAAGGAGGGCTAGAATCGCGTTATGCAACGAATGAATGTGAATTTTAGCTAAATGAACCTTCTTCTAATTTTGCCCCTTCGCGCATGATATGTTGTGCAGTACCGGTGCAACAAAGTTCAACTTAATTACCCTTTTGCCACTAAATTTTGATCCATTGAAATTATAGATCTAACGGTGTATGGAGGTTTCCAAGTTGCACAATGCATACAGGTTCCCAATAGAACCTGACCCTATATATATATATATATATATATATATATATATATATATATATATATATATATATATATATATATATATGTGTGTGTGTGTGTGTGTGTGTGTGTATATATAGGGTTGGGATCATTGCAGAACCATAGAACCAATCAAAAACAATTGGATTATAATACAGCACTAGGGACAAGATAGTAATTATGCAATTAACATTGAATTAATAGTAGCCTACCAAGTTTGACTGTCTCTTTTGATTTTTTTTTTTTTTGACTATTTTAATATCGAATGGACATGCAGTGTTGCATACATGATATATAGTATCATTTCGACGTTGAATATGTGATATAAACTGCAATTCGACATTGAATGATCTCTATATAACATATTGAATGGTCGTCTGGGTAAAAAAAATTTACGAAAAATAAATGCCAGGATCTAAACTTAACTACCTAAGATTAACTGATTTGAATTGATCAGAGTATAAATCAATAATCTTGTATTAAATCAAAGTCTAATTAAGAAGTTTGCGCAATAACACTTAATTATTTTAATAAAAGCTTTCAGAATCCATAACAGATAAATATAAATGAATAAACCAAAAACTGCTTGTATTGTTGAATCAGAATGATTACAATCACCTCTAATCTGTTTGATTAGACGAAGAACACAAATTGTTCTTAGGGCTTTACAACCTTAGAGGCTTATGAAAACTTTAAACAAAAAGCAATTACGAACTTGAATATGCAGAAACTTGATTACAATAGAAAAACCTATTCTATGTATTTATAATGCTTTCTGATTTGTTTCCTTGAAGGACTCTGACTTCTCTGATAGTAGATATGCTGGAATCTTCGTGTAAATATCTTTTCCTGAATATCAGCCTTTTCTGTTTATGAAATTGTTGAGCAGCTTGAATCTCTTAGCAGCTTGAGCAGAGCAGCTTGAGTGAGTTTACTCTGGCAGCTTGAACTTTTATACTAGCAGCTCGAGCTTCTTCAACTAACAGCATGAACTTTGTACTTACATAGAAAATCTACTAACAGTCTGAGAAGTCTAACTAACAGTTTGAACTACTTAAAATATTTCCCAACAATCTCCCCCTAACTTAAGTTCTTTACAAAAGACTTTAAGTTCTATACAAATAAGGAAATAAAATAAGTAAACTGTTATTTACAAACCAAGGCTTTCAAAAACTTACAACTGTGCAAGTTTCTGATTGACTGCCTTCAAATATTCTTTTTTCAGATCTTCTATATCACAATATATTCTCACTGATCTCATCTGAAGTAGCATAGCCTTTGGAAGATCATAAAACTCAAAATTGAAGAACATATCGGATCCATTTGCAAACCTGATTCTGTAAGTCTTTGATTTGACTAACAGATCAACTTGTGCAATCTTCATCTCCTTGGCATCTTTTATATCCTTCCTTATTGACTCAGGATCAAAAATGCTCTGCAAATATTTAATGGCTTGCTTTACTTGTGGGAGGGAAGATCTAACTTGAGTTGCAGTCCCAACATGATACATTCTTGTTAGCTCATCTTTGGTCATCCCTTGGAACCATATGCATCATACTTTTATACTCTTCCTCAGGACCAGTTGCTCTTCTTACTACAAAATGATATCTTAAGTCAATGTTATCCATTGGCTTAGCATACCACTAAGTAATAAGAGGTTTTGAGAAATCATGCTGGTCGAGGGACTTTTCAATCTCCATCACTTTTTGCAGCTGATGCTCAAACAGCACCCTTTTAACCTGATCAAACTTTGCTTGTGAAATTGAATCTGATTAAGGAATAGGAGCAGCAGCTTGAACAGAAGGAGCAGGATCACTGACAGCAGCTTGAACATTACTTATACCAGCTTGAGTTGGATCTTGTGATCTTTGGACTTCTTGGGAGACTTTGGCTACCTTACGTTTTTCCATTTCTTTGTCATGGATGTCTTGCAGCCTTTCTGTGCTCATGGACTGAGCCATCTTCTTTGGGATGCCAGCTGAAAAGGCAAAATTAATCAAAAATCTTCTATGCTCAGCCTTTGAATGCCCTGTTGGCATTTTCCTCTTCCTTTCACCTTGCTTGACCACAGACCCTCTTAGGTAATCACCTAAGGTTTCATCATCTTGCATTGGGGCATGGGTTTGCTGGTCTAAAGCCAGATCTTGTTCTTCTGCTATCTTTCTGGCAATTTCAGCATCAAAGGCAATCTGGGCTTCTCTGGTAGAAAATTTGTGCTTTGGAGACTCAATGAGAATACCATTGCCCTTATCTTTGGTAGCAGAAGATGTAGCTTGGACTCAACTGATGGGAGCCTGAATTTCTTCTCTTATAACAACTCCAGTTTCTTTTGTAGAAGCAGCTTGATTTTCTAGGCTAACAGCTTGAGAAGCTGTTGGGACTGCTAGCCTAGAATCTTGGACTGTTGGAGCTGCTTGGACTGATTGAGGGATCTCCTGATTCTCCCCCTTTTTGGAAGCATTGGTTTGGTCAGGAGGACCTACAACCTTTGCCAATTGGGTTCGAATCATTTGCTCTAATTTAATGATCTTATTCCCACAGAGGGTAAACCCTTTATGGAGATAATCCATTTTTTGGTTTTGAGCCGCTTCTGCCTGGCTGAGTGCAATTATTTGTGCCCCCGTGCAGCAATGATGGACTGATGATATTCCAACATTGCTACAACAGGTTGTAGCTTAGGATCCGTTAATAACATGAGTTGTAGACTAGCCTCAAGATCAGCAAACGAATGTGGTGCTTGTGATCTATCACTGGCATGAATACCAGAAGTAGAAACCTCTGGGCCCCTCTGTTCTTGATACTGGGGACTTCCAGATGGTGCTTGCACACCTTCTGTTGCCATGGGTGTGGTCTTATTGATGTTGGCACTATCCTGTGCCTCTTGTGTAGAAGCAACAGTAGTGTCAGCCACAGAACCCATATGGACAATCTCTGTTGAGATGCCCACCTCCTGATTGAGGTTGGGAGTGTCCTCAATGGGTGCCCTTTGGATATTCTGTGCAGAAGTGTCCTCCTGCACAGGGTTATTTGGCTCTTGTATGAGGGCTGAGGAGGAAGGAGCTCCTGGGCCTCTTTTCTTTTTGTATAGTATGATTGGGGATGTGGGCTTAACAATAGGAACAGAAGGCATTTGAGTATCATGAGGAGTGGGTTGGGGTCCTGGGGGGTGAAGCAGTAATGATTGGCTGAGCCTGCTCAGGACCCTCTCCTCTGTTTCTTGGAATGATGCCCAACATTGCAGAAGGCAATGGGACATCAATAGTCAAAACATTGGCACTTTGTTTTAGAAGACGTTTTATTGAAGGTAAAGAGTGCCTATGGGAAACATGAATCCTTTTATGTATATTGAAATTACTACAAGATCTTGCAATAATTTCAGCCAAAAATATAGGATACATCAAAAATTTCCCATGTTTTAGGGCATGATGCCTTAGCATACCCAAAAAAATCATATTTGAAAAATTGAACTGTTGGCCGGTTGATAAACCCACTAAGGCAGTGGCTATGTTTGATGAAAATTCTGACCAACCAGTTCTTTTTGGACTTATGCATTGCTGAATGATATGTACAAGGTACTTCCACTTAGGGGCAAAATTTGTTTTAAAGAAAGTATAAGAATCAGCAGGGCCCCTATATCCAATAGCAGGAAGACCATTATGTAAAGCAGTCAGAGAGAGGTCTGATATACCTGAGGCATCTTGAAGATGCAGATGTTGGCGTATGATCTCCTCAGAGATAGAAACAGTGTGGCCATCAATTTTGGATGTCAAAGATGTGACTCCATTTACAGTTTTGAGTGAGGCGTATTTCCAGAACTGTTCTATATGAGATATGTAGATAGTGGGATTGATAGTAAGGGCATGATGGATATGGGAACTTCGAAGGAAGTCCATCATGTCATGGAATGGTTCAAGACCAGCGTGTTTGAGAGAGTAGGGTAAACAGTTGTGTCCTTTGACGAACTCCATTGATGAACGAAGAATTTAGGGTTTCAGTGATGTGCGTGGGAATTGTTCAGAGAATCGAAGAAGGGTTCTAGAAGATATTTTGCAACTGGTAGTTCCAATGGAACGAAACTGGAACCTTTAAAGGTTTTGAAAAATATCTAAACCCGCGCACACACTTATGGAAATGACCATATTACCCTGCACATTTTGACAGATCAAGTGAAACAACTAACAGTCCGAGAAAATGAACTAGCAGCTTGAGAAAATACTCAAGCTGTTAGTTGAAAATTAGGCGACTGCTAATGAAACAGTGACTCCCCCTTAATCAAGCATATGTATAAACAACTTAATCCATATTAACCATACCAATATTTGATACTAGGAAGGTGAATGTTCCTACATCAAATGGTTTTGTAAATAGATCAGCTAACTGATCATCAGTATGAATTTTGGTAACTTGGATTAATTTCTTCTCATTGCAGTCCCTTATAAAATGAAATCTAATTTCTATATGCTTGGTTTTGGGAAATTTCACTGGATTTTGTACAATGCTAATTGCACTTGAATTGTCAATATAAATGGGAGTGGATAGGAAATTCATACCATAGTCTCTCAGTTGATTTTGAATCCACATCACTTGGGAGCAGCAACTTGCAGCTGCTACATATTCTGTTTCAGTAGATGAAGTGGAGACAGTTGTTTGCTTTTTGCACTGCCAAGAGACCAATCTTGTTCCCAAGTATTGACATCCATCAGTTGTGGATTTTCTGTCAATGTTGCATCCTCCATAATCACTGTCAGAATAGGCTGTTAGTTCAAGAGGAGAGTCTTTAGGATACCAGAGGCCTAAATGTGGTTGGCATTTGAGATATCTAAAGATTCTCTTAACAGCAACCAAATGGGAGTCCTTTGGAGAACATTGAAACCTAGCACACACACAAACAGCAAACATAATATCAGGTCTAGAAGATGTTAGATACATAAGAGATCCTATAAAAGATCTGTATAAATGAATGTCCACATCTATTCCATCTTTGTCTGTATGGAGCTGCTTGTGAGGATCCATAGGAGTACTTGCAACTTTGGTATCTTGATACCCAAACTTTTCCAGTATGTCTTTAACATACTTTGATTGACTTATGAAGAGACCTGTGGGCTTCTGCTTGACCTGCAATCCTAGAAAGAAGGTGAGTTCTCCCATTGAACTCATTTGAAACTTTTTGTGCATTAAAGCCTCAAACTCTTTGCACAGACTGTCATTGGATGATCCAAAGATGATATCATCAACATATATTTGTACAAGCAGAATCTCAGATTTGATGGACTTTGTGAATAGGGTTTTGTCCAGAGTGCCTCTCTTGAACCCATTCTGTAGAAGGTATGACGACAGAGTGTCATACCATGCTCTAGGAGCTTGATGGAGTCCATAGAGAGCCTTGTCTAGCTTGTAGACTCTGTCTGGATACTTGTAGTCCTCAAAACCAGGAGGCTGACACACATAGACCTCCTCTTCAATTGTGTCATATAGAAAAGCAGACTTCACATCCATTTGATACACTTTAAAACCTTTGAAGCTTGCATAAGCTAAAAACAGTCTGATGGCTTCAATTCTTGTCACTGGAGCAAATACATCATCATAATCTATGCCTTCCTCTTGAGTGTACCCTTGTGCTACTAGTCTTGCTTTGTTCTTGATGACTATCCCTATCTCATCCTTCTTGTTTCTGAACACCCATCTTGTACCAATGGCTCTCTTTCCTTTAGGAAGATCAACAAGTGTCCATACATTCTGAATCTTGAATTGTAGTAGCTCTTCCTACATTGCTTCAATCCAGGATGAATCTTTCAAAGCTTCTGATGCCTTTTTAGGTTCTAGCTGAGACATGAAACAGACATGTTCAAATGCAGCTAGACTAAATTCAGGAACTGCTGGTTCAGCAGCAGCAGTCTCATTTTGAACCATTGTCCTTGTTTGCACAGGTGTACGTGGATCACCCATTATTTGATTGAGAGGATGATACTTGTGAACCCTGAGTGTAGGCTCTCTATCTGTCTGAAAAGAGGATCCAAGATTTGTATCATCTCCGTCAGGACCAGTTGATGGTTCAGCTTCTGGAACAGCTTGACTTGAATCTGAGACTGTTTCCCTTTGTGTTGGAGTTGTTCTCTCAGGACTTGGGAGTTGCACTTCAGTGTCTGGATTTGAATCATGTTGAGCATTTAGAACTCCTGGAGGGTCACAAGACAGAAGAGGTATAATTGTATACTCATCCCAATTATTTGAATCTTCAGCAGTTTGAAACTTTGTGCCAACTGTTTGATCATTTGTGCTACCAGCATGAGGATTTGCATTGACAGCTTCAATCCTGTGTGCATCAGCTTCTGCAGTATACTCAACAAAGCTCAGAGAATTTTTTAGTGAATCCAAATCAAACAACCAATCAGGACCAGTGCCTTTAACATTTGCAGTATTTTTCATTAAATTCAACATTGGCACTTTCTTCAATGGTTTTAGACACACTGTTATATACTCTATAGGCTTTGCTTTGATTTGAGTATCCTACAAAGAAACCTTCTTCAGCCTTACTTTCAAACTTCCCTAAGTGAGTCTCAGTGTAAAGAATAGTACATGGACAGCCAAAAGACTTGAAAAAGGCTATTAAGGGTATTCTATTATGGAATAACTCATAACGAATTTTTCCTTGTGACTGAACAATCTGAACCCTATTTAGAACATAACAGGCTGTATTGACTGCTTTTGCCCAAAAGGTCATTGGCAGTTTTGAATCAGCTAGCATGGTTCTAGCAGCCTCAATTAATGTTCTGTTCTTTCTTTCAGCTACACCATTTTGCTGTGGTGTTCTTGGTGCACTATACTGCCTAGCAATACCTTTGGACTCACAAAAACTGTTTAGAATAAAATTTTTAAACTCAGTTCCATTGTCTGATCTTATCACCTTGACTTTTGAGTTGGATTGGTTTTCTATCTTAAGAATAAATGACTTAACTAGCTCAGCAGTTTCATCTTTAGACCTAAGAAAGTAAACCCAAGTAAATCTGGTGAAATCATCAACAATGACTAAACAGTAAGCCCTTTTATTCAAACTCAAAACAGATGTTGGACCAAATAGATCCATATGAATCAGATGAAGAGCAGATGAGATTGAATTTACTTCTTTGGCCTTATGAGAAGTTTTGTGTTGCTTGCCTTTAAGACATGCTACACAATGATCATCACATATGAACTCCTTTTGTGGTAAACCTCTTACCAGGTTCTTTTTGACTAAAACATTCATGGATTTGAAGTTCATGTGACACATCCTTCTGTGCCAAAGAGCAGACTCATTGGATGATGCTTTTGATATCAAACAGCTTAAAGTACTTGATTTGGATAAAAGTTCTGTGTCCAAACAATATGCATTGTCCTTTCTTGGTGTTCTTAGTAAAACAAGATTTTCAGGAATTTTAAAATCTTTTGAAAGGACAATGCACTCAGAATCTGTAAACATAACAATATTTTGTTTGTCACAGATTTGAGACACACTCAATAAGTTATACTTAAGCTGTTCAACATACAAAACATCATTGAAAATCATGTTGCCTGCATTAACAGTGCCTTTACCTGTAACCTTACCTCCTTTGGAGTTGCCTCCAGTTGCAACAAATCCTCCTTCAAAGCCTTTGAAATTTGACAAGCACTCAGAATTGCCTGTCATGTGCCTAGAGCATCCACTGTCCAAATGCCATCTTGTTTTATGAGGTGACCTGTGGTTGCCCTGCACAAATAAAAGCTTAGTTAGTAGTGGAGTAAACCCAAACCAAGTTGGTTTTGGTTGTCCTTGTGCATTAACATAACTAAATACTGTCTTTGATTTCTTATACTTAGTAAGATCCACTGATGGATTTTGTGGAGAGTACTTAGTTATCACATGAGGTATCCAGGTATTTTGTCCATCCTTTTCAATAACAGTCTCAGATGATCCATTACCAGTCCCAACTTTGAGCCTACCAGTCTGAAGTGAGTCTGTAGTGCTGACAGCTTGAGAATTTGCACTAGCAGTCTCAACTTTAGACTTGGCAGTTTCAACATTTGTATCAACAGGTTCCCCTGAGTTTTTACCTTTAACACACCATATTTGTTTAAAATTTAATTTTGGTTTAGCTAAAACTTGTTTTTGGTGTGTGGACTGTTTCTTATTAGCTTTTGAGAACTTGTGATCAATTGTTTTCTTTGGAACTGATGCAGTAGGAGGTTTGGCCTTTGAATTTTTTAAATTTTGAGAGTTTGTCTTTTTATGAATCACAGTCTGTTTTGCAACAGATGGTTTATAAAAACAATCCCTGGCCAAGTGATTTTTCCTGCCACAATGGAAGCATTTTTTGACTGTTTGAATTGGAGAACCAGTTTTATTGGACAACATCTGGTTCTTGTTCCTTTGATTTCCCCTTACCTGCTGTTGTTTGGGAAACTTTTGGACACCATGCTTTTGGCATGTGCAGACTGGAACATTTTTACCCCTTTTATTATTCTTTGAAGAAGATTCAATGTTACAGTTAGAAGGTACAGAAACCTGTGGAGCAACATTGCATACACTCATCTTCTCCTTTCCTTTCTTATTGGGGATTTGGATTTCTATAGGTGCACTCATTGTTTTGTGTTCTTTCTCAACTGCTGTGCACTCACAATCTCTATTTTGAATCTGATCTTTTTTAGATTCAGGACTGTTATCAAGGATAGGATCTACAGTAGTCATAGACTCATCTAATGGTTCATTGACAAGCCTATCAGCAACCTCGCTCATTGGATGAATGTATTTGTTGTTGTATGGGGGTGGAGTAGCTCTGTAGCCTATACCTTCTTTGGGATTAACCTGAGATTTTACCATATCTTTAAATTGGACTTCCATTAGGTGTTCCAGCTTTTGATTTGCCAATTTGAAGTTACCTAGATCTATATTGACAGATTCTAGTTTCTTATTAGCCTCTAACACCTTTTGTTCAGTCTCTTATAATTTTTTATTTAGGGATTCTATTTTCTTATTTAGCTCCTTTTTCTCCCACTCATGATATGTTCTATCATGTCCCATTTGAATCTCATTATCCTTATAGTCATTGATCTGTTTTTCAAGATCTTCTATTGCTTGCATGTATTCATATCTCCTTTCTTCCATCTTAGCTAGAGTTTTACACATGCTCTCATTATGATCTCTGTACTTTTTAACCATATTTTTGCATGTTTGAGAGCAAAGTTTGGAATTTACCTCAGATGGTAGTTCAGTGGAGGTGACAGTTGATGTTTCTGCCATTAGAGCTTGATTTTGAAATTCTTTCTCTGTCTGATCACTCCAATCAAACACATTGTCTTCTTGAGAGACAAGTGCTTGTGATGATGAAGCCTGATTAGTCAGCTGAGGCCTTGATGACTGTTGACCTTGAGATCTGCATTCTCTAGCAAAGTGACCAAGTTTGTGACATTTAAAACACTCAACTTTTGACTTATCAAAAGTTGGTTTGCCTTCTGCTCTGGCTGGAAAGGTGGTTCTGCCAGTTCTTTTCAGAAACCTTTTGGCCCTCATGGGCAGCATTGCATGTTGCCATTTCAGATCCATCTCTTCTAGATCATCTGGATGAATCTGTTCTAAATCTTCAGCATTTAGAGCAAACAGTCCATCATTAGCAACAAAAGCCTCATAGTGAGCTTCAGTAGAGTTACCATTACCACCTGAAAAGGAATCACTGCAATTAGATTTTTCAGATGACAGAAGAGCAGTATTGTGATTACAGGAAAGAGATTTCTTTTTAGTGTCAATCTCAGTCTCAAACACTCTCAGACTGTTGTACAGATCATCCAGTTCTATTTCGTCAAGAGTGTCTTTTGTTCTCCATTGAGCAGCATAAACTGTCCATTCTTCTCCAAGAGATCTAAGAAACTTTCTATTGACCTCATCTTGATCCAGACTGACTTTTGCACTTTCAAATTCACTTATCAGTTTGTTGAACCTGTCAAAGATTTGAGTAAGGTTTTCATTCTTGCCACCAGAAAAGTTCTCATACTGCTGTTTCAAAAGATCCTTTTGATTTCTCTTGGTACTGGCATTACCAGCAAATCTTTTCTCTAAAGCAATCCAAAGAGAATGAGCAGTATAAAACTTTTTGAACTGATGTTGATAAGCATTAGGAATAGCTATTTGTAGAAGTGTAAGAGCTTTTACTTCATTCATTCTAGCCTTTCTTTCAAGTTCAGTTTTTAGAGGAGTTTTAACAGGTTTGCCCTCAATATCAAGTTCAGGATCAACTACAGGAGGAAATTCAACAGCTTCCCATATGGCATAGTCAATGAATTGAATATGTTGTTGAATCCTGAGTTTCCACATCTCAAACTCAGTGGGCTTGAGCATAGGCACTTTGAGTCCTTGCCCAGATCCACTACTGCTGTTATCAAATTCCATTGCAAAAGATTAAAGTTTTAAAAGAAAGCTTTCGACTTTGAAAAACAAAGAACGACCTGTGGCTCTGATACCACTTGTCAGGATCTAAACTTAACTACCTAAGATTAACTGATTTGAATTGATCAGAGTATAAATCAATAATCTTGTAATAAATCAAAGTCTAATTAAGAAGTTTGCGGAATAACACTTAATTATTTTAATAAAAGCTTTCAGAATCCATAACAGATAAATATAAATGAATAAACCAAAAAAATGCTTGTATTGCTGAATCAGAATGATTACAATCACCTCTAATCTGTTTGATTAGACGAAGAACACAAATTGTTCTTAGGGTTTTACAACCTTAGAGGCTTATGAAAACTTTAAACAAAAAGCAATTACAAACTTGAATATGCAGAAACTTGATTACAATAGAAAAACATATTCTATGTATTTATAATGCTTTCTGATTTGTTTCCTTGAAGGACTCTCACTTCTCTGATAGTAGATATGCTGGAATCTTCGTGTAAATATCTTTTCCTCAATATCAACACTTTCTGTTTATGAAATTGTTGAGCAGCTTGAATCTCTTAGCAGCTTGAGCAGATCAGCTTGAGTGAGTTTACTCTGGCAGCTTGAACTTTTATACTAGCAGCTCGAGCTTCTTCAACTAACAGCATGAACTTTGTACTTACATAGAAAATCTACTAACAGTCTGAGAAGTCTAACTAACAGTTTGAACTACTTAGAATATTTCCCAACAATAAACACGTACAATTTTTTCGAAAAAAATATATCATGACCGTTTTTGTTAAATCCACCAACTTTGACTACTAATTTTGACCATTATTTTGACTTTGTTAATAGTGAATGTATATGCAGTGTTGCATCGACGTTGAATATACGATATCAAGTGTTCCTTCAACATTGAATGATCTAATCATGTTATATTGTATCGTGGTCTGGGTAAATTTTTTTTAACGAAAAACAGACACGTAAAATTTTTTCGAAAAAATATATCATGACCGGTCTCGTTTTAAAGAGTAAAAAATTCTCGCTTTTATGGTACAATTTTTTTGATTTAAAAATTAATCATATTAATGTTATTTTAATTTAAAAAAAAGATATTTATTTTGCTAATGTCAATCTTTTTTATATTTCCAATCTTTTTCTTTTTTACCCCCTCAAAGATTAAAATGTCACTAATACCAATATTTTTTTCACTAATTCCAAATTTAACTATTTTAATCAAGACCATTAGATTAATCTAATCTATGGATGATATTGTAACTACAGTTCTATACTAAATTTAGGGTCATATTATTACTATTATTATTATATTTAATTTCAATCATATAATCATATATATATATGTGTGTATTCAATTATTTTTATACATTTATTTAATTTTTTATTCTTTTTTATTTTTAGAAAATTGTATATATTTATAAATGTACTTTATTTAACTTTTCTCTTTATTATATATTACTTCATATAAATACTTATATATTAAACCAAATTTTTGTGCCAAATTTATACATACGTGTACTAACTTGTACCTTTAATTTCAAATATTTGGTTAAGTCAATGTGTATTGATTTGTATTACAAAAATATATGAATAAAACATTTTCATGAAATATATAAACTTAACGTATAATATGATTTAATTATTTTGTAAAATAATATATATAAAAACTACAAATGTTCAATGTATTAACTCATTAAATATAGCTAGAACTCCAAAAGGAGTTACAACTATATTTAACGTAATAAATTCATTAAAACATGTAATATGTTAGGTTCATATATTTCGTTAAGTTTAATCTAAAGTTTATATAATACCTATAAAAAGTTTTGTTTTACAAAAAAATTATATATTTTTTGAAAACATTATATTTTTATGGTTTTTAGGGAAGAAATCAATATGCATTAATTTAACAAAACAATAAAATTACAAGATACAAGTTAATACACACATATATTTAAATTTCGCAAAAAAAATAGTTAATAATATAAGCATTTATATGAAGTAATATATAATAAAGAGAAACGTTAAAAAAATAAAAATATATAATTAAATATGATTTTTTAAGAATGAAAATGAATTTAAAAATAAAAAAAATTAATGTACAAATAGTTGAATATATGTTTGAAAATAAATATAATAATAATAATAGTACAACATATTCATATAAACATTTATTTTAATTAAAATTTAATAATACTTATTAAAGATAGAACAAAATAAATAAATTGTTGTTATATATTTCTTCATTTAAATACCTAAATTAATAATAATAATAAAGAAAATTTATTACTTTAGTTAAATTGTAATGATAAGAAAAAAGTACATTTTAAATAAATAATAGTTGAATAAAAAGTAATAAAAAATAATATATAAAAAGTAATCCGTTTAGGGACCAAATCTGAAACAAAATTAAAATGGCAAATTGCCAATATTTAAATAATGATTGGTCAAAAGATCAAAAGTATAATAAAAAGACAACCATAGGTGCTGAAATTATAATTTTGACGCAAAAAGAATAGTAACCATATTTTGTATATATATCCACAGGACAAAATTTGTAATTTAGCCTTTAATTTAAGTATTTTTGTTTTGTTTCACATGTTTGTTGTAGTTGTTCCTACCATTATTGAAGGAAGAAGATGAATGTGATTTCATGTAACGTACGTCAATTCTAATTAAATGGCATGCCATTTGCCTATAATAAATTTTTTAAAAGTTGGTACATTTCGAACTTATATATATTATAATAATAAGGTCACAGTTAGTCCGTATCAATACGAGTGGGGAAGACCACAACATATTATTCACACTTCTACTCTCTTGAATTTCATCGTTTAACAAAATAAAGTCACTTGTACATTAAAAATGCTACATACAAGATAAAAGAATGCAAACACCATATGTAAAACATGTAATCACATTATATTATATTCGTATATAGTTTAATAAAATCATATGTGTAAAATAAGTAAACAACAATAAGTGCATCTGGAAAATAACTTGTATATGATCACCTTTTCAAGATTACACAACTTCTACCTGCTCCTGAACACATAAACAATACATATTACCATGAGATCCCATATATAATACAACTAATAAAGGTGAAACGCCCCGTTCTAATAACGCGACGCTTTTACTATAATTCTGCAACATAATCCTCGAAATAATAAAATAAAGCTTTTTAAGTCCGAACCACAACCATCAGAGTACGCTAAAAATTTAAGTATCGATAATACAACCAAATCGAAGTTTAGGGATCCACCCATCCCAAGTACAAAATATAAATCACAGCAAATGCGGAAGTCTTTCTGATACCATAAATGCTCAAACTCTAGATCCTGAAGCTGGTGCCTATCCTTTATTAGCTAAACTTGAAAAACTTGTCCCCACAACCGGGGTAAGCCGTCGCCTAGCGAGTAACAGATTTAAATACACAGACAAACATATATAACACGTTCAACACAAATATCGGCTCAAATTCAACATGTATAGCATTACGACTCGCTCGATTTAGCATACACGATTCGGGTATTGTTACCGGCTCGCCCGATAACAAGTACACGGCGTACGACTCGCTCGGTTAGCACGTGTACAAAACATGCGGCTCGCCTGCCATACAACTCGGAAGCACACAGCAACCTCGCTTAATCCACATAATACACAGTATGCATACCGGGAAAAAGGGGTTCACAGATTTCGGCTCAAGGCAACAAAATAAATAACAACATTCAAGGCTAAACATGGTGGTTAAAGAGTAATCATGGCAATAGAAACGAAAGAGATATCCAGTGCAAGCATATCTGACGCGTGTAAAACACTCCTCAGGTTTTAATATCTAAATGAACCCAAAGTATAAATTACACAACTGGCAGTGTACCAATCATGTGCAATATAGCTTTAAGAATCACCCAGGATTTATCGAACTCAGGGAACGGAATAAAGATTGGAGACTCAAATACTACAACCTAAACCAATATTTAGCTATTTTTGACGTTTTGAGGAAGTTATCAACTAATGGCAATAATTAAAATTAATTAGCCGAATAACTGAAGCGAACTAAGTAACACAAGAATAAAAAATTAAACTAAATTTTTTTTTTAAATTTTCAAATTAAATAAGAACCAATTCTAGCAAACAAGAATTAAACTAAACGACTAAAGCAAGCAAGTAACGACAACTGAATCGAACTCTTATATTACGAAAACGTCACCCACTTGGAATTAGAAAACTATAATTAACTGGCGATGGATTGAATTGATTGACTAAAGACAAATCGGTTGATAACCAATTTTTGAATTCAATTAAGCCCGGATTTCAGTTTAATTTACCGATTATTTAATTACTTCAAGTTAGAATATTTAATCTTTATACCCACGTGATGAAAACAAAGCAACTCATCAAACTCCAATATTAACCAATTAATCTTATAATCGCAACACAATGCATAAAGATAATCGATTAACACCGAAATCCAACAAATTGACTTTGTCACTTTAAAAATTGAACTTTATGATTTGCCAATCCTATTATCGCAACACAATGCATAAGAACCAACAAACACATAAAATCCTAGATTAACAATCAACTATCAAATCATTATCGCAACACAATGCCTAGAAGAGATAGTTGACTATTAATTTTTCATTTAAAGCCTCTTTCTTTTTAAAACGCAGATTTAATTAAAACTCTATTATCGCAAAACAATGCTAAAAGATTAATAAAAATCTGATTTTTAACAAGAAAATATGAAATAATCAAGAATCAAACAAATATAAACCAAAATCCATCAATCAATCCAATAATTTACCAATTAATACATAGAATCCGTCATCCCAAGCGGGTGAACAAGAAAACTACTCACTAATCATGATAACACTCAAAATTAAACTTAAATTAATAAAAATCATTATAAATTCAGAAAGTAAAGGAACGAATGTACCAAATCGCGCCGCTACAATAAAGAATTTGAATCCAAAACTCGAACCGATGCTTCTAATCCAAGAAATTCGAGAACTTTAACTAAACTATGATAAAAATTCGTGAAAGATGAAAGAAGACTCTGAAATTCGCCAAAATCGTGTCTGAAACGCACGAATTAATGCTGGAATCGCCCCGAATGCTCCAAAAATTGAAGAAGAATTAAACTTTAAGGTAAAACTATGATTAACTATGAAGAACTACTGAAAATCGAGAAGAATTTCGCCTATCTATGTCTGAAAATCGCCTCCAATCGACTATGATTTCCTGCTGCCGCAACTTAGGTTTTTAAAAACGAATTTGGTAGGCTGGGCCCGTCACGCGGGCGCGTAGGGGTAAGTCACGCGGGTGCGTGGACTTAACCTAGCCTACGCCCCTGCGTGGGTAAGCTATGCGGGCGCGTGGCTTGCTTTGACTGCAAATGTGCACGCGGGCGCGTGGGAAGTTCTACGCGGGTGCGTGGATGCTCAACTGGACTTGGCCACACAGGTGCGTGGAGGTTCTTACGCGGGCGTGTAGAGACACTTTTCGCCAAATCTTTGCTTTCGATCACGGGAGATGGCTGGATCATAAAGTCTCGTTATTTTAGCCTTGATTTCCGTTCCCATGTTGATTCAATGGCTTCTGACCTGCGGAATACACATATTAATGAAATCAGTATCTTTTTCACGCGTTTCGGTCTGAAAACCACATAAATTGGAGATAAAATGATATCAAAAACATGTATAATTTTGCACATATCAAAATACCCCACACTTGAGCTTTGCTTGTCCCCAAGCAAACTGCAACATAAATGTCTCTAACCAAGGCCTCAACTCAAAACAAACTCTCAAGAAACACATAGACTCTGAAGCATTAAAGATCCATAAACTATGAATTTGAAGCCAAGGCAAGAATCAATGAGACCACAAGATGCAAAAAAAAAAAGAATATAATGTCAACAACTTCCCACCTAATCACATGACTCAGCACCTCACAGCTTTCACTCATCACTCAAGTGTATAGGCTCGTGTGTTTTCACAAATTTCGCTCAATGCCAGACGTGTTAAAAGAATGTGAGCATATGCTTGAGAGTAAATCACGCCGCCATCACTCAGTGTTTGAAAATAAAGCACATAAAGGTCTTAATGGGCTGTAACGAGGCTAGGCTAAGGACATGGGAACTATATGACCAAAGTGGGCTGAAAGAATGGAATCCAAGATCAAGCAGCAAGCAATAGAAGCGAGTAACCAACAATGGACCAAATAAATCACTGAGAGGATTTCCCAAGCAAACCGGATTGATTTTCATATCTAATAACAGCTCAGAAGGACAAAAAACTTTATTTTTTTCTTTCTAATTCCAATTCCTTCTCCTCTTTTTTTTTTTTTTTTTTTTTTTTTTTTTTTTTTTTTTTTTTTTTTTTTTGTAGCGCTGAATTTTCAAGCACCGACTATGTCCATTCTGTACCCAAAAAGAACTCTCTTAACCATACTAGCATTGCTGCGGTACAACACTAGAAGAGTCAGGAAGAACACAAAAGCATGGAAATACATATGACTCGACTATTATCAAAACAATGCATAATCGTCAAGGCTCACAGCGGACCAACTAACAAGTGAATGATCCCAGATAAATATCTATAGCTTGCTACTAAATCACGATCCCAACTCCGGTCAAACGATAGACAAAAGGATTATTTGGCTGATAATGTGGGTTGTCACCGAAATGAAAGGCTCAGGCTCAAACGGGGAGACTATGGGAAATAATGCAGGTAAGAGTGTAATTGGGGAAAAAGGGTATCCTAACTGTGCCTTTATATAAGTGCTAGATTCTCAAACGATGTGATCTTGGCATGCATTTGACAAACAAGTTCTACCTTAATCCAATTAACACCGACAAATTCACACCGAAAGAATAATGAGCATTAAATATGAATGCTAGATGGGCTCAAATTCTCACGAAACGAATATACAGGGTTATTTGTGCTTAATCATGGAATTTCAGTCAAGAAGCGTGACACGCACATCAAACATCCTGTTACCACAAAATAATCTCAAAATCACTTGCTCAGCTTCGCATGCATAGAAAATAGAACAATACTGCAAAAGAGTCCAACATGCCAAAAATAGAGAATAAATTTTGAAAATCAACCCAGTTTTTGACAAAAATGTTGCGACTTTTACTGAAGTACATGCAAATCTCAAAATCAACATTTTTGATACCCCCACCCCACACTTAAATCTGACAGTGTCCTCACTGACATAAACCATGCAAATCGAACACGCAAGAGTAAATTGGAACGAGAAAAACTCCCCTGATAATGAAGAAAGCACTTAGGCGGCTCTGAACGATGAAGCTGAACTTACTGCCAGCGAGCATCTCTACCAGTGTCCAACCTTAATCAAAAGCAAGCATAATGAACAACCAGATATCAGCAATGATAAAGTAACAATAAGCTAAATAACTGTACATCAAATAATAAAGTAAACAATTAGATACAAATGATAAAGTAAACCCAAAAGAAAATAAAATAAACATCCTGAACACCCATGAGATTACTATGGCTGGGAACGCCTGACACGGCGACGAGAATAAATATGCGTGATAGTAGAAGCTCTCGGCCGGTCGATACGGGAGGCATCCAAACGGCGCACAGGAGGCCTATCATCAGAGACCGCAGGAGAGGAGACAAAAGTAGACGCAGATAAGCCCATATCAGCGGAAGTAGGTGAAAGATGACGTGGTGTAGGCGGTGGTGACGAGTGAGGTGACTGGTGTGGGGATGGCGGTGGCTGCTGCTCCTGACCCATATGAGTATCAGTAAGTGTCGGGTCCACAGATGGAACAGCAGGGGTGGGGACAAGGGAGTAAGGAAGGGGCGGTAATGATGGCAATCCAGCAGCTGCGAGTAATGAATCTGTGGCCCGGTATGTGTGTAGTAGGGCAGTAAGGGCTGCATAATGGGCTACTGGATCGGTAGGGAGGACTCCAAAATGTAGGGTTGGAGGGGTCGATGGAAAGTGGACGGAGGTGGATGCATGCGAAGGCTCAGGGATATCAGGGCGGGGAACATGGAATGGGGGTGGGTCAGGCTGCGCTCTGGGCTGAGGCTGGGGAATGACGAGATGGTTGTGCCTGCGATCTACGATGCCCATGTTGCGGAGAGTCTGCTACTGAATCTGTATAACACCATGCTCCAGCACTCTCGTAAGGCGGCCCTCAATATCTGGAGTCAAAATGCCCAACCGGCGAGCTAAATGTGTGATATAGGCTCCACCAGTGATGGCACTACTCGAACGAACGCCAGAACAATGGCGGAGGAAATAGGCTAATCGGTAAGCAATCTGCACAGGCCGCTCCTCTCTCAAAAATAAGTGCATGCTCTCCAAATCCTTGATCGATACACTGCATGCACCTACTCCCCTTCCACATAAGGTCTCTGCCAAAATCCTCCAAAATAGCCTATGTATCGGGTCTCGGAATGATGTGCCTTTGGCTGAGTTTGAGTATCTACCCGTTGCAAATTCTGCCCAGAAAGATAAATGATCAAAGTCTGTAGGGGCGTCGCGAACAGCATCCTCAAACATAGGCGCAGAAGCCTCCTCTGCTGTGTATATGCCCATAACTGTAGCAAACTGATGCAGTGAGAACTCCCTCTCAACCCCTCCTAGCCTGAAGCCTATCATGCTAGTGTCATCGTCAAAAACTACTGTGGCTAAAAATTCTAGACATAGCTCTCGATACACAGGCTCTCGAATAGACAGAAGACGCTCAAAGGCTGGAGGGTGGTCCAAATCTGTAGGACCATGCTGCATAATGTGCCGTAGGCGATCAGTGATGCCAATCGTGGTCATGTCGGCCCAGCTTATGGACGTTGTCGATGCAAAACTCTTGCCGGCTAGTCTGGCAAACTCTCTCATATCATCGTCCCTAGCGAAAATCAGCCACTGATCGAGAGCGGGAGGGCCAGCCATGGCCTCGGGGTCATCCTCTGGTAAAGGAGAGGAAGGAGGTGGTGGGATACGTCGCGGCCTTTTGCCTCGCATGATCTGAAGTGGAGAAATCGACCTAGGAAGATGACACAAACAAGAGTAAGATCGATGAGAAGCTGGAACTGAAAAGCGTGGGAGTTTGGTGAGTAGCGTCGCGTGTGAAAGGAAAAGAAAGTCGAGGGTGCGTATTCCGAAATGGCGACTGAACTGAGGTTAAATAAATCTCAGAGCTACGCACCTGCGTAGCATAAGTCACGCGGCCGCGTGGAAAGAGGACAGGTACGCCCCTGCGTAGGTTAGGTCACGTGCCTGCGTGGGTTAGGTTAGGGGTACGCCCCTGCGTGGAGTTGGTACGCACCTGCGTAGGTGAATGATTTCGAGATTTTGGCTGCGTCGGTGTAGGGGTGCACGCGGGTGCGTGGCTTCTGTTACAGGTGCGTGGGTTTCAGGCAGGGAGTGTGCAACAGATAGTAGGTTTCACGATTGGCTAGTGTGAGGGTCTTCACGCAGTTGCGTGGGTAACCCTACGCGGGTGCGTGGGAGGATCAATCCAGCAGTTACTTTTACCAGTAGCAGTAACAGCAACCCTTTATCATATAATTAAAACAACAAAAAGGATTAACCCAGCTGCAAAATTAAGATCCCTAACACCGGCACTTATCAATGAAGTCCATCATTCCCTATGGCAAATTAAGTTCTAAAACAAAGCGCACAACGTGACTAAACCATAACTGCTATAGCACACTCTATCCCGCACCTCAAGTTAAGTATATCACAGATGTGACACTTAAAACCCCAAGAATCGAATACATGCCTTTGACCTTCCAAACACACCGAAATTATTAACCCATACTCAAGTAAGGAAATATTAGGTACTAGAAGAACTAAGGGTTGGATGCGTTGACTTTAAGAGTCAAAGTGATGAAACTCTAGATGTGCAATTAAGGCGATAATCGAAGCTTCAAGTTTCGGCATAGCATGGGATACGAAACTATGGAAAAACGTCAATGAGGTGCTGAAAACGACACACACAAACTACTAATATCGAAACCACAAAAGAGTATGCAAATTCAAAGTAGTTGACTCATAAAAAGTCAAACTCAGCAATGAAGGCAATGACCCGTCCCATACTTAACTCCCAAACTTCTGGACTCAAACGGGCAACCCAATATGAAAGAGAAACCAACACAAGCAATGAACTATAATAAGCATTCTAAGATCACACAAGATAACTTAGCAAAAATTTAAATAACAAATCATACTAAACAAAACATGCAACTAAAAGCAAACAGAAATCACACCAATATACAAGAGTGGCTTGAGTTATTAATGAGTCTCAAGCAAGACTCGCCACAGATAATTAAGCTGATAGGTCGGCCAACCGTAGATCGGCCTCACAAACATTCAATTCAGCTCGATTGTGATATAGCTTTAACCGATGCCCATTTACCTTAAAGTTGCCATCAACTCCAACTAACTCAACTGTCCCATATGGGAATACCTCGGCAACAGTAAATGGGCCGGTCCAACGAGAGATAAGCTTACCTGGGAACAGCCTTAGACGTGAATTATAAAGCAGAACCTGATCGCCGGCCTTAAAGTCCTTAGGTTGAATCTGCGCATCGTGCCTCTTCTTGGTCTTCTCCTTGTAAATCCGGGCACTCTCATATGCTTGATCTCTCAACTCATCGAGCTCGTTCAACTGAAGTTTCCTGTGATCACCTGCAGACAAAAAATCAAAGTTAGACCATTTAAGTGCCCAGTAAGCCTTATGTTCTAATTCCATCGGCAGATGACACGCTTTGCCAAAAACCATCCTATAAGGGGTACAACCTATAGGAGTCTTATAAGCAGTGCGGAATGCCCAAAGCGCATCATCTAACTTATCCGACCAACCCTTCCTATGCTCTCCTACAGTTCTCTCGAGAATCCTCTTTAAACCCCGATTCGTAACCTCAGCTTGTCCATTGGTTTGCGGATGGTAGGCTGTAGCTAGCCGGTGAGTAACACCATACCGCTGGAGAATCTTATCGAACTGAGCATTACAGAAATGAGTACCCCGATCACTAATGATCGCTCTTGGTGAACCGAATCGAGTGAAAAGCTTCTTAAGGAAGGAACATACAACCCTAGCATCGTTGGTGGGTAAAGCTTGTGCTTCAACCCATTTGGATACGTAGTCGACAGCAACTAGGATGTATTTATGACCACGAGAGGGAGGAAAAGGGCCCATAAAGTCGATGCCCCAAACGTCAAAGATCTCACACACCTGAAAGGTGTGAAGAGGCATCTCATTCCGATTTGAGATGTTTCCTTGACGCTGACATGCATCACATTTCTTAACCAGATCTTGGGCATCTTTGAATATAGTGGGCCAGAAGAAACCAGCATCGAACACTTTCTTGGCTGTGGCATTGGCCCCGTGATGACCACCTGTAGGACCTAGGTGGCACTCACATAAGATTTGGAATGCCTCATCGCCAAACACACACCGGCGAATGATCTGATCAGCACATACCCGAAATAGATACGGGTCATCCCAGAAGTAGTTCTTAACATCTCGTAAGAACTTTTTCTTTTGTTGATGAGTTAATCCTTTAATCAAAACGCTACTGGCCAAATAGTTTGCATAGTCAGCAAACCACGGGCAGTCATTAGTTGCCTGAACTGCACATAAGGACTCATCGGGGAATTTCTCTTTGAATTCAGACTCATTCAAAGGAGGCAAGTCTGAATTTTCTAATCTGCTCAAATGATCTGCCGCTAGATTCTCAGCTCCTTTCTTGTCTTTGATCTCGATATCAAACTCTTGGAGCAGAAGAATCCATCGAATCAAACGTGGCTTTGCGTCCTGCTTCTGAAATAAGTATCTCAGAGCTGCATGATCAGTATAGACCACCGTTTTCGAGAGAACCAAGTATGATCGGAACTTCTCGAACGCATAAACCACTGCAAGAAGCTCTTTCTCTGTCGTAGTGTAATTACGCTGAGGGTCTGTAAGAGTCTTACTTGCAAAGTATATGGCGTGGAACCGTTTATTCCGACGCTGACCTAACACTGCCCCAATAGCAAAATCGCTCGCGTCACACATCAACTCAAATGGCAACTCCCAGTCGGGTGCCACCATGATAGGGGCAGTGGTTAGCTTCTCTTTCAACGTGTTAAAGGACTGCAAACATTCATCATCGAAGACAAATGTTGCATCCTTCTCAAGGAGCTTAGTCATAGGGCGAGCAATGAGTGAGAAGTCTTTAATGAATCGCCGGTAAAAACCAGCGTGCCCTAGAAAGCTACGAATCGACTTAACAGACGTGGGAGGAGGCAGCTTAGATATAGTCTCAACCTTAGCCCTATCTACCTCAATTCCCTTACTCGAGATCTTGTGTCCTAATACTATACCCTCTCGGACCATGAAATGACACTTCTCCCAATTAAGGACCAGATTGGTCTCCTCACACCGGGTTAGCATCTTCTCCAAATTAGTCAGGCAGTCCGAGAAAGAGTTACCAAACACAGAGAAATCATCCATGAAGACTTCAACACACTTCTCGATCATATCATGGAAGATGGCTACCATACACCGTTGAAATGTCGCAGGTGCATTACACAGACCAAAAGGCATGCGCCTATATGCGAACGTCCCATAAGGGCAAGTGAATGTAGTCTTGTCCTGATCTTGGGGGCTGATCGGGATCTGAAAGTATCCTGAGAAACCATCCAGAAAACAATAGAACTCGTTTCCAGATAGTCGCTCAAGCATTTGATCGATAAAGGGCAAAGGGAAGTGATCCTTACGAGTTGCATCATTGAGCTTGCGGTAGTCAATGCAAACTCGCCAACCCGTGACTGTCCTTGAAGGAATTAGCTCGTTCTTATCATTTTGAATGACAGTCATACCCCCCTTTTTAGGGACTACATGCACAGGACTTACCCACGGAGAGTCAGAAATAGGATATATCAACCCGGCATCAAGAAGTTTCAGTACTTCTTTCTTAATAACATCGTGAATCTTCGGGTTGACTCTCCTTTGGGACTGAATAACAGGCTTGATGTCATCCTCCATCAGAATCTTATGGGTGCAATAAGCAGGACTAATGCCTCGTATGTCGGTAATCTTCCATGCAATAGCCCGCTTATGCTCTTTCAGAACTCTCAAAAGTTGCGCCTTCTCTTCGCTAGAAAGATCCTTAGCAATAATAACAGGCAACTGAGATTGCCCCTCTAAATATGCGTACTCAAGATGAGAGGGCAACTCCTTAAGTTCGAGAGTCGGCGGATCTTCAATGGACAACTTAGATGTGACTGACTCCTCACGATCCATAGGTACAACCTCCTCAGTAGGCGGAGATGTATCAACGGCACACAGATCAACGGGATCGTCAGAGTGGACAACGAAATCAGAGTCTAAAGAGATTGGATACGAGCATAGATCATCATCAGAAATACAATCGTCTACATCCGGTGATGTAGACGTCTCATGTCCCGACATCAAAGACTTCAACAACTTCTCATTATCTTCTGGATAATGCTCTCTATCAGAGAAGTGTGAAGACTTAACAAAACAGATGGACTCGGCTGTGTCATTAGGCCTTTGCATTGCCTTATCAACATCAAAACTGACTTGCTCATTCCCGACCCGAAGCGTAAGCTTCTTATCAAATACATCAATGATAGCGCGGGACGTAGCTAGGAAAGGTCTCCCTAGAATGAGCGGCACAGTGCAGTCCTCGCTCATGTCCATGATCACAAAGTCGACCGGGAAAACAAACTTATCGACTTTTACCAGCATATTCTCAGCGATACCCTGTGGGAACTTAACTGATCTATCGGCTAGCTGAATACTCATGCGTGTAGGTTTAGGATCCCCTAACCCTAACCGAGCATATAACGAAGAAGGCATGAGATTTATGCTAGCTCCCAGATCAGCAAGAGCATTAGTAACGTGGAGGGGCCCTATATGACAGGGTATTGTGAAACTACCCGGATCATCCTGCTTGACTGGAAGCTTGTTCTGGAGGACAGCTGAACATTCAGCATTCATCTCAACTGTAGCTAGATCCTCAAGCTTCTGACGGTTAGAAAGGAGGTCTTTCAGGAACTTGGCATACTTAGGCATCTGTGTAATTGCATCAACAAATGGAATGTTGATCTGCAACTGTTTAAACAGGCCCAGAAACTTGCCATACTGCTTATCTTGCACCTCTTTCTTCAAGCGATTAGGGTATGGGACACGTGGTTGGTAGGGATTTGCTGTAGGGACTTTTGGAGATGGGACTTGTGCGGGACTCACTAATTCTGGTGGGTGCACCTCGTCCGTAGTGGTCTCCGGCCCTTTCTCAGCTGAGGGTGAAGAAGGAGGAGGTAGGGGGTTAGACGGTTCAGGTCCTTTGGTTGTCTTTCCACTTCTTGTCACAACCATCTTTGCTTCCCCCCTGGGATTTGGAATCGTATTACTAGGAAGCTCCCCCGACTGCCTCTCATTCAAGGTCTTAGCCATCTGGCCGAGCTGATTCTCAAGATTCCTCATTGCTGATTGTTGATTACGATTGATCACAGACTGCTCGGCCATGTACTTTGCCATCATTTCTTCCAAACTCGGCTTCTCTTGAGTAGGAATGTTTTGGTTCTGCCCCTGATATTGTTGCTGATGGCGAGGATTCTGAAGAATTTGAACATTTTGGTTTGGTACAAATCCTTGGCCACGAGGTTGGAACCTCTGACCTTGCCCCTGCTGAAAGCCTTGGTTATACCCCTGATTATACCCTCCCGAATTACCTTGATTGTAACCTCCTGAATTACCCTGATTGTAACCCGTGTGAGGGTTAAACTGTGGGCGAGGGTGAGAGAACCCTGGAGGTCGAGGACGAGGGGGGTTAGAAAACCCCTGAGGTCTAAAGGTGTTCTGAGAGGAGTAATTCAAATTATTGTTGGGTCTTGGAAAACCTTCGGGTGTGTACTCATAATCTCCAGAAGAAAGGTAAACTTCCTCCTGTTGGTACTCAGCAGCATATGCAGCCTGACACTCATAACCAAAATGAGCTCCCCCACAATGTTCACACCCTTGCTGTATGGCGTGCACAGGGTATGATGATGAAGCTTGTGATTGGTCATTTGACTGCTTAGTTAGAATGGCTATCTGAGCAGTGAGATTAGCAATGGCTTCAGCTTGCTTTGAATCATTCGCACCCCAACCAAAGTATTCACTCGGTGTCTGAGTTTGACTTAAGACCAGATCATCGATTATGTCAAAAGCCTCTTCAGGAGTCCTCTTATACACCGACCCGTTACAGGCTGAGTCGATTAGTGAGTGATACATGGGGTGAACATTCTCATAGAAAACCTTGACACGATGATTAAGTGTCATGTTATGATTAGGGCATTTCATGATAGATTCTTTATACCTCTCCCATGCATCATATAGAGACTCGTCAGGTTTCTGCTTAAATGAGAGAATGTCACTCATAAGCTTAGTGGTCCTAGACGGAGGGCAGAATTTAGGTAGAAATTTGGTTTCCATTTCGTCCCAAGTACGAATCGAGTTCGAGGGAAGGGACTCATACCACATCATGGCACGTCCGGAGAGAGAGTAAGGAAAGAGCATCAGTCGAATTACTTCCCTTGGAACTTGATTTGCCTTATACCCACCGCATGCTTTTCTGAATTTCTTCAGGTGGGAATACGGATCCTCAGAAGATAGACCGCAGAATTGTGCGTTATTCTGAACTAAAGCGATAAGGCTCGACTTTAGCTCAAAATTAACGGCATCGAATCCAGGAATAACTATTGCACCTTCCGAGTCATCGGTGACCGGTTGGTTAAGCTCAAGCATTGTCCTTCGGTCTCCCATAGTGAAAGATGAAGAGTCAGAAGAAGATGAAGAATCAGAAGATGATGAAGGCGAAGAAGGTGAAGAAGGTGAAGGACTAGAAATTGGAGGTAACTGAACAAAGATGTCTACGTGATCTTCCTCCACCGGAGGAGAAACAATATGGTCCGTAGAATCCGATAAACTTGACAGTCCCTCAACTAAAGGGTGCGATTGTTCACGACGACGGTTACGGAATGCTCGCTCAGGTTCGGAGTATGGGCTGACGATATTAGGATTTCGACGACTCATACACCGAACACCCCTTTTAAAGAAAAGTGAAATTAGACAGAAAATTTAACTTTTCAGGGGGATTGCCCCTAAAAAGGATCAACTAAACTACCGGCGTTGGTTGTTTCTTAAAGCTCGCACCGTTCCCCGGCAACGGCGCCAAAAACTTGACGCGTGTAAAACACACCTCAGGTTTTAATATCTAAATGAACCCAAAGTATAAATTACACAACTGGCAGTGTACCAATCATGTGCAATATAGCTTTAAGAATCACCCAGGATTTATCGAACTCAGGGAACGGAATAAAGATTGGAGACTCAAATACTACAACCTAAACCAATATTTAGCTATTTTTGACGTTTTGAGGAAGTTATCAACTAATGGCAATAATTAAAATTAATTAGCCGAATAACTGAAGCGAACTAAGTAACACAAGAATAAAAAATTAAACTAAATTTTTTTTTTTAAATTTTCAAATTAAATAAGAACCAATTCTAGCAAACAAGAATTAAACTAAACGACTAAAGCAAGCAAGTAACGACAACTGAATCGAACTCTTATATTACGAAAACGTCACCCACTTGGAATTAGAAAACTATAATTAACTGGCGATGGATTGAATTGATTGACTAAAGACAAATCGGTTGATAACCAATTTTTGAATTCAATTAAGCCCGGATTTCAGTTTAATTTACCGATTATTTAATTACTTCAAGTTAGAATATTTAATCTTTATACCCACGTGATGAAAACAAAGCAACTCATCAAACTCCAATATTAACCAATTAATCTTATAATCGCAACACAATGCATAAAGATAATCGATTAACACCGAAATCCAACAAATTGACTTTGTCACTTTAAAAATTGAACTTTATGATTTGCCAATCCTATTATCGCAACACAATGCATAAGAACCAACAAACACATAAAATCCTAGATTAACAATCAACTATCAAATCATTATCGCAACACAATGCCTAGAAGAGATAGTTGACTATTAATTTTTCATTTAAAGCCTCTTTCTTTTTAAAACGCAGATTTAATTAAAACTCTATTATCGCAAAACAATGCTAAAAGATTAATAAAAATCTGATTTTTAACAAGAAAATATGAAATAATCAAGAATCAAACAAATATAAACCAAAATCCATCAATCAATCCAATAATTTACCAATTAATACATAGAATCCGTCATCCCAAGCGGGTGAACAAGAAAACTACTCACTAATCATGATAACACTCAAAATTAAACTTAAATTAATAAAAATCATTATAAATTCAGAAAGTAAAGGAACGAATGTACCAAATCGCGCCGCTACAATAAAGAATTTGAATCCAAAACTCGAACCGATGCTTCTAATCCAAGAAATTCGAGAACTTTAACTAAACTATGATAAAAATTCGTGAAAGATGAAAGAAGACTCTGAAATTCGCCAAAATCGTGTCTGAAACGCACGAATTAATGCTGGAATCGCCCCGAATGCTCCAAAAATTGAAGAAGAATTAAACTTTAAGGTAAAACTATGATTAACTATGAAGAACTACTGAAAATCGAGAAGAATTTCGCCTATCTATGTCTGAAAATCGCCTCCAATCGACTATGATTTCCTGCTGCCGCAACTTAGGTTTTTAAAAACGAATTTGGTAGGCTGGGCCCGTCACGCGGGCGCGTAGGGGTAAGTCACGCGGGTGCGTGGACTTAACCTAGCCTACGCCCCTGCGTGGGTAAGCTATGCGGGCGCGTGGCTTGCTTTGACTGCAAATGTGCACGCGGGCGCGTGGGAAGTTCTACGCGGGTGCGTGGATGCTCAACTGGACTTGGCCACACAGGTGCGTGGAGGTTCTTACGCGGGCGTGTAGAGACACTTTTCGCCAAATCTTTGCTTTCGATCACGGGAGATGGCTGGATCATAAAGTCTCGTTATTTTAGCCTTGATTTCCGTTCCCATGTTGATTCAATGGCTTCTGACCTGCGGAATACACATATTAATGAAATCAGTATCTTTTTCACGCGTTTCGGTCTGAAAACCACATAAATTGGAGATAAAATGATATCAAAAACATGTATAATTTTGCACATATCAATATCATTTATGATCATTTGCGAAATTAAATCAATTACTCACATTGTTTGCAATCCGTACTCGCCACACGACTACTCGATATCAACTGCAAACACTAATGAGAGCCTCAAATCTCGATCGAATCACTAGAGTCCTGATATAAAAGTATATTGTCTATTTATCAATATTCCTAACTCGATAATTTACTAAATCCATTATTTATTGAATTAATTAAAATTCAGAATCAAATTCAGAATAGTTTTTAACAATATTTTAATCTTTTTTAAGCTCAAAACTCTCTAAATAATAATATAGATTAATCCTTGAATTCCTTTACAAGTTCTAGCTCATTAAGTTAACAACTTACATTTATAAATTATTAATTATGTAATTCATCAATATTATAATAAATAATTTAATCTGATTGATATATCCTTTACTCTTTTTGCAAATGCTCATCTCATCTTATTATAATAAGTTTCTAGATCCAACAAACTAAAATATGTAACTCATGTATAGAATTTTAATAGCTCAATAGACCAAATCCTAATAAATCAATTATATTTAGGCTAAGTAATTTGATAGCCCAACTTTTGAATGAAACTATGTAATTAATAAGACCCAAAACATAATTAGTTATGTAGCCCAAGAATTAACCCAATATGGACCCCAAAATAAATAAATAAAACACAGCCCAATGATTTTATTAATTTGGGTGAAATGAAGTGAAAGATGACAGCCCAACTAATTTCAATAGAAGCCCATATATTTTAACCTAACCTAAACTATTGGTATCTAACACAACCGGGTCAACAAAAAATTAAGCCTGCTCCATCTTCTCCACTAAGAACCAACAAGGGAAAGAAATAAAGAAAGCAGGCAGCAGGGTGGCGGTGGCCGGTGGCCATGCCGCCGCTGAGTTTCGGCCAAACCCCGATCACAACACCCACACACACACTCTATTACTTTCATCTCTCCCTCTCGGTGACATTCAGAAACAGAAAGAAAAGAATAGGAAAGGAGGCCCGCCGAGAAGAAGGGTGGCGGTGGCCACCGGCGCCGTGCAGGTCGCCGGCCAAGGGTTTTCAGGCGCCGATCAACCTACACACAACACCTACAATATCTCACTCCCTCGCCTCTCTTGATGGAACCCAAAATTGAACAAATAGTCGGCAAACAGAGGCTGCGGCGCTGCTGCCGCCGCCGCCGCCGACAGCCTCTCCGGCCGATTCTCCCACCACTCACACTCATTATTTCTTATGTAAGTTTTTTTTTAGATTAGTATGTAAAAACCCATGATATCTAATTTAAACTCATTTATTTTCAAGCTTGTAAGTTGTAACCAAACAAAATGAAAGTGATGGATAATATTTGTTGGTTGATCACTTACACATTTGATACATTTCTTTTAGACAATATTGTATGGATTCTACAATTTCTCTAAATATTACATACGAAAATTTATAAAATCTTTGGGTTTATGGATATTACCTCAAGATTAAATGATGAATTGGTGATTTAGTGATGATGATGATGAGAATGTAGATCATATCCTTGAATTTCCAGTCCAAAACAAATAAGAAGGAATATCCAGATTTATGAAAAGGGTTTGTGTTCTTGAGGTGCAAAATAACTATTAGGGTTTGTGTGTATATCCAGGAATTTATATAGAAAATTGGATGATGATGATGGTTATGATTATAATGTATTTCATGCAATCATGCATGCATATACATACATACATATATATATATATATATATATATATATATATATATATATATATATATATATATATATATATATATTTTTTTTTTTTACTCATGAATATATAAGGTTTGTTTTATATGTATGTATGTATATATATATATATATATATATATATATATATATATATATATATATATATATATATATATATATATATATATATATATATCTTGGCTTGTAACCCTTTCCGATTTCTTAAAATTTATAATAAAAATTCAATATTTTAAATACCAATCATGGAATTTGATAATTTATATCCTATTTTCTCGAATTTATAATTGAGTTAAATAACTTGAAATTAATTAATTCTCTCATAATTTACGGGTGTTACAATCTCCTACAAGTTGGATTGATCTCGTCCTCGAGATCACATGAAATTAGGTAAATCAAATATCTCACTTACATCTCTGTTTTAAATTTCTACATATAATTAAAATCTCGGTAACACGTCATCTTGATTAAATCATCTTGACACTTCTAAGCCTCATATTAATCTTATCATCTTGTCAGCATTCTTCTATTTTTTTTTTAAAAATTAAAATCATATCTATCATGTACATTAACAAACTGCAATGATAATCCTAGTTGAAAATCTTGCGCACCTATGCACTTTATATTCCAACACATTACAAGGAACTTAGGATTAAACTTCTTAATTTGTATAATCTCATTACCAGGCGATACTATTTGCATCACATAACAATCAACTTCAAGCTCAACTGATCTATGCTTAAACCGAATACATCTCAGGTTGATCCTGAATAACTTCTAATTACCCCCGAATAATCTGAATCTAATTAGACTTCGAATGCTAATCAATTGATAATGCTTATCGTCACACATTCAATGAAATTTTATCCTGTAAGATTTACCTCCGCAAATATTAGTGACTAGCAACATTCCTTGTCATTTAATTAACATCTCTATAACTTCAATGTAAACATCATCTTTGCCAATTCTAAGTCTTATATAGATTAATTGACAGGATCTATAACTTATGAAAATTATGAATAACCAAGATTAACTGATTTGAATTTATCAGAGTATAAATCAATAATCTTGGTTATTCATAATTTTCATAAGTTATAGATCCTGTCAAGTGGTATCAGAGCCACAGGTCGTTCTTTGTTTTTCAAAGTCGAAAACTTTCTTTCAAATTTTTAATCTTTTTCAATGGAATTTGAAAATAGCAGCAGTGGATCTGGGCAAGGACTCAAAGTGCCTATGCTCAAGCCCACTGAGTTTGAGATGTGGAAACTCAGGATTCAACAGCATATTCAATTCATTGATTATGCCATATGGGAAGCTGTTGAATTTCCTCCTGCAGTTGATCCAGAACTTGATGCTGAGGGAAAACCAGTAAAAACTCCTCCAAAAACTGAACTTGAAAGGAAGGCTAGAATGAATGAAGTGAAAGCACTCACATTATTACAAATAGCCATTCCTAATGCTTATCAACATCAGTTTAAAAAGTTTTATACTGCTCACTCTCTTTGGAATGCCTTAGAGAAGAGGTTTGCTGGTAATGCAAGTACCAAGAGAAATCAAAAGGACCTCTTGAAACAGCAGTATGAAAACTTTTCTGGTGGCAAGAATGAAAACCTCACTCAAATCTTTGACAGGTTCAACAAACTGATAAGTGAACTGGAAAGTGCAAGGGTCAATCTGGATCAAGATGAGGTCAACAGAAAGTTTCTCAGATCTCTTGGAGAAGAATGGACAGTCTATGCTGCACAGTGGAGAACAAAAGACACACTTGATGAGATAGAATTGGATGATCTATACAACAGTCTAAGAGTGTTTGAGACTGAAATTGATGCTAAAAAGAAATCCTTTTCTTATAATCACAACACTGCTCTTTTGTCCTCTGAAAAATCTAATAACTGTGATTCTTTTTCAGGTGGTGATGGCAATTCTGCTGAAACTCATTATGAAGCTTTTGTTGCCAATGATGGATTATTTGCTCTAAATGTTGAAGACTTGGAACAAATCCATCCTGATGATCTTGAAGAGATGGATTTAAAGTGGCAACATGCAATGCTGACCATGAGAGCCAAAAGATTCCTGAAAAGAACTGGAAGGACCAACTTTCAAGCCAAAACAGATGGCAAACCATCTTTTGATAAATCAAAAGTGGAATGCTATAAATGCCATAAGCTTGGTCACTTTGCCAGAGAATGTAGATCTCAAGGTCAACAACCATCAAGGACTTCACAGCCCATCCAAGCTTCCTCATCAACAGCACTTGTCTCTCAAGAAGACAATGTGTTTGACTGGAGTGATCAGACAGAGGAAGAATTCCAAAATCAAGCACTGATGGCAGAAACCTCAAATGTCTCCTCAACTGAACTACCATCTGAGGTAAATTCTAAACTCTGCTCTCAATCATGCAAAAATATGGTTAAAAAGTACAGAGATCATAATGAGAGCATGTGCAAAACTCTAGCTAAGATGGAAGAAAGGAGATATGAATATATGCAAGCCATAGAAGATCTGGAAAAACAGATCAATGACTATAAGGATAATGAGCTTCAAATGGGGTATGATAGAAACTATCATGAATGGGAGAAAAAGGAACTCAATAAGAAAATAGAATCTTTGAATAAAAAGGTAGAAGAAACTGAACAGAAGGTGTTAGAGGCTAATGAGAAACTGAAATCTGTTAACATAGATTTAGGTAACTTCAAGTTAGCAAATCAAAAGCTAGAACACCTAATGGAAGTTCAATTCAAAGATAGAGTCAAATCTCAGGTCAATCCCAAAGAAGGAATAGGATACAGAGCTACTCCACCTCCATATAATAACAAGTACATTCATCCAATGAGTGAAGTTGCTGATAGACTTGTCAATGAACCATTAGATGAGTCTATGACTATTGTAGATCCTATCCTTGACAGCAGTCCTGAACCAAAGGAAGATAAGAGTCAAAATAGAGACTGTGACACAAAGAGTGCACCCATAGAAGTCCAAGTTCCCAGTAAGAAAGGAAAAGAGAAGATGAGTGTATGCAATGCTACTCCACAAGTTTCTGTACATTCTAACTGTAACACTGCATCTTCATCAAAAGGAACTAAAAGAGGTAAAACTGTTTCTATCTGCACATGCCAAAAGCATGGTGTTCAAAAGTTTCCTAAACAACAGCAGGTAAGAGGAAACCAGAGAAACAAGAACCAGAAATTGACAGAAAAGTCTGGTGTTCCAATTCAAACTGTCAAAAGATGCTATCACTGTGGAAGGAAGAATCACTTAGCTAAGGATTGTTTTTACAAACCAGCTGTTGCAAAACAGCCTGTGCATCACACAAAATCAAATCCTAAACAGGCAAAGCCCTCAAAAGTGAAACCTTCCACAGCAGCTCCAAAGAGAGCAGTTGATCACAGATTCTCAAAAGTTAATAAAAAACAGTCCACACATCAAAAACAAGTTTTGGCAAAGCCTAAATCAAGTTTTAAACAAATATGGTGTGTCAAGGACAAATCTGTTGCTCAAACTGCTAATGCAAAAGATCAGACTGCTAAGTCAAAATCTGATGCTGGTAGTGCAAAAAGTGAAACTGTTAGCACTACTAACACAGCTCAAGCTGCTGGGCACCAAACTGGAGCTGCTAGTGAATCATCTGAGACTGTCAGAAGAAAAGATGATCAAAATAATTGGATACCTCATATCATCACTAAATACTCTCCAAAGACTCCATCAGTAGATCTCACCAAATACAAGAAGTCAAAAACAGTTTTTAGTTATGTCAATGTACAAGGCCAACCCAAAACCAATTTGGTTTGGGTTTACTCCACTACTAACTAAGCTGTTATTTGTGCAGGGCAACCACAGGTCTCCTCATAGGACAAGATGGCATCTGGACAGTGGATGCTCTAGGCACATGACAGGCAATTCTGAATGCTTGTCGAATTTCAAAGGATTTGATGGAGGTTTTGTTGCGTTTGGAGGCAACTCAAAAGGAGGTAAGGTTACAGGTAAAGGTACTGTAAATGCAGGCAACATGACATTCCATGATGTTTTGTATGTTGAACAGCTTAAGTACAATTTATTGAGTGTCTCTCAAATCTGTGACAAACAAAACATTGTTCTGTTCACAGATTCTGAGTGCATTGTTCTTTCAAAGGATTTCAAAATTCCTGAAAATCTTGTTTTACTTAGAACACCAAGAAAGGACAATGTTTACTGCCTAGACACAGCTCTTTTGACTAAATCAAATACTTTAAGCTGTTTAATATCCAAAGCATCATCAAATGAGTCTGCTCTTTGGCATAGAAGGATGTGTCACATGAACTTCAAGTCCATGAATGATTTGGTTAAAAAGAATCTGGTAAGAGGTTTACCACAAAAGGAGTTCATTTGTGATGATCATTGTGTAGCATGCCTTAAAGGTAAGCAACATAAAACTTCTCATAAGGCCAAAGAAGTAAATTCAATCTCATCTGTTCTTCAGCTGTTACATATGGATCTATTTGGTCCAACATCTGTTTTGAGTTTGAATAAAAGGGCATACTGTTTAGTCATTGTTGATGATTTCACCAGATTTACTTGGGTTTACTTTCTTAGGTCCAAAGATGAAACTGCTGAGCTTGTTAAGTCTTTTATCCTTAAGATAGAAAACCAATCCAATTCCAAAGTTAAGGTGATAAGATCAGACAATGGAACTGAATTTAAAAATCAAATTCTAAACAGTTTCTGTGAGTCCAAAGGTATTGCTAGACAATATAGTGCACCAAGAACACCACAGCAAAATGGTGTAGCTGAAAGAAAGAATAGAACATTAATTGAGGCTGCTAGAACAATGTTAGCTGATTCTAATCTGCCTATGACTTTCTGGGCAGAAGCTGTTAATACAGCCTGTTATGTTCTAAATAGGGTTCAAGTAGTTCAATCACAAGGAAAAACTCCCTATGAGCTATTCCACAACAGAAGTCCCCTAATAGCTTTCTTCAAGCCTTTTGGATGCCCATGTACTATTCTTCACACTAAGACTCACTTAGGGAAGTTTGAGAGTAAGGCTGAAGAAGGATTTTTTGTAGGATACTCAATTCAAAGCAAAGCCTATAGAGTATACAACAGAGTGTCTAAAACAATTGAAGAAAGTGCCAATGTTGAATTTAATGAAAATACTGCTAACATCAAAGGCACTGGTCCTGATTGGTTATTTGATTTAGATTCTCTAACAAATTCTCTGAGCTTTGCTGAGTTTACTGCAGAAGCTGATGCATACAGGGTTGAAGCTGCTAACACACATTCTCATGCTGCCAATACAATTTCTCATGCTGTTGGCACAAAGTTTCAGACTGCTGCAGATTCAACAAGTTGGGATGACTTCACCACTCTACCACTTCTGTCATGTGATCCTCCAGGGGTCCTGAGCACTCAACATGATGCAAATCCAGACACTGAAGTGCCATTTCCAAGTCCTGACAGCACAGCTCAAACACAAAAGGAAACAGCTCCAGTTTCTAGGCTAGCAGTCCCAACAGCTTCTCAAGCTGTTAGCCTAGAAACTCAAACTGTTCCAGAAACTGAACCATTCACTGGTTCTGATGGAGATGACACAAACCTTGGAACATCCTTCCAAACAGAGAGAGAGCCCACACTAAGAGTTCATAAGTATCACCCTCTCAATCAAATACTGGGTGATCCAAGCACTCCTGTTCAAACAAGGAAGATGGTCCACAATGAGACTGCTGTTGCTGAACAAGCAGTTCCAGAATTCAGCCTAGCTGCTTTTGAACATGCCTGTTTCATGTCTCAACTAGAACCCAAAAAGGCATCAGAAGCACTAAAAGATTCATCCTGGATTGAAGCTATGCAAGAAGAGCTTTTACAGTTTAAAATTCAGAATGTATGGACTCTGGTGGATCTTCCTAAAGGTAAGAGAGCAATAGGTACAAGGTGGGTGTTCAGAAACAAGAAGGATGAGAGAGGGATAGTCATCAAGAACAAAGCAAGACTAGTAGCACAAGGGTACACTCAAGAAGAAGGAATAGATTATGATGATGTCTTTGCTCCAGTAGCAAGAATTGAAGCCATCAGACTATTTCTAGCATATGCAAGTTTCAAAGGCTTTAAAGTGTATCAAATGGATGTTAAGTCTGCTTTCTTGTATGGGACAATTGAAGAGGAAGTGTATGTGTGTCAACCTCCTGGTTTTGAAGACTACAAGTATCCAGACAGGGTGTACAAGCTAGACAAAGCTCTCTATGGTCTTCACCAAGCCCCCAGAGCATGGTATGACACACTGTCATCATATCTTCTACAGAATGGATTCAAGAGAGGCACTCTGGACAAAACACTTTTCACTAAATCCATCAAAGCTGAGATTCTTCTTGTCCAGATCTATGTTGATGACATCATTTTTGGCTCAACTAATGATAAGTTGTGCAAAGATTTTGAGGCCCTAATGCACAAAAAGTTTCAAATGAGTTCAATGGGGGAACTCACATTCTTTCTAGGGCTGCAGGTCAAACAGAAGCCTACTGGTCTATTCATAAGTCAATCAAAGTATGTCAAAGACATACTGGAAAAGTTTGGCTATCAAGACACAAAGGTTGCAAGCACTCCAATGGATCCTCATAAACAGCTTCATACAGACAAAGACGGCATAGATGTGGACATTCATCTATACAGATCCCTTATAGGATCTCTCATGTATCTAACATCTTCTAGACCTGATATAATGTTTGCTGTCTGTGTGTGTGCCAGGTTTCAATGTTCACCAAAGGATTCTCACTTGGTTGCTGTTAAGAGAATTTTCAGATACCTTAAAGGCCAACCACATTTAGGCCTCTGGTATCCCAAAGACTCTCCTTTTGAACTAACTGCATATTCTGACAGTGACTATGGTGGTTGCAACATTGACAGAAAATCCACAACTGGTGGATGTCAATACTTAGGAGCAAGACTGGTCTCTTGGCAATGCAAGAAACAAACAACTGTCTCCACATCATCCACTGAAGCAGAATACGTAGCAGCTGCAAGCTGCTGCTCCCAGGTAATGTGGATTCAAAATCAGCTAAGAGACTATGGTATGAATTTCTTATCCACTCCTATTTATATTGACAATTCAAGTGCCATTAGCATTGTGCAAAACCCAGTGAAATTCCCAAAAACCAAGCATATAGAAATCAGATTTCACTTCATCAGAGATTGTAATGAAAAGAAGTTAATCCAAGTTACCAAAATACATACTGATGATCAGCTAGCTGATCTATTTACAAAACCTTTTGATGTAGGAAGGTTCACTTTCCTAATATCAAACATTGGTATGGTAAACATGGATTAATTGATTTTTATTATTATCAACTCAATATGCTAATTTAAGGGGGAGACACTGTTCCATTGAAAATCTGCACAAATTTACACTAACAGCATGAGTCTTTTCTCATGCTGCTAGTTCATTTTCTCGGACTGCTAGTTATTTTCACTTGATCTGTCAAAGTGTGCAGGGTATTTAGGTAATTTCCCAAATGTGTGCGCGGGACCTAACCTTTTCGAAACCTTTAAAGGTCCCAGTTTCGTTCAGTTGTAACTACCAGTTACATATTCTTCTTCCACGGCCTTCTGCTTTCTCTCTGAACGATACACACATTCTCTTCAAACCCTAAACCCTAAACCGTCGTTTCTTGATCAATGGAGTTCGTAAAAGAACACAACTGCCTCCCATACACCCTGAAACACACTGACCTTGAACCGTTCCATGAGATGATGGACTTCCTCAGGCACTCCCATATACACTATGCACTCAATATTGACCCCACTATATACATATCTCATATTGAGCAATTCTGGAATCATGCCTATGTTCAAACCATCAATGGAGTGCCTACCCTGACTTCCAAAATCGATGGTACTACCATCAATATCACCGAGGAGTCCATCAGACATCATCTGCATCTTCAAGATGCCACAGGTATAAAAGACCTATCTCTTACTGCTTTACACTTTGGTCTTCAAAATATTGGATATAGGGGTCCTGCTGATTCTTTTACTTTCTTGAAAGCACATTTTTCTCCTAAATGGAAATACCTTGTGCATATTATTCAGCAATGTTTAAGCCCCAAAAGAACTGGTTGGTCCGAATTTTCTTCAAATATTGCCACTGCCTTAGTGTGCTTTTCTACTGGCCAACAGTTTAATTTTTCAAATATGATCTTTCAAGGAATGTTAAGGCATCATTCCTTGAAGCATGGGAAATTTTTGATGTATCCTCGATTTTTGGCAAAAATAATTGCACACACCTGCACTGCTTCAAATTTACATAAGAGGATATATGTTTCCCATAGGCACTCACTATCTTCAATCAAAAGGCTGATAAAGCCAAGTGCCAATTTTGTTAGCATTGATGCTCCATTGCCCTCTGCAATGATGAACATCATCACAAGAAACAGAGGAGAGGGGCCTGAGCAGACACAGCCTAACATTACTGCTTCAACCCCAGGACCCCAACCCACTCCTCATGATACAGATATTCCCACTGATCCTTTTGTACAGCCCACACGCCCACTACAATACTTATATAAAAGGAAAAGGGGACGAGGAGCTCCTTCCTCCTCCTCCCTTAGACAAGAGCCATATATCCCTGTGCAGGAGGATCCTTCTGCACAGAATATCCAAAGGGAACCAATTGAGGACACTCCCAACCTCAATCAGGAGGTGAACATCTCTTCTGAGACTGTTCATATGGGTTCTGTGGCTGGCACTACTGATGTCTCTGCACAAGAGGCACAGGACAGGGCCAACATCTCTAAGACCACACCCATGGCAACAGCAAGTGTGCAAACACGAGCTGGAAGTCCCCAGTACCAAGAAAAGAGGGGCCCAGAGGTTTCTACTTCTGGTGTTAATGTCAGTGATAGACCACAAACACCCCTGGTGTTATCTGATCTTGAGACTAGTCTGCAACTGATGCTCTTAACGGATCCAAAGCTGAAACCTGTTGTAACAATGTTGGAATACCAAATGTCCATCATTGCTGCACAGGGGGCACAAATTCATGCACTCAAACAGGCAGAAGCTGCTCACAATCAGAAACTGGCTAATCTACACAAAGGGTTTACTCTTTGTGGAAATAAGCTCATCAAACTAGAGCAGTTGATTCAAACCCATGTGGCAAAGGTTGTAGGTCCTTCTGACCAAACCAATGCTTCCAAAAAGGGGGAGAATCAGGAAGTTCCTGAACCAGTCCAAGCAGCTCCAACACCAACAGTCCAAGCAGCATCAACAGCTCCATCTTCTAGGCTAGCAGTCCCAACAGCTTCTCAAGCTGTTAGCCTAGAAACTCAAGCTGCTTCTACAAGAGCAACTGGAGTTGTTATAAGAGAAGGTATTCAAGCTCCATCCAGTTCAGTCCAAGCTACATCTTCTGCTACAAAAGATAAGGGCAAGGGTATTCTCATTGAGTCTCCAAAGCACAAGTTTTCTTCCAGAAAAGCCCAGATTGCCTTTGATGCTGAGATTGCCAGAAAATTAGCAGAAGAACAAGATCAGGCCTTAGACCAGCAAACCCATGCCCCAATGCAAGATGATGAAACCTTAGGAGATTACCTAAGAGGGTTTGTGGTCAAGCAAGGTGAAAGGAAGAGGAAGATGCCAACTGGGCATACCAAGGCTGAAAATAGAAGATTCTTGATCAATTTTGCCGTTGCAGCAGACATTCCAAAGAAAATTGCTCAGTCCATGAGTACTGAAAGGCTGCAGGAAATACATGATAAAGAAATGGAGAAAAGAAAGAAAACAAGAGTCTCTTCAGCAGTTCAGCCAGTACCAAAAGTTCAACCGTCCCAATCAGTCCAACCATCAACAAAACCAGTCCAAACTGAAGCTGCCAGTGCACCTGCTCCCACTGATCAACCTACTGTTTCTGTTCCATCATCTGTTAAGAGGGTGATCTTTCAGCACCATTTGCAAAAAGCTATGGAAATAGAAAAGTTGATTGATCAACATGACTTCACAAAGCCAGAAATCAACTACTGGTTTGCCAGGTCTCTGGATGAAAGAAATATAAGGGTCAAGTTTGTGATAAGGACAGAATCTGGACCAGAAGAGGAGTATGATACATTCTGGCAGATGGTCCATAAGCTGACCAGGGATGAACTAATAAAGATGTACCACATAGGGTCTGTTTCTCAAGTCAGATCTGATCTTCCACAAGTAAAACAACTCATCAGAGATCTAAGTTCAGTTGCTGATGCTGAATTTGCAAGAAAAGAAGTGGAAGATGCTGAGAAGAAAGGGAAGCAGATCAAGGAAGTACATATTTTTGTCAAATCCAGAACCTACAGAATTCAATTCAAAGATGGATTTGGTATTTTCTTCAATCTCGAGTTTTATAATTTTTCAAAAGATATGCTGCTTCAAATAAAATCAGTTAGGATATCTTGTGATAAAGAAGAGATGAAGAGAGAATTTTTGAAGGCTATAGATCAGAAGCTTGCACAATTGTAAGTTTTTGAAAGCCTTGGTTTGTAAATAACAGTTTACTTTTTCATTTCCTTATTTGTATAGAACTTAAAGTCTTGTATAAAGAATTTAAGTTAGGGGGAGATTGTTGGGAAATAGTTTAAGTATACTCAAGCTGTTAGTTAGACTTCTCATACTGTTAGTAGAATTTCTGTGTAAGTACAAAGTTCATGCTGCTAGTTGAAGAAACTCGAGCTGCCAGTATAAAAGTTCAAGCTGCCAGAGCAAAATAACTCAAGCTGCTCAGTTCATGCTGCCAAGTCATTCAAGCTGCTCAACAGTTTCATAAACAGAATGTGCTGATTTTCAGGGAAGATATCTACAAGAAGATTCCAGCATATCTACTATCAGAGAAGTCATAGTCCTTCAAGGAAACACGTCCATAAAGCAATATAAATAGACAGAAGATTGTATAGAAGATATACGCATAGAATAAGAGTTTTCTGCATATTTTGAGTCTGTAATTGCTTTATTGTTCAAGTTTTCTTAAGCCTCTAAGGTTGTAAAACCCTAAGAACAGTTTGTGTTCTTCGTCTAATCAAAACAGATTAGAGGTGATTGTAATCAGTGAATTCAGCAATACAAACAGTCTTGATTACTTCTTATGTTTTATGCTATTATTGATTCTGAAAGTTTTTGTCAAAATAATTAAGTGTTATTCCGCAAACTTCTTAATTAAACTTTGATTCAAAGCAAGATTATTGATTTATACTCTGATAAATTCAAATCAGTTAATCTTGGTTATTCATAATTTTCATAAGTTATAGATCCTGGCTCTGATACCACTTGTCAGGATCTATAACTTATGAAAATTATGAATAACCAAGATTAACTGATTTGAATTTATCAGAGTATAAATCAATAATCTTGCTTTGAATCAAAGTTTAATTAAGAAGTTTGCGGAATAACACTTAATTATTTTGACAAAAACTTTCAGAATCAATAATAGCATAAAACATAAGAAGTAATCAAGACTGTTTGTATTGCTGAATTCACTGATTACAATCACCTCTAATCTGTTTTGATTAGACGAAGAACACAAACTGTTCTTAGGGTTTTACAACCTTAGAGGCTTAAGAAAACTTGAACAATAAAGCAATTACAGACTCAAAATATGCAGAAAACTCTTATTCTATGCGTATATCTTCTATACAATCTTCTGTCTATTTATATTGCTTTATGGACGTGTTTCCTTGAAGGACTATGACTTCTCTGATAGTAGATATGCTGGAATCTTCTTGTAGATATCTTCCCTGAAAATCAGCACATTCTGTTTATGAAACTGTTGAGCAGCTTGAATGACTTGGCAGCATGAACTGAGCAGCTTGAGTTATTTTGCTCTGGCAGCTTGAACTTTTATACTGGCAGCTCGAGTTTCTTCAACTAGCAGCATGAACTTTGTACTTACACAGAAATTCTACTAACAGTATGAGAAGTCTAACTAACAGCTTGAGTATACTTAAACTATTTCCCAACATTAATTCCTCTCATGACTTTTCTACTACTTCAATGTATAATTAATGATTCTTCCTTGTTCCATCAAAACACTTTAATACACATATTTTTATCTACTCGCTAGAAATTTAAATCTTACTTGTTGAACAAATAATATGAGCATTATAAGCATCCAACTAATTCATACCACAATCACATTCAATCCCCTAGTGACTATAGCTACAAATTATAAAATGAAATCTTGATCACCAAGCCTAAGCATATATGTAAATCTCTTAAGCCTCTGACACACGCTCGCTTACGGTCTCAACATCAATGGAATCAAACAATATACAAGAATTACATCTAGATGACATGCAAAAGAGACTCACATACATATATAAAAAATTGAATGCTGACAACCCAGTTAAATAATTAAGCGAGTAATTCGTTCCATGCAATCGCACTTGTATGTCATAGTAAGGTTTACATAGTAATTGTTTAATTATTCATTAAAAGCTTCTTAGAAACAATTATACGCTTATTTGAGTTCAAGACCATTTTATAATTCCCATAGTACCATTCTCGTTTTTTTTTTTTCCATAACACGTTCAAGATATTTATTTGATCTTGTATCAAGCAAATTTCATTCGAACCTAGCAAGATTTTAATATCCGCACACTGCTATGTGGTGAGTGAGATTATAAACTATGATGCTTCTTATTTGCAATATATAGCATCAAACATATAACCAATAAAATTATATAAAAATTGGTATCTATTTGTTGTTTGTATTTGTATATTCAAACTTTACTACTTAAATATCGACTAAATATCAAGTTAAAAACTATCAAAAAGTCCACCTTTTATTTTTTTTTAAACTAATATCTTTAATCACGGCATCAAATCTTTTATTCCTCGCAAATGAGTTATGGTAGTGTATTAGCTACAACTCAATCATACGTCATCGGCTACAATCAGATTCACTTATACAACTTGTTAACTTGAGTACATCATGTTAGGTTATATCGAATTAATCCTTGCGTTGTTATATTTCTTCTTGCATCCCTAACCTATTATGCCCCACTTTCCCGTCTTGATTCTCGTTACACTCTTTTATATTCATTACAGGTTGAGTATTACTTTGAGTTTGTCAGATTCTTTAACTGTGCAACATACAGATACCATGAAAAAGAAAAATGAATAGCACCACCTAAGGGTACAATTACAAAGATATCGAATAGACACTCTCATTTGCTTGCGTGAACAAATCAATTGACACACGCCAAGTGCGTGCAATGAACTCTACGTTAAATGGGTTTAGAAGCAAAATACTGACACAGAAGCACAATCATGACTACTTGTTGTGTCACACACAGTAACACTAATAGCACGATAATGTGCGGCCATGGATCCATGACACGAATATAATCAAGAATAACGAACAATCAAATTATTGATAACAAGGTAAGAATAACAACACTATGATATAGTTGAATCATGACAATTAAGCAAGACTAGTATCGTGCACATGCGACAATCAGAAAATCTGACAACTCTTAATTAAGGCTGAAGTTGAAACTCAAATCTTTTATGAGAAGCGTCTTACATATATATATATATATATATATATATATATATATATATATATATATATATATATATATATATATATATATATATATATAATAATGTTAATTCATCTTATTTGACCAGTACAAGCCCCGCAACATACCCCATGTCTTCTCTGAACACTCTAGATAATCCAGAGCCTTCACCGGCTCCATAGTGTAAAATATTGTGGCTCTCGTCGTCGACCATGATGCTGACATTAATTTTTTTTTTAAAAAAATCTCGTTATGTTTTCGTACTTAATTAATTTCTGGTTTGCTCATAAGTGTATATGTTTATATAATTATGGAGATTACTGGTAAAATCCTATCTTAACCGTACCCAATTTCCTAAGGTCATCAGGATAGAGTTTACCTCACACAATCATAACTTACACTACTAGTGATCTTACGGTTTAAGACTAAGCACCAAACAAGTACTTAATTCACTTAAACCAAACCTGTCTCTGATATTGAAACGCCATGTTCTAATAACGCGGCGCTTTTACTATAGTTCTGCAACATAATCCTCGAAATAATAAAATAAAGCTTTTTAAGTCCGAACCACAACCATCAGAGTACGCTAAAAATTTAAGTATCGATAATACAACCAAATCGAAGTTTAGGGATCCACCCATCCCAAGTACAAAATATAAATCACAGCAAATGCGGAAGTCTTTCTGATACCATAAATGCTCAAACTCTAGATCCTGAAGCTGGTGCCTATCCTTTATTAGCTAAACCTGAAAACTTGTCCCCACAACCGGGGTAAGCCGTCGCCTAGCGAGTAACAGATTTAAATACACAGACAAACATATATAACATGTTCAACACAAATATCGGCTCAAATTCAACATGTGTAGCATTACGACTCGCTCGATTTAGCATACACGATTCGGGTATTGTTACCGGCTCGCCCGATAACAAGTACACGGCGTACGACTCGCTCGGTTAGCACGTGTACAAAACATGCGGCTCGCCCGCCATACAACTCGGAAGCACACAGCAACCTCGCTTAATCCACATAATACACAGTATGCATACTGGGAAAAAGGGGTTCACAGATTTCGGCTCAAGGCAACAAAATAAATAACAACATTCAAGGCTAAACATGGTGGTTAAAGAGCAATCATGGCAATAGAAACGAAAGAGATATCCAGTGCAAGCATATCATTTATGATCATTTGCGAAATTAAATCAATTACTCACAGTGTTTGCAATCCGTACTCGCCACACGACCACTCGATATCAACTACAAACACTAATGAGAGCCTCAAATCTCGATCGAATCACTAGAGTCCTGATATAAAAGTATATTGTCTATTTATCAATATTCCTAACTCGATAATTTACTAAATCCATTATTTATTGAATTAATTAAAATTCAGAATCAAATTCAGACAATTATAGTTTTTAATAATATTTTAATCCTTTTTAAGCTCAAAACTCTCTAAATAATAATATAGATTAATCCTTGAATTCCTTTACAAGTTCTAGCTCATTAAGTTAACAACTTACATTTATAAATTATTAATTATGTAATTCATCAATATTATAATAAATAATTTAATCTGATTGATATATCCTTTACTCTTTTTGCAAATGTTCATCTCATCTTATTATAATAAGTTTCTAGATCCAACAAACTAAAATATGTAACTCATGTATAGAATTTTAATAGCTCAATAGACCAAATCCTAATAAATCAATTATATTTAGGCTAAGTAATTTGATAGCCCAACTTTTGAATGAAACTATGTAATTAATAATACCCAAAACATAATTAGTTATGTAGCCCAAGAATTAACCCAATATGGACCCCAAAATAAATAAATAAAACACAGCCCAATGATTTTATTAATTTGGGTGAAATGAAGTGAAAGATGACAGCCCAACTAATTTCAATAGAAGCCCATATATTTTAACCTAACCTAAACTATTGGTATCTAACACAACCGGGTCAACAAAAAAATAAGTCTGCTCCATCTTCTCCACTAAGAACCAACAAGGGAAAGAAAGAAAGAAAGCAGGCAGCAGGGTAGCGGTGGCCGGTGGCCATGCCGCCGCTGAGTTTCGACCAAACCCCGATCACAACACACACACACACACTCTATTACTTTCATCTCTCCCTCTCGGTGACATTCAGAAACAGAAAGAAAAGAATAGGAAAGGAGGCCCGCCGAGAAGAAGGGTGGCGGTGGCCACCGGCGCCGTGCAGGTCGCCGACCAAGGGTTTTCAGGCGCCGATCAACCTACACACAACACCTACAATATCTCACTCCCTCGCCTCTCTTGATGGAAGCCAAAATCGAACAAATAGTCGGCAAACAGAGGCTGCGGCGCTGCTGCCGCCGCCGCCGACAGCCTCTCCGGCCGATTCTCCCACCACTCACACTCATTATTTCTTATGTATGTTTTTTTTAGATTAGTATGTAAAAACCCGTGATATCTAATTTAAACTCATTTATTTTCAAGCTTGTAAGTTGTAACCAAACAAAATGAAAGTGATGGATAATATTTGTTGGTTGATCACTTACACATTTGATACATTTCTTTTAGACAATATTGTATGGATTCTACAATTTCTCTAAATATTACATACGAAAATTTATAAAATCTTTGGGTTTATGGATATTACCTCAAGATTAAATGATGAATTGTTGATTTGGTGATGATGATGATGAGAATGTAGATCATATCCTTGAATTTCCAGTCCAAAACAAATAAGAAGGAATATCCAGATTTATGAAAAGGGTTTGTGTTCTTGAGGTGCAAAATAACTATTAGGGTTTGTGTGTATATCCAGGAATTTATATAGAAAATTGGATGATGATGATGATGGTTATGATTATAATGTATTTCATGCAATCATGCATGCATATATATACATACATATATATATATATATATATATATATATATATATATATATATATATATATATATATATATATATATATATATATATATATATATATATATATATATATATATATTATTTTCTTTTACTCATGAATATATAAGGTTTGTTTTATATGTATGTATGTATGTGTGTGTGTATATATATATATATATATATATATATATATATATATATATATATATATATATATTGGCTTGTAACCCTTTCCGATTTTCTTAAAATTTATAATAAAAATTCAATATTTTAAATACCAATTATGGAATTTGATAATTTATATCCTATTTTCTCGAATTTATAATTGAGTTAAATAACTTGAAATTAATTAATTCTCTCAAAATTTACGGGTGTTACAAAAGGTCCAACAGTACCCTTATGCGACCGCATATTTTGCTTCTCGTGCCTTCTCCCACGTTTCCCTTTATGCGGTCGTCAGAATGTGCCCACAAACCTATCCAACCTCGAACCTCATGCGGCCATGAAAGATTTTCGATGGCCTCTTTGAACACTGTTGTGACCATAATGTCACGTTGTCGCGATGCCTAATTCAACCTCCATTGACTTACAAAGCCACATGCCCACAAGCCGTGGGGAGCATGGCGATCATACCTGGTTATTTATAGCATTTACTTAGTTTTACATAAGCTTCAAAAATCCACATCAGAACTCCATTTAATTCATGATATTTTTTTTTATTTTATACATAAAAGCATTTACATATGAGAACTATATTACCTATGATTAACTTCTATTTCAATTTCATAATTCCAACACCTATAAATTGATGATTATGAGGATGATGGCAATGAACTCTAGTAACAACTTCAAATCAACTTCTTTTCTCTCTCAATCCATGTGTTTGTTCTCTTTCTTGTTATCTATATATTACATGCACACATATTTAGGTTACCTCTTTAAAATTAAGAAACTTAAGTATCACCTTTTTATTTTTTATAATCAATACCCAATCAAGTATACAACTTTATAAGTTTATAACCTTAACTCCATAATAATCTAAAGTGGCCAACAATAAAATTATTAAACATATAAGTTATTAATTTAACTCTATTTTTCACATAACGCCTTAAAATCACAATCAACTTACATCACCAATCATAAATTTGGATAAAGCATCATTGTGACTTGCTTAGATTTATGAATTTCCTCCTTAAATGATTATCCTTTCTCCAACTAAAAATTGAATTTCACGTCCATTATCGGCTAAATTAAAATTTTATGTTACTTTTATTGCCCTAAAAAGTTTCACCACATATTTATTTGCAAAGCTTGTATTTTTTATAAGATTTATTGATAATGTTTACTTTTAGCAATAATTATCCTTTTTTTAGAGATTTAATAACATATGATAAACTTGTTTACGTATTTATATATTAATATTAATATCTTATATATATATATATATATATATATATATATATATATATATATATATATATATATATATATATATATAGAATCAGGTTCATCAGCGTACCTATGAGATTCCAGCGTACACTAATGTGAATGATCATTCACATATATATTTTTTGAATAGACATGTATAAGACAACATTATATGATTTTTTTTCAAAAGAAACTACATCATAAATATTGTGAATGGTAAAAAAAGATCATGTGAATGATCATTCGCACCATTCACATGGTGTGAAATGACCATTCACATGGATGACCATTCACATAAATATGCATTGAACATTCACATAATTTTTAAGGACACAGAAAGTGTGAATGTATGTGAAATTCATATATCATGCGTATAACATTAAATTAAACATGGTTATGAGAAAAAAAATTAAAAAAAAGTTTTTTAAGGTTGATACCTTCTGGTGCACTTGATTTCGAGAGGTACCTTTTTGAACCTGAATATATATATATATATATATATATATATATATATATATATATATATATATATATATATATATATGCATCGATGTACAAAAGTACCTATATCATCCATTAGATCAAAAAATTGTATGGATTAGATTAATGGCAAAAGGGTAAATAGTTAGACAATTTTATGCATCTTGTGCATTATAGAAACAAAGGAAGAAGGGCATTTTGGGGAATGTGCATACCTCATTAAATTTAATATTTCAACAAATAATAAATGCTAAATAAATTCAATTGATACATTTCCAAATTTAAAAAAATTACACAAATTCAAAAAAGATGATGGAGATCGATGCATTTCATCGTTAATCGTGTTTATCTATGCATTGTGTTAAAAAAAACGCATTTAACAAAAAAAAAATACACAAATTCATTTATGCATCGTGTTCAACTTGTTCATCATTCTTTTATGCATCGTGTTTGTCGTTCATATTCATTCAGCTATGCATCATGTTCAACTTGTTCATCATTTATCTATGCATCGTCATTGTTCATCATCCATTTATGCATCATCATTTTCCGTTGTTCATCGTTCATCATCCATCTATGCATTGTCATTGTTCATCATCCATCTATTCATTATCATCATTCATTGTTCATCATCCATCTATGCATCATGTTCTTCATACTTTTCATCGGTTACCTCTCTTGTTCATGTTCATCATCATCGTTGTTCATCGTTAATATTCGTCTTCAAATCATCATCACTAAGAAAAATCATGAAGAACACGATTAGAGAGAGAGAGAGAGAGAGTGAGAGAGAGAAACGAGGAGGAAAATGAGGAATGTAGTTAATATGAGATTTTAATTCAAAATGTAACTCCTAATTATCATTGAATGATTTTTAGAAATAAATTAATTATCATGCCTTTAGTTTTCCCTAAATGCCCTTTGTGCACCATTGGTGGATTATCCGATGCATAAAAGTGTCTCGAGGTGCCCCGATGCATAAAAGTTCTCAATTGAACCTCAATCTATATATATATATATATATATATATATATATATATATATATATATATATATATATATATATATATATATATATGTATGTATGTATGTATGTATGTATATCTATGTGTGTTTGTGTGAACACATTCTATGTAGAATATCAAGTATTCTATGCAGAGTATTGCGTACTAAAACATAAAAAAAAGATTTCATTTAGACATTTTATTAAACACTTGGCATGCAACTTATACAAAATACACAGTTTTAAACAAAAAAAACTTTCAACTCTTGTGAATCATATACAAAAACCCTTTTAACAATAACATGTATATAACTATTACATTCATTTTAGATTTAAAATCTTACAATGAATCTTCATATTTTGACCATCTGACTTTCAAATCGTCAGTTCTTGACTATCAGACTTTCAAATCGTGAGAGATATAAATGAGAGAAGAAAAGGAGCGTGGCGACAATGGTTAGTAGTGGCGGTGGTAGATGAATATTTAGGGTTACAAAGTAGGAGAGAGAGAGAGAGAGGTGGGAGAGTAGGATATTGATTTTCTTTTTTAGGGTTTGAAAACAAAATGAGAGAGTGAAAGAGTGAGTAGATGAATATTTAGGCTTAAAAAGTAGGACTTTAAGGGGGCGTTTGGTTCGCAGATAACCTGGAATTCACTGGGATTTGCATTTAGAATTATATGTTTGGTCCGCAGATTTCAGTAAGGATTTAAAATCTCAGGATTTTTAAACCCCTTCATTCTTTGTTATTTAAAAACTCAGCCCCCCGCTAAGATTTTAAATCACGGTTACCTTGCATTTTTTAGATTAACAATTTTTTTCCCTAAAAGATAATGCAGATTCTTTGACAAAATCCAAAGAAATGCAAATGCTGCATAATGCAAATCTTTTGACAAAATGCAAAACCCAGAGAAAAAAAATCCTGCGAACCAAACAACCCTTAGGGGGCGTTTGGTTCGCGGATTTCCTGGGATTTTCTGGGATTTGCATTTAAAATCCTGTGTTTGGTTCACAGATTTTAGTAAGGTTTTAAAAGCCCAGGATTTCATAAATCCCTTCATTCTTTGTTATTTAAAAACCCAACCTCCCCTAGTATTTTAAATCCCAGTTACCTTGCATTTTTTAGATTAACAATTTTTTCCTAAAAGATAATGCATATTCTTTGACAAAATCCTGAGAAATGCAAATGCTGCATAATGCAAATCCTTTGACAAAATGCAAATCCCAGAAAAAAATCTACGAACCAAACGCCCTCATAACTTCTCAAGTTCTCATGAATGATAGCTTCTTAAAAGAACCCTTCTCTAAAAACACACACATTTATCAATACTAATTTATACACACAAAAAATGATATTGTCAATATCTTACCACTTATGTAAATAAATCATATCAAAATACAATGTGTTCATTTATCAATACTTAATCTATACACACATATATTTTTGTAATTTTAAATTGTAAATCTATATTGACGTCTAATCAAATTTTGTAATCTTTATAAAAACTAGATTACTTTAATATATAAAAATGCTTAAATATTATATATAAAAGTCGATTCTATAACTACAAAGATCTTATTGGGAACTTTAATACACACAGTTAAATTTTACTAGTATAATTTTAGTATAAAAAAATATGCAAAAACATGTATCATTTATCATGCAATAAATGAATTCAAAAGTTACAAAAAGTTAGAAACAAACACTATTTAAGCATTTTTTTTTTCCAATAATATATATCATTTATTTATATAAAAATAAAATAAGTAAATATAAATAATAAATAGTAAATATTAATTAATTTATTTTTATTATTTGCGCCTTTACTCTGCTGCTCCTTGTACCTCTCAAATCTCTAACTTTCTCTCTCTCTCTTTCTCTTCTCTGTTTTCTGTATCTATCTCTCTTCGCCTCTTTCTTTAGACCTAAAATCAGCTTCCAACATCGCCATTCAACAACTTCTTCTCTTGCCTCACAGGTTCCTTTATTCCTCATCTCATCATTCGATCCGTTCTACTTTTCAATCATTCCTTCTTTCTTGTTAATTATTAATTTTGATTTGCTCTTATTAGGGTTTGCTTTTTTTTTTTTTTTTTTTTTCCTTTTATCTTTGATGGCTTTGCCTTTGCATGTAAATCATCTCTCGTTTTATGGTTTTATTTGTATATATAAATTTATGATAACAACTCAAATCGGACTTATATAAGGATTTACAAAAAAAAGGGGTTTTGCTGATTGCGGTACAAGTATGATATATACGCTTACGTATCTTTTAGTTTTATCAAGTCCTGTTGCTGTGTTTAATCTAGTTCGTGGTATTAATTCGATTGTTTGGGTTTCGTTCAAAGAGGATGTTAGGGTTTATTTAAGATTTTAATGGATTTTTCTGATGTAATTTGTTGTATTGAAAAGAATTTGTATACATGTTGTAGAGGATGTTCTTAGTTTTTGTACTGAATTGTATGCAGATATGGATTCATAAGGACTGGTATGATTATTGTTAAACTTTGATGATTTTGTTATGATATAGGCAGAATTGGAGGAAGGTTTAGGGAGTTGTGAAGTGTGAAAATGGCGGGGAGTTCGAGTGAAGAGTCTGGGGTTAGCAGATCATTAGAGGGAATAACAAATGGACAGCAGCGGTCTGGGGAAGCATTGGCGGAATGGCGTTCTTCTGAGCAGGTGGAGAATGGAATTACTTCAACTTCACCACCCTACTGGGACACTGACGATGATGATGATTGTGGTATGCTTCGTTTCTTATTAACCTTTGATTGTTGAATGTTGATGAATTTACTTCAATTGCATTGATGAATCTATATTCTTCATTGTAAACGTGCAATTTTAGAATTCCTATTACTCCCACACTAAACGTCCTAAGTTCCTTGGAAAGACACATTTATTTCATCATCGGTAACATATTAGTTCTGAAATTACTTTAATTCCTGTTTAGGCTTTGGTACGTGATAGAGTTACGTGATAGAGTTACATAACGGTCTTGAAACATGATCCTGATTGAAAGATCAATGTGTAACAAAAAATAGATAATATAAGTATATGGAGTGCAGTGTTTAGGCAATCGGCACATGTATAATATTAAAAGCAATAGCCTCAATACGTGTTGGCTAATTATGTCAGTGCCCTTGTAACACTTTTACAGTTTTACGCCTTGCATATCAGACTTTGAATACCTTAGATTTGTTTATGCTGTTTTTTTATCAAAATTGATTTATTGACATGCAGGACCGAAACCTTCTGAGCTATATGGAAAGTATACATGGAAGATAGACAAGTTCTCGCAGATTAATAAGAGAGAACTTCGTAGTAATGCGTTTGAGGTTGGCGGCTACAAATGGTATGCAGTCTTTTGTTTGTGGGTTCTGATGGTTGTATTGTGGGGCCATCTTTATGTGCAAGTGCTGATTGTATACTCATTAATGATGTATAGGTACATCTTGATCTACCCCCAGGGGTGTGATGTCTGCAATCATCTGTCTTTATTTCTTTGTGTTGCGAATCATGACAAGCTTCTTCCAGGTATGGCTAAATAATAATCGGGTTTTCACTTATCTTTTATCACCCTTGCTTAAATTTAATTTATGACGACTTCTTTTACTGAAACAGGGTGGAGTCATTTCGCTCAATTCACAATTGCTGTGGTGAATAAAGACCCCAAGAAATCAAAATATTCTGGTTGGTTCTTTTTCGTCTTTGTTTACTTCTTGGGTTACCTTTTATTGTCGGTTTTGTAATTTTGTAAGCATATGTGTGTAGATACGTTACATCGCTTCTGGAAGAAAGAACATGACTGGGGTTGGAAAAAATTTATGGAGTTATCGAAAGTGTTAGATGGGTTTGTTGATGCGGACACCCTTATAATAAAAGCTCAAGTCCAAGTTATCAGGTTTCAATCTTATTGATTCTTAATCTTGCAAGTGCAATATTTCTTGTTGCTACCATACAACAATATTTTCGTAATTTTAATCAAGATGGGTGTTAAACCTTGCACACCATGGTTCAAAACTTTAAATTTCTCGACTGTATTTCATTATCATGCATCATGATAAGACTAAGTACATTAAATTCTACAAGGATGATAACAACAATCGGTGAGTGTTTGAAATTTTGGTTACTATTATTACATGTACCATTAGAGCAATGATATTCCTTTTTGAATTGATAATAGAGGCTACAGATAGGGTTGTAGGGGAACTTTTTACTTGGTCGATAAGAACTCAATCAAATTTGATTATGTTATTCCTTTTAGAAATTACTGTGTTCTATTATCAGTTGTTTTAATCATTGGGTATCTGAGCGATTAAAGCTCCGTTTATTGTGGAAGTAGAATAAAAGTTGGTTCCACAAATTTAGTGTAATAAGATTGCTTTTCTGGTTATATCACAGTTAAAGGACATATGATTAGACTTAATAGGAGTACATATGGATTAATCAAGTTATTACTCTTGTGGAATCTTACTACAAACCTTGACAACTACCAAATTAGACCACCTTAACGAACTGCTTACTAATAACATACAATTGCAATTGTACCATGCATCATATTAGGCTACTAGCACTGTGCCTTCCACCTGTACTGCAGATTATGTTGCATTTTGGAGACTGAACCATATTTTTTTTGATCTTCTACATTATAATTGCTTTTTTATGTTCTAAAAGAACATGGAGAAAGGGAATACCAAGGCATAGTTTGTAACCTTCTTACACCTTCTGCCCTTCCTCCGAGATCGGTTTATAGAAAGACATATACCAATCAAATCACAGTGTTTGCGTTAGGCTAATAGCAGGGTGGTTAAAATGCGGGCAAAACTTTAAGCTTCTCGTGAGATTGAAAAGTTCCATTAAAATTGAAATATAAGTTGATAAATTCGGATATGATGACAGCAACACATTTACAGGGCAAAATATTACTGATAGGCTAATTGACGGGTGTTTTGCCTATTATTAATTCCTTCATTTCAATATTTGGGCTACCCCAATTGGTTTGGGATGAAGGCTTACTGTCATAACTTTTGGCTTTGCAATATCAGAATCTTCTTATATTTGTAGCTTTATTTTTGTTCTTAAAGGGATTATGGGGAGTGTGCCTCACCCGCACACTACATGAGCCTTTATTTTTGTTAGTATTGGCGGGTTTGATTTGTAATGTCCATCTCCCAAACATATTTATTCAAGCTCAAGATATTTATCCAGTGAAATCTGCCATGTAGTTTTGTTAAGAAAAGATCAATAGTAAGAGACAGCTGGCAGTTTATTTCTAAGAACGCAAATCACTCTCCAACCAAAAATACGAAGTGGAACTATTTTCAAACCACGATTCACCTTCATAATCGATCTCAACTCAAAATCTTTAGCATTAACAATGTCACCATGTATAACACATACGATTCAACAATGAATATCCATCTCTTCCTACATTTATCCATGATAGATATTCATTGTTGAATCGTATGTGTTATATTATCTACATGGTGATGTTAATGCTAAAAAAATTGAGTTGAGATGGATTATGAAGGTGAAACGTGGTTTAGGAATAGTTTCACTTTGTATTTTTTGTCGAAGAGTGATTTTGCTTTCATGTAAGAAATAAACTGCCAACGGTCTCTTACTAGTGATCTTTTCTTAACAAAACTACATGGTAGGTTTTACTTGATGAATATGTTTGGGAGCTGGTGGTGTGGTTGACTTGTGAGATCCTTTGTGTTTAGTCCTTGCCAACCTTCAGAATGTCTTTGGTGGCTTTGATGTTTTGGTACATGTTTAGAGATAATATATTAATATAGTCATTAGGTACACAATATATGCCTCTTTGGCTTTGTTTTCATGCAATGGAACACCATCTTTGTTTTATGGGTATTTAGTCTACATGCCATTATATCTACTTAATGTACATCATGGTTATAGGCTAACCAATCTTCCATATCTCAAATGGTGTGCTTTCATTTTTTTATTTCTCAAACTCGCTTCTGTTCTCAAATTTTGTGTTCCCAATATTGAGCTTAATTTAATACTCACACTTCACTAATCACAATGATGACTAATTTTTCTGCTTATGTTTTATTTCTTCTAAATAGTGATAGAGATTGCTAGTTTTTTTAATATCCACTGTTTGTTTTATTATAACTATAATGATCATAATACAGCCATTTCTAATCGGTTATTGGTATGAATCCAATTTGGTTGGGATCAGTGGTTTTTGCTATCGTGAAATTTTTTTATTAGTGAAGCACGAGTTTATATGACTGAATGTTTCTTTGTTATATCCCAAAATAACATTGATGAAGTATGAACCATATTTTGGATATTTTTATTTAACAAACAATTTTGTAATTATAATGATCTTTTCTTTGATGTAAAATCTCCTCCGGTTGTTGACTGGGGTCCTACAAAATGTTATATGATAATATTCATACCAGTCATTGTTATATATTGGTATTGGAAGTTTGGAACATCATTCTTGTTTCTAATATATAACTTTGTCAGTATTGATCAATTATTTTTGGACATATTTCATCACTTCTTTACATTAAAAGTCTTTCTTTTATTTAATACTTCTTGGGTAGATTGGCTCACTTAATCACTTTCATCCTTTACCTGAAATATAATTGCCATGTGTTGTATGTATGGCATTCTGCGTATATCACCATATCGGAGGCTTTTCTTGATGCTGGCTTTTGAGTCATTCTCATGAGAATGCAAGTCATTTCAAACTAACATACAACGGATATTTTTTTGGCCTGAAGATATTGATGATTGTGAATGCTAAAATGTGCTAATCATTATATAGGGAAAGAGCAGACCGTCCGTTTCGATGCCTTGACTGTCAATATAGAAGAGAACTTGTAAGGGTATATTTATCGAATGTGGAGCAAATATGTCGCCGCTTTGTGGAGGAAAGAAGAGGAAGGCTGGGAAAATTGATAGAGGATAAAGTTAGGTGGTCAAGGTATATAATTTTCAGTGGAAGATACCATCCTTGTGCCTTCTTGCATCTGAAAACTCCGTAATGTTTTTTCCCTGATGTTTCAGCTTCTGCAATTTTTGGTTGGGGATTGACCAAAATTCAAGACGCCGCATGTCAAGGGAAAAGTCAGATTCAATATTGAAATTTGTTGTGAAGCACTTCTTTATAGAAAAAGAAGTCACATCAACTTTGGTTATGGACTCATTATACAGTGGATTAAAGGCCCTTGAAGGTCAGAGCAAGAACAAGAAGGCCAAAGGAAAATCTGATACAGAAGACTTACCAATTCCTGTTGTCCGGATGGAGAATGACACGTTTATTCTTGTCGATGACGTATTGCTGTTGCTTGAGAGGGCGGCCTCGGAACCGTTGCCCCCAAAGGATGAAAAAGGTCCTCAAAACCGTACGAAGGTCAGAATCATGTTGTCACAGTTTGATAAGATTATGTGTATTTTGTATATACTATGCAATGACTTGAGATCAAATGCTTCTGCTGACAATTATTTTGTTATGAAGCAAAGCACCTTAATTAGTGATCTCATCATCTTTTTTTTTTTTGTGGCTGTGCTAGGATGGTGGCTCGGGGGAGGATTTCAGCAAGGACTCTATAGAGCGTGATGAAAGGCGTCTCACCGAACTGGGACGTAGAACTATTGAAATATTTGTGCTAGCCCATATATTCAGGTTATATACTTTTGAAGGATCAGAGAGTAATGTTTTCTAGCCACATAATGTCCCTAAAGCCCCTCAAGTCCTCAACCTTTTTGGTACACATCAAGTCCTTAAAAAGGCAACTTTTAGTTCTACTTACGTGGATTTTAGGGACTTTAGGGGATGACATTTGAGATGGTTGCTAAAAAGCAACATTAATTCAAACTAAAATTAACTAAATTTCATACAAGGGGAATCGAAAAGTAAGTTTTGGGGACTTAATGGGTAGTGAAAAGGAAATTTTGTTATTCTGTAATATACACATTCTTACTAGTTACTACTGATTTGGTACATCAGTAACATAGAAGGTGCATACCAAGAGGCTGTTGCTTTGAAGCGGCAAGAGGAGCTCATACGTGAAGAAGAGGAAGCATGGATGGCTGAAAGTGAGCAGAAGGCAAAACGTGGTGCATCTGAAAAGGAAAAGAAATCAAAGAAGAAACAGGTTTGTGATTACTCTTTTTAAAGCGAGTGTAACATTCATTGGATTCATGTATTTACTTTTTTTTTTTTTTTGATATTACACAGGCAAAGCAGAAAAGAAACAATCGCAAATCTAAGGATAAAGGAAGGGATGAAAAGCAAAGTGTTGTAATAGAGGACAAACCTAAAAAACAGAGCCCAACACTTGACACAGAGTTACTAAAAAAACCTGATGCACTAGAGGATGTTTCCGATGCTTCGGATTCAGTAGATTGTGTAAATGAGGTGCTGCTTCGTCCTGATTCAGATGATAGAGATTCAAGCCCTGTTAACTGGGATACCGACACATCGGAACCTCATCCACCCACAGAAGCCTGTGGTAGTGGTCTTTTGATGGCACAAAACGGAGAGAGAAAGAGTCCGTCCATGATTGATGATAGTTCGTCAACGTGTTCAACGGATTCACTGCCTTCAGTGGTGATCAGTGGGTCTTCTGGTGGGAGTTCACATCAGAATCAGAAGAGCCAAAGTTCACCTAGCAGGTCGCTTTCAAATTTCAATTTTTCCCTGCTTTATTGGTGCAAATTGTACGTTTATGCATAACATTTGTTTTTTTTTAATTATTATATAGAGGGAAAGTCAAGCGAGGAAAGGCTACTAGTGAAGTGACTGGACGGGTCAACAATATACAGAAACAACCTTCCAATGTAATCTCCGAGCCGAGTGATGAACCAGATTCTGATGTGGTTGCAGTCTCGTTGCATGATAGGGTGAAGTGGCTTGAACAAGATGCCAAGAAAGTGGTATGAAATTATTCTCCCATTTGGAGCAAAAACTTCTCTGATCTCATTTTCTTATGATTAGATGTTTACTGGCTATGTTTTTGTTTTTCATGGCAAGAATTGTTTTTTTTTTAATGGTAGGAAGAAGTCATTTCATTGCAAAAAAAGCTAAACGTAAAGGATGAGGTTGAACCCGAGAGACATTCCAAGGAAAAAATGGTTGTTACCGTTACAGTTACACCTTCGTCACCCAAAAGCCCTTCAAAAGCCTCACCACGTGCCCTTCAGAAGTCCGAGCTGAAAAAGAGCTCAGGTTCGGATTCTGGTATTGCCAGAAAACTTTCTTCAGACAATTCCCAAAACCTCGACAAACCAGTGGGCTCATCAAACTCAAGTGAAGGTTCAGTCATATCCAAACCCAACTCTCATAACACCGGGACTCAAAAACCAACCGAAAAGCCTTCAATTGTCCACCAAGGACCTGTCCCTACTCAGAAACCTGTTAATGGTATCGGGACTGTAACAGCTGAAAAGCCTGTCGTTCAACAAGTGTTGAGGCCCGTCGAAAAGGCTCTGGTACAGCAAGTTTCTGTTTCATCAGAGAAGTCGTCGACTAAGCCGGTACCACCCATGTCGAGGCCCTTGAGCGCTCCTCTAGTTGAAGGATCTAGACCTAATGCTACCAGTACTACACCTGTTATCTCGATGGTCCAGAACGGACCATTGCTATCTCGTTCGGCAAGTGCAGCTGGGTATCTTGGTCCTGAGCCGTCGTCCATGACTCAGAGTTATGTTCCACCGTCATATCGAAATGCCATGATGGGAAGTCCTGTTTCTGCTACCTCTGTTGCTTTCAGTCAAACCCATTCACCTAAGCCTACGGCAAACTCTTCTCCCTCGTATTCACAGCCCATGTATCTGCCTCAGGGCTCTGAAAGAATGGAATCTAATAATTCTATCAGACCGAGCTTTTCGTTCGGAATGATGAATCACGATCATGTACTGCAAAACGGATCACCGTGGATGGAATCCACTCAACGGGACAACAGCAGCACCAGCAGCAGAGGCTTACACAGTGATCCGTCATCCTTGCTTAACGGCATACAAAACATCGATCTATACAAGCCTGTTCACGGCAGATCCCAGGCTCAAGGCATGGTAGCGGATGAATTTCCTCACCTTGACATCATCAATGATCTACTTGATGACGAGTACGCTATGCCGACAGCATCGAATGTTGGGCCGTTATTTCACAACGGACCCCGTCATCTGAGTCATCAGTACACTTTCCCTGGGGATGTAGGTGGCTCACTCGACCAGGGTCCTTCAACAAGCTCCTGCAGGTTTGAGCGAACTCGGAGTTATCATGAAGAGTTCCAACACAATTATGGTGGCGCGTTCGACTTCTCAAGAGACATGCTTCCGCCGCAACCGAATGTGCAGCCGCCTTATGTGAATGGACAGATTGACGGATTGATTCAAAACCAATGGCAGATTGGTGGGTCTGATCTTTCGTATGGGTTGAGACACGTGGATGGCGATGGGTATCAGTATCACATGCCGCCTGATTATTCGAACCTGACGATGGGTGTGAATGGTTACACCGTATACCGACCATCAAACGGGCAGTGAGTAATGAATTATAAATGGGTTGTAATAACGTATGTCAAGAAGGAAACGGTGTCGGGTCTCTTAGATTTGGAGTGAGGTTGTAACCCTTTGATAAGGAAACTTTTTTTTTCTTTTAAATTCTGAAAGAGTGATTCTGTCTTTTACGTTTAGAATTGGTTTTTTTCGTTTGTTCATGAATTGGGATTTGAAATATGCTTTTGCTAGCAATGCTTACCAGATTCAGGTTTCTATATTAATATGATCCACTTGATTTCCGATACCGGTTTGATCTAACGGTTCAGGTGTGCGTTTCAAGCTACACTTGTGAACCGACCGGAATATAATCATTCCGATTAAGTTATGTTTATGCTAGTTCGGTTTGGTTCTGGGAAAAACTGAAGTTCAAGTTGCGGGATTGTTTTTCGGGGGTGATTTATTGAAAATAGATAGAAGTATATTTATTTATGGGAAAATTAATTTAAAAAAAAAAACAATCGGCACGAGTCTTCCTATTAAAAACGTTACCTTATAAATCCCTTAATCTAACGAAATTCATCTTTTATAATTGTTGTGGGCACAAACATCTTAAGTTTTACATATATAAGACAAACATGGATCACATATGGAATTTATTACTATGCACAAAAGCCGGTTTGTAACCGAACCGGTTCGGATAAAAACCGGACCGGTTTTTTAAATAACTGGACCGGATTCTAACCGGTTTTGGGGGGAATAAAGTGGAACCGGTATAACCGGTTTAGGTTATTTTTTCAGAATTTCTTTTTTTTTTTGGGCTTCGGTTGGGCTCCTCTTTTGTATGGGCTAACATTTCTTTTTGGGCTAACATTTCTTTTTTGGGCATTTTTTTTGGGCCATCATTTTTAAATTTTTGGGCTATAATTCTATAAATCTAAGAAATTAACAAATTTATAGTTAATTATAATTTATAAATTAAGTTAAACACATATATTTTACTCCAATCAAATATATTTTTGTATTATATTTGATTATAAAATACATAAGAAGTTTAAAAATTCAAATTACGACAACTTACAATTCAAACTACGACAACTTATAATTCAAACTACAACTTATAAATCAAAGTTTCAAACTACGACAACTAAAAATTCACAATCTTTTTTTTTTCTTTTCTTCAATTCACCCAAATTTTGGTATTCGGGTTCTATATCATCGTCGTCTTCGTTTTCTTCGTTTGGAGGTGATATTCCAAGTTCAACTTCTTCGTTGTGTATATTTGTTTCCAACTCGACGTCGATTGAATCTTCTAATGTCGTTACGTGTTGCACTCGAGCCGCTCCATCCAAATAATCCTTCAAACATATACAACATTCTATCGACTCCGGACTTAGTCTCGACCTCCGTTGCGATATAACCCTGCCACTAACAGAAAAAGCGAATTCCGAAGCTACCGTGGAAGCTTGGACGGTTAGTAAATCACGGGCCATGGCGGCTAGAATCGGATATACCGGTTCCTTTTCTTTCCACCAAGCCAAAAGATCAAGGTTTTCAAACTCATCATATGTCATAGTTGAAATAATATCACTTGCAATATAGTGTCCTAACTCGCTAGTCGGGGTATTAGTACGTGCTCGTTTCGATTGCGAATTTAAAAGTGTGTTAAAAAGAGATATACCGGTTCCCCTACTAGATGATTCCCCTCTCCTCATTTGTTCTTGTATTATATTACTCGCACCATATTTAGTTAAATATTTATCGAATAACTCCCGGAAACATTTGTTAAAATAGTTTATTTGGTTTTGAATAAAATTGGGCTCGGTTAAATCTTCGTGTAAACCAAAAGCAAATGCAATACTTTCAATTAATGTTTCAACGCCACCAACATTTACCATCGGGTTTAAAGCGGCGGCACAAGTAAAAACCGGTGGGATTTCCTGAAAATATTTCAAAACTTTTTCTTTCATTGCTTTGCCAATATTGTCAAATACTTGGCCTTCAAATTCATAATCATTTAATTTGGAAGCTAACAAATAAATTTGATTTAAAACCAAAGGGCTAGTAGGATAATATACACCGGATAAAAAAGTTGTTGCGTCTTTAAAAACTTTTAACAAATCGGTTATTTTCGCAATCATTTCCCAACTCGAACTCGGATAAACACTTGGAACATGGCCCTTCTCGTATAGGCGATTGTGAAACGGTTGCAATGTTTCCCTTTGCCTTAACGCGGAGTGCATCATCATCCATGTCGAGTTCCAACGAGTTGGAACGTCTAAATTCACACTTAAAGCTTTTTTATTAACCGATTTACAATAACGTCTATATGCATTTAGTCTTTGGCTATTACTACAAAGAACTGATTTTATCATCGCTCTAAATACTAATCTAATCGGTTCAATAACCTCCAACCCGGCTTGCACGGATAAATTAATAATATGTGCAACACAACGAGTATGAAAAAAAGCGCCATCTAAAATAGGATTTAATAACAATTTTAATCTAGGAACCACGTTTGTATTATTCGACGCATTATCAAAAGAAATCGAAAATACTTTTGCTTCTAATTTATAAAGGCAAATCACACGTTTTAAAAGTGCAAATAAATTTGCACCGGTATGTGGTTCGCCGAATAAATCAAACGCGATTGTTCTTTTCATCATTTGCCAAGTTTTTGAATCTAACCAATGTGCCGTAACGGCTAAAAAAGAATTTCCGGTGTTGTGAGGAGCGCTCCAAACGTCGCAAGTTAACGAAACACTATAATTATGTTCTAGAAAACCCAAAATCATTTTTTCCCTCGCAACACTCCACATTTTTAAAGCGTCACGACGAAGGGTAGTACGACTTACTTGCGTATAGCGTGGTTGCATCAATTGTTGAATCATCGTCGTGAAAGCTTCATCGTCAAAGTGATCAAACGGCAACGATTTCGTAATCACGAATTTTGTAAACGCTTCCCGTAATTTATCATTATCGTAAATAAAAACGCCACCTTGCGGGGTAACGTTCGGTTGAGTAGGATCGGCTCTCATCCGAAGTGCCTTGCATGCTTTCGTAATATGATTTTTCAACGTCGTGTTTCCTTCGGCCGCAAAAAACTTTTGACAAAGTTTGCAACGAGCCTTTCTCGAACCATTTGACATTTCACACAAATCATAATGATCCCAAATTTCTTTGTTACGTTTATTCTCGAGCACCCGAACAACTTCAAGATTTCCACCGACGGAAGATTGTCCGGTCGTTTCGGGAGTGTTAGAAGCCATTTGAGATGAAAGAAAAAGATTACTTGGAATTTTCGGGATTACGAGAGTTGGAGAATACCGAAAATATCAAACGAGAGAGTTGGAGAATACCGAAAATATCAATTGAGAGTGTTTTGAATCAATGGTAATCAACCAAAAACATTTCTAACCTATTTATAAAGTATTGGGTGGCAAAATGGTAATTTTTTGTCAAAAAAACGGTCAGAAAACGGTCACAAAAATTCCAACGGCTATAATTCGAATTTCACGAAAATCGGTTTTTTTTTTCGGATAAAAACCGGTTTTTTAGCCGGTTACAAAAAACCGGATAATTAACCGGTAAAATAACCGGTCCTCCCAGAAACCTCTTATCCGGTTGAAAAACCGGTTTGGTTTAAAACCGGTCCGGTTTCAAAAAAAACCGGTTACAAGGAATCCGGTTTCGGATCAAAATCGGATAACCGGATTTTTCGTGCACCTCTACTTCCGAGAATTAAATGCATGTGTCCAAAAACACGGGTTGTACGACATAAAAAAAAAAATAGGACTTTATAAAAAATTTATTTAATTTACTAAATAGGAATATATGTATGTACGTGGTTGAGATCATTGCAGAAAATTAATTTGGTGTAAAACTATAGATTTAATATGGACCTCAGGATTATCATTTACACAAAGGATAATATAGTAAATATGTAATTAACATTAACTAATATTAGTTTCCAGCCAACAAAGTTTAACTATGGTTATCACTTTTTTTTTTAAATATTGAACATATATGCAGTGTTAAATATACGGTTAATAATGTTACTTTGACATTTAATATTTCGCAATCTTAGATATAGATAATTTAAAAAAAAACATAACGTGTAAAGTTTTTTCGGAAAAAAGTTATCATTACCGGTACAATCGATCTATATAAATATAAACATTAATATTCATATCAAATCTCGAATGATGAATTACAATAATAATCACATTCTTTAAATATTTTATGTTAAACATATATGCAATGTTGAATATATATATATATATATATATATATATATATATATATATATATATATATATATATATATATATATATATATATATATATATATATATGTATATAGGGGTAGGTTCAATGGAAAACCACTATGCACGTGAAAACCATGGAAACCTACGCAAACCGTCCGATTTGGTGCATTTAATGAAAAACGCGGTGGCATGATCGTAAATAAGGTGATGCATCACGCGGGATTTTGATGCATCATGCGGGAAATTTGATGCATCACGCGGGATTTTGATGCATCACGCGAGTAATTTGATGCATTTGTAGTGGTGCAGTGCGGTTTTCACAAGTTTTCAGGTGCATTGTGGTTTTCCATTGAACCTCCCTCTATATAGATATATATAGAGGTTCAATTGAGAACTTTTATGCATCGAGAATCTTGAGGAACTTTTGTGCACCGGATAATCTACCAATGGTGCATAATGGGCATTTAGGCAAAACTAAAGAAATGATAATTAATTTATTTCTAAAAATCATCAAAAGATAATTAGGAATTACATTTTGAATTAAAATATCATATTAACTACATTCCTAATTTTCCTCCACATCTCTCTCTCTCTCTCTCTCTCTCTCTCTCTCTCTCTCTCTCTCTCTCTCTCTCTAACCATCCCTCTCTCTTTCTCTCTAATCATGTTCTTCATGATTTTCATAGTGATGATGAACGATAAACAACGATAATGATGAACATGAACAAAAGATGCATCCGATGATGATTATGAAGAATACGATGCATAGATGAATGATGAACAATGAATAATGATAATGCATAGATGGATGATGAACAATGACGATGCATAGATGAATGATGGACGATGAACAATGAAACAATGATAATGCATAAATGGATGATGAACTGTAACAACCTAGTCTTTAACCGAACATTTAAATCTGATTTTGAGCTAATAATGTAATTTAATTACATTATTTGTATTGTAATTTAATTAAGTAATGAAATTATTTAATTAAGTTAAATTGTGTTAGTGATGATAAAAATAAAAATGAAATCTTTATTTAAAAGAAAATCGGATGTGGAGGAGTTAAAGTTGCCAAATTCCAAAAGTTGGAAAACAAAAGACCCAAAGTCTTTTAGTTCCTTCATTCATCATATTATTATCTTGCAAACTCTCTCTCAATATCTCTCTAAAATCAGCTGGAAATCGAAAATCAGAAGAAAAGATTCGTGATTTAACTGATTTTATCAAGAATCAAGTGGGGTTTAAGGTAAGAAACCAAAACTTTGAGTTTAAAGTTTATTTGAGAGTGTTAAGTGCTTAAATTTGGATTTAAAATCTGAATAAATTATGTTGCATATATGTTATTTAAGTTGCAAAACATCAATTGAGGTTCTCTGAAGATTCAGAAACAAAAATCGTTGGTTAAATCGTCCAAAAAGTGTAAAAATCTGAGTTTTTCATAAGTTGTGTGTTCTTGACAAAAAGTATCTATTTTTGGACAAATCTGGACGATTTAATGTGTTTAAGATGGGGAAAATAGTATAGAAACACCCCAATAATGATAATATAACAAGAGATTTAGTTGCATGTGATTAAAATTAAGTTTGGTGAATTTTTGATGAAAGCCCGTAAGTGTCGACCTGCACATCTGCAAGTCGACTCAGCGAGTCGCCAAAAACACCAAGAAATTCTTGAAAATTTTCTAAGTGTTGGATCCTAATTCGGTTGAAACCCGAATTCGGATTGACCCGAAGTTCGGATGGGTCAATCTCGGATCAAATAAGTTTCTCGGATGCATGCGAATTCGGCCGAGATCCGAATTTCGGACCTCGACTCGACGAGTCGGTCCCTGTTGATGCGAAATTCGGATCTGTTTTGAGGGATCCGAAATTCTGGCTAATATACTAACTTTTTGAATATCTTTTTATGACATATTAATATATATAATGTAATGCCCATATACACACATGTAATTAAAGTATAAAGTTTATCAGTTATCAGAATCAGATCAAATAAAGTTTAAAACTAAAAGCTAACGTTCTTGCTATGATAAATTCTGGACAGGTTCAGATTAATTCTGAACAAAGTAATAAAGTATAAAAGATAAAATACTGAAAGTGGGTCAAAGATTGTAAAGCTAAGCCAAGTTCAGAAAGACAAAGATTAAATTTTGAGATAACTCAGGTGGTGGAGAAATTTGCTTGATAAGAAAACAATTTCAGCATAAACCAGAACCAATGAGTTATAGATATTCAGTTTTACATGTTTGATTCTGGTTGAGACATATTGTTGAAGATAGTTTATCTTGGCATTCATTTATGCTCATCTGGATTGTGACCTGTGTTCACCATGGTTCGGTGATGCCCTGTGGATCATGATGGCTATTTGACTTATCATTTTGCATACATTGTACTTACAATTCAATTCAGTTATTATTAGAAGTTGATATTGCTATCATGACATTGTTTATTTATGCTTTCATCATTGCTCACATATTTAATGTATTGATTCCGCTTAGCATGATTAGCTTAGTTGGTCTATTGTTCTGGACCTTGAGATGTCACCAGTTCTATTGAACTTGGTATTGATTACTCCGACGCTCCCCCCACGATGTTTGCTGGTAACTAGCTCAGTATGAGTGGATAGCTTCCACTAAAAGCGTGAGCGTGACCTGGACATCATCCAATTCTGATTTACTATGTCTCAATCATGCGTGGCTGTAGCGACAGTCTAGTTATATCACGCTAGATACCCACTATCCACTTGTTGAAATGCATGTAATCTGAAAATCTATTTCTCAATAAGCATTGCTTATAGTTGTTGTTTAACCTTTTTACAGGAAAAGATAAGGAGAAAGCACCTGCCAGACCTAGTTTTTAGGTCTTTCAAGATTAGCTGAAGTTTTTCATAGACCGCTACTCAAACGACCCCTTTTGGTACAGATTGGCAGATGATACTTGTGGTGGTTTGGGTAGATTTGCTTTGATCATATGATGATATGTATTTGATTAGTCTTGTACCCTTTATAAGTTTAATTTGAACATCGTAACTTGTACTAAAATTGTATTAAACTTAATCCTAAATGTTTGTACTGTAATTTGAAATTTCGCAACATAATACTCTATCTTAGTTATGATTGATATTGTTGCAATTTGTGGGACCTAGACGCTGAGCACTGCCCCGTAAGGGGAGGTCTTCACATGAACAATGACGATGCATAGATGATTAACGATAAATGATGAACATGGATGATGAACGATGAACAATGATGATGCATAACAACACGTTAGTTTAAGTTTTTTGGGTGTTGTTGCATCATGTTAGATTAAAGTTTTTGGATAAACGTTAGATTAAGGTTTTTAGATGAACACATTTGATGCATCACGAATGATGAATATGAAGTTGATGAACACGAATAATAATTAATGAAGATGATGAACACGAAGGATGCACGATAACGATGCATCTAAATCTTCATCGTTTAATTTGAATTTGTATTATTTTTGTTAATTCTGGAAGTGTAGTGATTAGATTTATTTAACATTTATTATTTAAATATTTGATGCAATATTCAATTAATATAAAATTAAAATTAATTAAACTAGATATTTTTTTCCTAAACTACCCTTCATTAGATGTATATAATATGTTGCATCACGAGATGCATATAATATGATGCATCACGAGATCGACCTGATCCAACGGCTGTAAGATGGTTCGTAAGTACCTAGATGCATAAAAGTTCTCAATTGAACCTGACTATATATATATATATAGATGGGATCATTGCAGAACCTAAATTTAGTGTAGAACCGTAGAACTAATATCGTCCATAGATTAGATTAATCTAATGGTTTTGATTAAAACCATAAAGTTTGGAATTAGTGAAAAAAAGATTGGCATTAGTAACTTTTTAATTGTGTCAGGGGGTAAAATATGTATAGATTGAAAATAGTAAAAAGATTGACATTAGTAAACTAAATATCCTTTTTCTTTAAATTAAAATAACATCAATATGATTAATTGTTAAATCAAAAAAATTATACCATAAAAACGAGAATTTTATACTCTTTAAAACGAGACCGGTCATGATATATTTTTTTCGAAAAAATTTTACCTGTTTATTTTTCGTAAAAAAAATTATCCAGACCATCATGCAATGTAGCATGACCGGTATCATTCAATGTCGAATGACCACTTGACATCGTATATTCAACGCCGATGCAACACTGCATGTACATTCAAAATTAACCGAACTAAAATAATGGTCAAAATTAGTAGTCAAAAGTTGGTTGATTTAATGAGAACAGTAATGACATATTTTTTTTTTGAAAAAATTTACGTGTTTATTTTTCGTAAAAAAAAATTACCCAGACCACGATGCAATGTAGCATGACCGATATAACTCAATGTCGAATGAACATTTGATGTCGTATATCCAACGTCAATGCAACACTGCATATACATTCAAAATTAACATAACCAAAATAATGGTCAAAATTAATAGCCAAAAGTTGGTTGATTTAACGAGAATAGTAATGCTATATTCTTTTCGAAAAAAATTTACGTGTTTATTTTTCGTAAATTTTTTTTTTTACTTAGACCTCCATTCAATATTTTATATATAGATCATTCAATGTCCAATTACAGTTTATATCACACATTCAACACTGCATGTACCTTCGATATTAAAAGAGTCAAAATTGGTCAAAGTGGGCAGTCAAACTTGGTAGGCTACTATTAATTCAATGTTAATTGCATAATTACCATCTTATCCCTAGTGTTATATAATAATCCAATGGTTTAGATTGGTTCTATAGTTCTGCACTAAATTTAGTATCTGCAATGATCTCATCTATATATATATATATATATATATATATATAGGGTCAGGTTCTATGGGGCACCTGTATGCATTGTGCACTTTGGGAACCTGTATGCACCGTTAGATCTTGAATTTTAATGGTTCAGATTGTAGTGACAAAAGGGTAATTAATTTGAAAATTGGTGCACGGGTGCATAACTTCTCGCGCGTGGAAGGACAAAATCGGAAGATGCTTGAATTCAGAAATTATTCTATCCGAATCTAAACAAACATGATGCATCTTCATCCAATTTATTGGATTCGTCTTCAAACACGATGCATCTTCATCCAATTCAATTTCAAACATGATGCATTTCGACCATATTCATCATCGTCTTTGTTCCATCATTATGCATCACCAAAATCGTGATGCATTTCGGCCATATTCATCCTCGTCTTTGTTCCATCATTATGCATCACCAAAATCGTGATGCATTTCGACATTTAAACGTGTTAATTTCGTGATGCATCTCTGAAATTTAAATGTGTTCATCAACGTCTTCAATGTGTTCATCATTGTCGTGATGCATTGCTGTTGTGCATCATGTTTGAAACAACCAATACCATATGCTCCAAATATTTCTTGGAAGCAATAACCACCAACATTAATAAAGAATCTTAGAATTCTTTGACTAGCCATAAGCATGATACAGAATCGTAGAATGAACTGTTTGTGAAAAAACTGATACTCAAAAATCATGATCAACAGACGCAAGCAAATTCTCGTCAATATCGATGCACAGGTATGGTGCAGAGTTGCATACCGACGGTGGACAGCGATGGTGGTGCTAGGTCTGGCGGTAGTAGTAGTGGTTGTCTTGTGAAAAATGGTTGAGAGAAAGAGAGATGGAGAGAGACTAGCCATTAAAGAGAAAAGGAAAGAGAGAGAAAAAAGGATGGATTTATGGAAATGTGGTTGATCATTTTATTTAGTTTCCTAAATAAATGATAAATATTAAATTAAATCTTATAATTTAACAATATATTATTAAGCATTCCCAAAATGCCCTTAATGCACCCTTTGTAAACAAGCAATGCATTTTTGGTTCCCATTTGGTTCCCGATGCATATGGTACCTCATAGAACCTCAATCTATATATATATATATTCAAGTGGGTACCACCTATTTTATTATTCTTTACTTATTATTATCAAATTAGGCTAAAGGGAGTGGATGCCAAGCAAAACTGCAATCACGTCAGCTTTGTCATTCTTTGTCATTTTGATGTAATTCCGAGTGTGTGGATGTCATTCATTTTCTTTTATTTTCGTTTTAAACTTAAAATAAAAACATTGAAATAAAAAATAACTTTAAATTAATAATATTAAAATCAAACATAGCATTTAAAATTAAAATAAGAACATTAAATTTAAAAATGTTCAATGTTTTTTTTTAAATTTGAAATGATAGAAATGAAAAAATTTAGAGAATATTTTGGTTGTGTTAAGTTGAGAAAATAAAAGAATATGTATGAATATATATAGAGCAATGAAATATAAATAATTATATATATATATATATATGTGTGTGTGTGTGTGTGTGTGTGTGTGTGTGTGTGTGTGTGTGTGTATGAAAGGGTTGAAGGTGTTCGGCATCCAAATGTCGATGCCATGGTCTTGCATGCCGATGCCATGGGGACATGGGCGGATCCAGGATTTTTTGTTATCGGTGTCACTTTTTTAGAGTAAGTTTAATAGTTAGATTTTCAAAATATTTTCTAAGATGATTCGGGTTACCGAAACGGGTTTTGTCAACACAAAAATTAACAAATAACAAGATTTTTATAATTACAAGAGTACATGGTACAATACCATCTCTTAACTGTCTCAGTTGCGACCGACAAAACCAAAGGATACGAAATATGCTTCATAGTTTCCACCATTAATTTAGCAAGCTTGCGGATTCCATTCAAGTTAGAATATATTGTATCATCTTTCACATTCTCAATATAGTATTCAAGTTGATGCACAAGATTAACATTCTCATCATAGTTAAAATCATTCGGATATATCTCCGCCAACTTTAATAACTTTGATGCATCAAAGCCCCGAAAAAATCACACAGTTAGGGGTTTTCCAACATATTTAAGCACATCCATAATCGATGAAGCGATAATATCGGCTAGGGGTTTTTCAACCAATTGCACCGGTCTTCAACAAGGTTTGGGCTAGTTTTTTTCCAGGCTTTTTTTAATCTTTTGGATTGGTTCTTGAAATTTGTCTATTATCCTTTTTAATTCTGTTGGACTTTTGTTTTTCTTTTAAGTTTTTTTATGATTAAAGTCAGTAATATTTTAATAAGTCTAGGTAACGAAATCAACAAATATAAATTAAATATGTATATAATACTTTTATAAATTTTTCCTAGGTGTCACTAAAAAAAATCCTAGATGTCACTCGAATTTTTGATACATACGTAACTCAGTATTTTAGAAATTTATCGGTGTCGAGTGACACCCATGTTTAATCACTACATCCGCCCCTGCATAGGGAAGGGGCGGTGTGCCAAGGATGCCAAGCTTGGTACCCCTCCTTGCCATGCCACTCTATGTGTCCTTATATGGATCATATTATTTTTAATTCAGTACTTGAAAGGATAGATAATTCTTTTGTGTGATTTCAGGCTTAAAAATAATGAGTGGATGTTATTTTAATGTAAAAAATCATATCGAATCAATGTATTTATAAGTTTTTGATGCAAAGTTCAATAACACGAAATCAATGTTTATATAAATGAATGGGTTTATTATGAAAAAAACCATCATGTTTTCCAATTTTTAGCGATTTAGTCCCTCCATGTTATTTTTTACCATAAAACCTCTCATGTTACCGATTCGTTGTTGATTTTAGGAAAGTTACCTATTGTAACAGGTTCCCTCTGCCGGAGTGCCGGCGACTTCCGCGACGATCATCTTCTGCACAACCGCCACCGCCATAACCCCATCACCGCCACCGCGGAAACCCTAGTTGAACCCTAGCACCGGCAGGAGGAAACCCTAGCGACGCCATACATTCTCTCCATCTCTCTTTCGCTCTCAGTCAAGACGACAGCGGCTCAACCCTAGCGCCGCCGCCCCCATAACCCCATCACCGTCACCGCCCTCACAACATCCACCACCACTCGGCCTCACTCACTCTCTTACGCTCACTCGCTCGATCTCTCGGCTGCGATCACCACACAACTGCCGTCGCCGCCGACCAAGACCGGTCTCAGGTGTTGCGCCGCCACCAAACCACCACCGCCGACCTACATCTCAGGATTTATTACCGGTATAACCGGTTACAAGTCAAATATTTCCTAAAACCAACAACGAATCAGTAACATGAGGGGTTTTATGGTAAAAAATAACATGGAGGGACTAAATCGCTAAAAATTGAAAAACATGATGGTTTTTTTCATAATAAACCCTAAATGAATCAAGATTTTTAAGCATTGAACCGATAGATAATCTAAATCACTGAATCAATATTTAATTTACAGAATCGACGATTCTGTTACAAAAGTATTGAATTGGTGTATAAAAGGTATCTTTATTTATTCCATGTCAAAAAGAAAAAATTCTAGATAAAAAATATTTAACTAATTATATTTTAGATTCTACTGATAATTAACGTTGATCAAAACTATAAGAGGGTGTTTGGATTTGCGTTTGAAAAAGTGCTGTAGCGTTTTGGAAACTAATAATCAGCTAATTGCTGTAACAAAAAGTGCTGCAGAAAATGTAGTGTTTGGTTTAGCTTCTGCTGTTTGATATCATAATTATCAAATAATCAGTTTTTAAAGTGTTTGGATTTGCGTTTTTACTTGTAAAATGACCAAATAATCACTTATTAAGCAAATAAGCGACAATTTTTAACTTATTAAAAAGTGTGGTATGACAAACGCTAAACGCAAATAATCAATTATTAACGTATGCAATCCAAACACTCAAAACCAATTATTTGCGTTATTGTAACGTAATAAGCTAATAATCACGTTCATAACGCAAAACCAAACACCCTCTAAATAAGTTAAATGAAACAGTTAATATTAGATTCATTTTAAACGTTTTAATAATATGTTGTAATTATATAAATTAAGTTGCGTGATTTCTATTTTTATATTATATATTAATGAAGACAATTCTATACTATATATAATAAGAAAACCACTTGGAAATTCTGGACCATTGGATTGAAATAAATCAATGGTCCAGATTAATGACAACTCATAATTATTTATGAAATGTCTCTTATACCCTTAACTAAAATAAATAATTACACCTATGCCATATATTAATTTTTAGAAGTTACCAAATTCAACTCATAATTATTTATGAAGTTACCAAATTCAACTCATTACCTATATATGGATTATTAGGGTTATATTTTTGTCTCCAATAGGTCAAATGAGTATATTATAAAAAATTAAATTACAATTGAAACTGGTTGAAAGTCACATAAAGTGTGTTCAAGTGCATATAATATAATTTGCCAATAATAGACATGGATATTTTATGATGTTCAAGTCCTATTTGTATTAGTGACAATTAGTGTCACAAAAATATCAAATTGACACATGACATAAAATTAGTGACAATTAGTGCCACAAAAATATCAAAATGATAAAAACAAACATTGTAAAATACAATTTTACAAGTAGGGTCTATCAGAAAAAAATTATTGTAATATTAATTAAGTAACTTAATTTAATTTACCCACGTGTCCGTGGGTCATAATCTAGTAATTAATTAAACTAGAAATAAAATGAAATACAAAATAAATAAAGGTAAAAGTATAAGATTTTATAAATTAAAGGGGTGTAACTGAAACTTAAATTAAAGTAAGGTGTTGACACGTGTGATGCATGAGTATGAGGTGTATGTGACTCATGTGTAATTAGGGAGTAAGGTCGTTTATACGGTACACTAAATATATCTATAACCAAAAGGCCTTTGGTCTGGTGGTAAGTGGGTGGAATTGTAAGCGTGAGGTCACAGGTTCAATCCCTGTTGGAGGCAAGATGAAATTTAGGTGGAGTAAGTAAGTCTGTTTGTAAAGGAAAAATAGTTTAGGAGTAGGAGTAGGATAGTTTGCCGTTCAAAAAAAACCTAAATATATCTATAATTTATAGATGAGTAATGACAAATGTTAATATTATTTTTAAATTAAAATAAAAACTTTAGATCAATTTATTTAAAAAAAGATTATATATGATTAGCTACTTAAATATCACAAAATCACAACATGCAATTTTTAAAAGATTTTTAATTAATATTTATAATAATAAAATAATACTAATAGTAAACTTAAAAGTTATTAATGATTAGTTTTTGCTTAAATGATTTATACATAAATTAATTATAATAAAATATAGGGTTTAATATAAAAAAAAACCTAACATATTTTCAAGTTTTTTTTACGATTTAGTCCATTCGTGTTATTTTATCTTAAAAAGTCCTTAAGTTTTTGTTTTAAATCTGGTTTCGAAAAAGTTTTGTTTTTTTCATAATTAGCACTATCTTTTTCCACAAAAAAAACATATTTTCACTATTTTTCTCCGAAAATCCACAAATTTGTAAATTCTTTTGAAAAAATAAAGAAAAATTCCAAAACTCACAAACAAATATATTACTTAAGGTTTATTGGTAAAAAAAAAAAATAGCACGAAGGGACTAAACTGTAAAAATGTGAAAAACATGTTAGTTTTTTCATATTAGACACTAAGATATATTATATATCATTAGGATTAAAAGTTTGAACATTAATTTTTAATTTTAAGTTCACACACAGACACACACTAGTTTATTACGCGCGTATTACGCGGATATTTTTAATATACATAAAATATAATAAACTAAAAGGTAAAGATATAAATATCATTTTTAAACAAAAATATATAATAATGATATTATTGTTTATTATGACCCTTTAATTTTGTATAGTTCTACACACACACATGAATAGTAATTATTTTTTTAAATATTTTAAAATTTTATTATTTTATATTATAATTAATAAGTTATTAGACTATTAGAATTTTTTTTTGGATTTAATTTGATTTGATTTGAATTTAAAAAGTAGATTATATTAGATATGGATTGATACATATAGTTTAAATTTATTTATTATTTTTTAAAACTATAAATGCCACGTGCCGATTCATGGTGATGACATGTGGATTCATGAGAGTTGACTATATTTACTCTTTTAAAAGTATAGATAAAGATAAATATTAAGAAAACAAATTTGCTAGAGGTTAAACTAGTTTAGTAATACATGAATATAATATATAGTTAGCCATTCTATCAGTAGTCAAAGATATACACCGAGCATAAAAAATTTAAAAAAAAATCTTGAATATCGTTACTATATATTAGGGATGAGCAAAAATCCCATTTTTCGCATTCCGTACCGGTACCGTCCCGAACCAGTCCGGGTACCGGTACCAATTAGCCGAAGATGGTATGATACTCGGGATCCAAATATGATCAGGAGTTGGGAAAACGGGAGTCGGGACTAGTTTAATTCGAGAATTCCCGGTACCGGATTGAGGATATAAATAATCATGTTTTTAAAATTTTTAATTCAATCCATATCATTTCCTAACTCCTAAATATATGCAAAACCCATTTTTAATTCGTAAATCTCATTCATCATTGTTGGCAAACAATCATTTAACACTTATGAAAAAATCATCGGTTAGATAAACCGTTGCTAATTTTTTTATTTAGGGTTTTTTGTGTTTTATTTTTAATTTCAACATTTATAACACTATAAGAATTGTTATTGATTGATATAAGAACTGTTACCAATTTTTTAGCATTGTACATCACACATTATATGTTGTATATCGAATAATGGTACCAAGCGGGACTAGTACCGGTTTTCCGGTACCAAATACGGTACTAGTACCGAAGCCGAATATCACATCTTGGTACGACACTCGGTCTCGTATTTTCGTCTAATTCGAGAGTCAGGAAATCGGGATTCGGGACGGTTGGTACGGTACTAGTCCCAAGTTCATCCCTATATATATATATATATATATATATATATATATATATATATATATATATATATATATATATATATATATATATATATATAATATGGTTCGTGTGAGTACCTAAAAAATGCAGAGTACCGTGAGTACCTGTGAACACACG